>WBMW01006184.1:28359-196741 GCA_013396635.1 Penelope pileata
AGGGGGAGGCTGGGGGCCGGGGCTGGTGCTGGGGAGAGCTCAGCGGCCGTGGGGGGGCTGCCCCGCTAGGCACGGCCCGCGGGCTGCTGCCCCGAGAGGGAACGCCGGGGTGTCCCGCTGGGCGGGAGAGTCCGGTCCGTTATTTCCTGCCAGCTTCCTTCCGTGCCTGTCCCGTGTCTTTTTGAGACTCAGCCCTACGAGAACGCAGAGGTTTCAGAGCCATGGTTACCAGGAATGCGCGAGTCCCTGAGCGGTGCTCGCTTGGCAGTGTTTGTGCAAGTTGTCCTCGAGTAAACGTGACCCATCTGCAGGGAAACGCCTCGCTGCCTTCCTCCTGTTGTTTTGGGATCAGGAAGCCTGAACTGCGGGATCTGGAGACTGTGAGGGATGCCGATGCCGTGCGCTGCTGGTTTTCTCTCGGTTCATTCATTGCCACTGATCAAATACTGCTCAGAGAGAAAAAACATTTCCTCTGTGATGCCGGTAACTCTCTCTGTGCCCCAGGGAAATGGCCGTCCTGCAGAGCGCGGCCCCGGGGGCTCCCCGTGCAGCTGTGCACGAGGGCAGCCTGCTTCCTGCTCGCTGACATGTACACAACACCGTGTGGGCTGGCTGCCTGCTCAGACATGCGTTCCTGCGTTATCCAAGGACATCCTTGGCCTCCCCACTCGTGTGCTGAGCGGTGCCCACAGAGCTCTGCCCCATGCCGGGCACCCACATCCCACAGCTGAGCGTGTGCTCATGGAGGTGCTGGCCAGCCTTCCTTCCACATTCCTGGTGGCTGGGTGTGAGTTACTCGGGGTGGGAGTGGGCTGTGCAGTGTGTGTCCCCTGGGAACCCCCACATGCCCGTACCGCTGGCTGGTGACGATGGCGGTCTCGTTGAACTGCAGTGTTGGTGTGACCGTCCTCTGTCCGGAAGGGTAACAGATCAGGCACATCTTGTGATTGTTTTCCAGTTGAGTGCTCGTGTTAACAATCTTCTTACTAACTATGGCAGTTTTTAAAGGTTGATGACGGTGGTCTCTGATGCTAGGAGCTGATGGAAAATCAGGTTTTTATGTTCTGTAGGTTGGTTGATGAAATATTTTGGAATGTTTAACTTGAAATCGTTAGTGCTTACTGTATACAAGTTAAAGAGATTCAATTTATCCCTGAAATCGACCTATTAGAAGTCTCATTTTTTTACCTGTTATTGTTGCTGCTTTTTTTTGAGTTTATGAACGTGCTTCCCTGCATCAGTTCAGTCCAACACTGCTGTGAAGGTGGTGTATGAAGGACCTCAGGCATTGAGGTGAGGGCAGGTTTACTCTGATTCTTCTTCAACTGTTGAAAACACTCATGAGGCTTAAGCTTCCTGTTCTGCGCCGACATTCTCAAGTATCACAGAATCATGGAATATCCCAAGCTGGAAGGGACCCACAAGGATCATGGAGCCTAACTCCCAGCTCCACACTGCACCACCCAAAATCCAAACCCCGTGTCTGAGAGCGTTGTCCAAACCCTCCTTGAACTGCAGCAGCTTGGGGCTGTGACCGCTGCCCGATCACCTCTGGTGAAGGACCTTTTCCTGAAGTAGTAAGGCTGCTCTTTGTGCCAGCAGGCCGCTTATGGTGTCTGACCAATTACGGCTGTTTCACAGAGTTAACCAATGCGCCTCTTTGTTCTTTCTTGTTTCCTATCAGCGTTAACGTTTTTATTTCCACAGCCACAAAATGGTTTGAGTTTTTAAGCTTGAGTTTAGTAGCCTGTGCAGCTACTGTTGGTGTGGTGAGTTCTGCTAATAGAAACTGGAATTGCTCAGCTTTAAGGAATCTGCCAAGTCAGTTGCGCAGAGCTGCATGCTCTGTTCATTGCTTAGTCCAGTTCCCTGCTTAGCACCACTGGTTTCTTAATTGCAGGCTTATTTTGGGAAAAAAACGAAACGAAACAGGACAAAAAACCCAAAAGCGTTCCTGTGTTAACTTCATCCCAAACGTAGTGCCAGGCTTTGTTGGGAGCTCATTTAAATGTGCTCTGTCTTTGCCTGTGAGCGGGAATATCTGTGCTGCAGAAAGTGAGTGCTGCCTGTAGGGGGCTGTCTGTTGTAAGGGAAATGTTTGCCAGAGAGCTGAGAGGTCGCAATGAAACATCTGAGGGACTGCTGGGAGGCTCAGTCTGTTGTGGAAGTGATGTGCGTGGCCCTCGAAGGAAAGTTTGACGCCATGTCCCCGGCGATATCTGGCTGCTGGCTGCCCTCCAGAGCGCTGCAGACGGGCAGAGGCCGCCTTCTTTTCCATGTTCCTTTCTATCTGAAAAGAAGTCTTTTCAATTGTAAAAGGAATTTGAGAAAGTGGAAGCAGCAAAAGCTTAGAAGTAGGCACGAGGCTTTTGAAAAGCTTCCTGACACGTTTATGCTTTCCTTTGAAAACGAGCAGCAGGAATTCAGGGCCAGCGGAGTGGGGCTGTCTGGGGGCTTGGGGCTGCCACGTGGAACCACTGAAGCTGGAGTGGAGCTGTGTTGTGCCAGCACTCTGCTGCTGGGGCTCCTGCTTCAACATTTCAGCTGTTTCTTTCACCTCTCAGATGTTAGTGTCTTCTCGCAGTGGAAGATCCCTTCGTCAGATACGTTGGCGCTCGATCTGGCAGACTTGCTGTTTAAAGCACAGCTCTAGTTTTTGCTGTTCATTTAAATCTAAGTGAAATGACAGCTGGACATGTGGAGGAGAGAAGAGTTAACCAATGGGCAAACCTCACAGCTGGGACTCAAAGGCACCTTCTTCCTTGTGCTCTGCTCTCGCGGTCACCAGGCACGATGTCTTGTGTTATAAGGCTTATCAGTCTTGTGTAGCATTTTTTGTGTTTATCAGCAGTGTCGATATGATAACATCCTATTGTGGGAGCAGCCATCCCTTCATATCCTGTAGCAGTGTTTCATTTTCTCATTTGTCCTTAATTTCCCAGTGCTGCTCATAGCACTGGTGTGTGTGTAAATGACCCATTGGTAGCTGTGGGCTTTGGGTGCTGGCAGTACCCATGGCACGCCGCTAGGACGCGTGTCAGTGGGCAGCGAGCAGAAAAGGGAGGGATGGGCTGGAGTTTCAGAAACACCTGGAAGCAACTGCTCCCTTAGCAGCTGCCTCTTGGTAAAGTTGGCTAGCAGACAAAGAGGGGGACAGGGTACATGTAACCTCTCTAAAAATAGTGGAAGGGTCAGTCCATAAACTACTGACCTTTTTCCTTGCTTTTCCCTCCGCAGCTATGACAGGGGATCCACGTTCAACGTGTTTGTGGGGAAAGGCCAGCTGATTGCTGGGATGGACAAAGCCCTGGTTGGCATGTGTGTGAACGAGCGGCGCTTCGTGAAAATCCCCCCCAAGCTCGCCTACGGGACTGAGGGCGTGTGTAAGTACAGCATGCTAAGGGGTGAGCTGTGGCAGTGGAGGGCCTTCAGCAGCTGGCTACCTGTGCTAGATAAGGATAGCTATTTATTTGTACCTACCTTCTTGTTAAATACTTACTGTGTTTTGCCGTTGCCAGCCTCCACAAGCCCTTGTTAGTGACAAAAAGAGCCTTGGTCCACAGACTCACAGGGGCAGCAAATGCCAGATCAAGGTCAGTTGGGCTGATGGATGTATCTGATAGCAGTTCACGCTGTCAGATTTTCCTCTCCTTATGCAGCTGCAGCAGTGTTAAGGAACAGGGGGATATAAACCCAAAAATGAAGAAGTTGTGCGCTATGGATTGTTTAGGGAATGTGCAGATTGATTCCCTTTACACTGCTGCCCTGTAGAAAAGAGAAATAAACTCTGCCTCTCCTATGGAGACAGGCTGAGGGAGCTGGGCTTGTTCAGCCTGAAGAAGAAAATGCTCCGGGAGATCTCATTGTGGCCTTCCAGTACTTAAGAGGAGCTTACTAACAGGAGGGAAATCAACTTTTTTCACAGGTAGATAATGATAGGACAAGGGGGAATGGTTTTAAACTAAAAGAGGAGAGATTTATTAGATATCAGGGAAATTTTTCACTGAGAAGGTGGTGAGGTGCTGGAACAGCTTGCCCAAAGAAGCTGTGGATGCCCCATCCCTGGAGGTGTTCAAGGCCAGGTTGGATGGGGCCCTGAGCAACCTGATCTAGTTGGCAGCCCTGCCCATGACAGGAGGGTTGGAACCAGATGATCTTCGAGGTCCCTTCCAACCCAGGCCATATTATTCTGTGAGTCCTCGATTCTGTGATTCCATTGTGTTTTGCTTTTGCAGCTGGTGTGATACCCCCAAATGCCGTGCTCCATTTCGACGTGCTTCTGATAGATCTTTGGAATTCGGAGGACGAGGTGCAGGCTGAGACTTACTTCAAACCTGAGAAGTGCACTCGGACAGTCCAGGTGTCCGACTTTGTCCGATACCATTACAATGGGACCTTCTTAGATGGGACCCTCTTTGATTCCAGGTGCGCAGCAGGGTCCTGTGTGCTTGTGTATTTCAGCACGAGTCTGAATCAGTCACTTGGAACTGTCCTTTCCTCCCTTTCTACTGGCATGGCAGTTAGTGCTAATTGACCAGAAACATGGACAGTTTTCACAAGAAATTAAAGCTAGCATCATATAAAAGTCAGTAATGTATTCAGCAGTACTGACTCAGACCAATAAAACAGTTGTATCATTTCTGCGTGGGTATTAACAGCCCATATCTATATTATTGTCTATTGCAGTCAGCAATTTTTATTGCAGTCAGTTTTTATAACCATTGCAGGATAGCTATTCAAGTTAAATACAAGCTTTATAAATTAAGCAGGCAGAGTTCTAAAAGAAGTTGAGCTATTAACACTTCTATATTGAGATTTTAAGCTTACAGCATGTGTCCTTCATTACAGTTCTATGGAAAATGATGCCTTAATAACAGCTGCCTTTTTATTTGTAAGTCAGCTTTCAAAACTTCTGCCAGGTTTCTGGAATAGCTAAGTGCTCTGGAAGATGCTACTGAGCGAGACCTAGGTAGACCAACGAGCAATGTTTGGAGCAGCAAGTTGTGACATATACTTTGCATAGTGTTTGGCTTCTGGGGATTAATATTGGTCCTGCCCGTGACTCTGAATTGTTTGTTTTTGTGTTTGTTTTTTTTTCATTTTTAGCCATAATCGGATGAGAACTTACGATACCTACGTGGGGATCGGATGGCTGATTCCTGGAATGGACCAGGGTCTCTTGGGAATGTGTGTAGGAGAGAAGCGCATCATCACCATACCTCCTTTCCTGGCGTATGGAGAAGAAGGAGATGGTAAAAGTTATTCCTTTTTTTATCCAAGCCATCCATATTCTAAAACAAACCTGACCTTTGTGTATTTTAAACTCAGGGGCAGCACTACTACTGATTTCAGACAAAGGGAACAAAGTGGAAACAGGATACAAATATATTACATGTGGGGTGTAACTGATTATAAAATGCAAGATCTTTTTAAATAGAGCAGTGCATTGCCTAGTTGACATATTTTTGATGCAAATTGTAATCTTTGTATACTGAAATTAATTTAATATAGAGAATATCACTGGTGGTTAATAATGGCTCCAAAAAGTGGGAGTCAAGTGACTGCATAATTCTTCCAGTGACTGCCACAGAGAGCAGAAAACTTATATATAGTTTAATTTCAGTTTTGTTCCTTTTTTTTTTTTCAACCAATGCCTCATTAGTAACTACAAGATGGATTAATTCTTGTATGAGACTGTATGCAGCCTTCAGGTCACACATAGAAGTTCCCTAGTTAAATGAGGTGGCATTTAGGTATGATTTGGGACTCTTCCTTGCTTAAGTTCTCTCTCTGCTGTAATATTAAGGATATGTTGATGGTGTAGAACGTTTCACATCCCTTCCATGACCTCATTACCATTAATCATATGATGTTTTGTTATCTGCAGTTATGGCTTTGTTTTAAAATTTTGACGAGATCTTGAGCTCATTGATTCTCAGATAAAGCAATCCACATTATAATTTGTCTGTTGGTGGAGAGGTATTTCTTCCCTGAGGGAGCAGATCTACCCATCTTCAACTTGCATCGTGAGGTCTCCTGTTTCGGTGTTGACAGGACAGGGAGAGCAGATGTATTGCATCTGTATTTGAATGGATATTTTAGGCACTTCCATAAAGCGTGCTGCAAATGCTGGTAGCTTAAAACATGAAGCTCTGGGGGACCTGGTGGTGTGCAGTGACTAAGGTGGGTGTTACAAAGAGGCTTGGTTTTGGTGAGGCAGTGCCATCACAAGAGGAACAGAATAAAATAATTGAAAGGGAGAATTAAGTGACAAACCCACATGGAATGACTGACTAGAAGCAGACTGCGCTGATTTGTTGTGGGTGGGGAAGTGCCTGGTCTGGCAGTATTTTTCTTCAACAAGAACGTTTAAGCTCCTTTTGGAACATGTGCTCTGTCTTAACGACCTTCTGCTGTGACATTTGCAGGGAAGGAGATCCCTGGCCAAGCTTCTCTCGTCTTTGATGTGGTTTTGCTAGATCTCCATAACCCCAAAGATGGTATTACTATTGAGAACCAGCAGGTGCCTGAATCCTGTGAGCGAAGAACCCAGACAGGAGACTTCATCCGATACCATTACAATGGCACGCTCTTGGATGGCACGTTGTTTGATTCCAGGTAACAAAACTGTTGAGCCCCACAGATTCCATTTCTAGTTTGGTTTGTCTGTCTTGTCTGTAATATATCTAAGTGCAACTCTTTGCTAGTCCTTCCTTTCTGAAATTTTTGAGTGAAACTGGAGTCTTTTTGTATTAAAAAAAGCACTCTTAAAACTCTTTTCACTATAGAAAGGAAGACAAAGACCTATTTTGTATTTTGGCAGTATCAGAGACGCCATCTAGGGGTCGCGGTCGACCCGATGAAGTTATTTGTGCTTTAGACGTGTGCTTGCGTAGTCTTTCCTCCACCAACTTTACCTGCCAAATAGATAATGCTACTAAAGAGAGAACAAACAAATATGATTCCCATTTTATGTCCTGAGAATTGTGGGTCAGTGGTCTCGTGGCTAGTTGGAGGTTAATCTCAGAAGTCTTTCTTCTCTACTTGAAAGACGTCTACATTTTGAAGGCTAGTGTCTTTCAAGACACAATTCATCAACAGAGTTTTTCTGATAGGGGAAGAAGGTTCACTGTCACTTCGTTTTCAAAGTGCTCTGGGTACATTAGCACCTTGTACAGAATTATATGATGAATAATTCCCATATAGCTTACTGGCACATTTTTTGCTTTTAAGGAGTGGTACTTTACTTTCCTTCTCCAGCTTTCAGAACACCGTAGAAAAACTTGCAAGTCAAAAACTTCTAGCTTATCCACAGTGCCAAAATTTCTTTTTTTTTTTTAAGAAGTAAATGGGTGTTGTCTTTTCTGTAGTAATTAAACAATTTTTGAAAATAGCTGTAGTATTTATATTTCAGTTCCTGACTTTTTGTCAAAAAGTAGTAATAAATGCTTTGTAGACAGCAGCTTATACGTCATTCAAAAAAGCTGACAGTTGTTATAATCTTTATTCAAATGTCATATCGCAGCTTCCTGGAGAATTTACAAGAAAGGCCTATGCCCAGGGAAGAAATTGAGCAGCTAACAACAGTTACTTAAAGCCTTGGAGTTGGCCAGGAAAGAAGTCTCTCTAGTACAGGGAGCGTGCCAAAAGCACAGCTAATGGCTGGGATCAAGAGCTCTAATAATCTTCTTTGATTTCTTTCTCTGCAATATTCAGCTGCAGAACAGATCCTGAGAAGCTCAGCCAGGGCTGTCTGAGCTTAGAGCAGTTCAGCAAGACCCTGAATTAACAGAGGTTCGGTGCTGGTTTCCTTCTTTCCCAGAGTTATCTCATAAAGATGAGTTAAAACCTTTCTGCCTTCCCTTCTTTGGGTTGTGCCTTTGTGTAATATGCCTTGAAGAAAGGCAGAAGACAGATACATCCTTCTAATGAACACCTTCTATTGTTGTAGGCTTGTTTTGCTCTCACCTTAGGTGTTGAAGCATATTCTTCAATCAAAGTTTAAGTGATTGGGGTAGTTAGGAAGGGAGGAATAGTGTTGATACTGCTTTGTTGTCATGACTCATTTTAATGATGCACATCCCAGGAGAACTTGTTCATTCCCCCTCCTGCCTGTAGCAGCTCGACAGCATAGCTGTGGTTGCAAAATGAGATAGGTGTCTCACAAAAATAAACCTAAACTATATCTAGTTGATAAGCACTAATGAAAGTAGGATTAGGGCAGCAGAAGTTTTAAAGGAGAAAATGGATTTTTTTCAGCAATTTAGACTCAACAAATGTCATGTTGTAATAAAGTACAGACATAGATGAGATTTTTTTCAGTGTGTAGTAGAGATGCATTAGCAAGCAAGCCAGGGTCCCAGTACTGGTTAATAGAAGACTCGTGTATCATTGACTGCTGAAACTTGGTGGCCCAGATTCCTTAAACAGGGTGATTGCACTGTGCCTCTCTGGTGATAGTTAGTGACCTAACTGGTGTAAGAATTGTGTTGCAAGATTGCAAGATTCTGTACTCTCTTGAGCTGCTGCCACTGCTAAAAAGCAAATACTTTTCCACAGCTACTCACGAAATCGTACATATGACACCTATGTGGGGAAGGGTTATGTGATTGCTGGGATGGATGAAGGTTTGCTGGGTGTATGCACTGGTGAAAAGAGAAGGATAATAATCCCTCCTCATCTTGGATATGGAGAAGAAGGAAGAGGTGAGCTTGGCTTTTTGTTCAAGACTTCCACAATCTGTGATGTTTCCGTTGCTGTTCAGTGCAGTTGTATGTAGTCAAAACATACAAAGTATTTGTTCCACCTTTTTGGCATTTGAAAAGCTTGTAAATTAGTTTGTTATTTTGTGGACGTGCAGCTGACAGGACAACACCCAGAACGTGCAGAATTATTTTAATTAGCCAATAGGCAGGACAATAGGAATGCAGGACAAGCTCTCATGTAATTGGTGACCTGAAATCATTTGGATAATCAGGGTTTCAGACAGACTGGTGCTGGGATGCCAGGAACTGTGCAGCTCTGCAGAGTGAGATTCCTTCCTGTGTGTCTTAAACAAGTGCTGTGTGCTAAAGGAATTCATTGTGTTAAGTTTTCTTCCCCGTTCCTTCCACAGCCACAGGTTTTGTGGACTCCTAAGCCGCCTCTGTAAACGGTGGATGCATGTAACTGCAAAGTATCTGTGTATGTATAACACACAATTAGAATTCCTTTGGGAAGACTCGTTAGTGCTAAAAGGGTTGCTGTGAGAGGTTGAATATGATAACCCTTCCAGCCAATCACGGTTTTGTGGCTGGTGTTTCAACAGGTGCCTCCGGGGTTATTGTTTGGAAAAACTGACTTAGAAGAACAGCCTCTCTTCTGTGAATGCAAACCCTGGGCTGTTGATTTGGGAATTGGGCTCCTTACCAACAAAACCCATTGCTGGCTCTGGATGTGTAACTGAACATTATCTTGGGAAGGGGGAGGAAGAAGTTGCTTGCTATCAGGGCATACTAGGAAAACATAAACTTTGAGACACAATGGCATTCCTTGAAGCATGAGAAGTCCTGTGAGAATTCTGAGGATCAGTGTTGAGTTGGTACATGAAACAAAAATCAGTCATTTAAGGTGGACACAGGAAACATATGCTTGTTTAATTTCTGCATAGTTTTCCAATTCAGAATAATTTTCCTTCACTGTGGAACTGAGTGCATGCTCAGTGCTTTTTTACTGGCTCTCTTTCCTACACTGGGTGCAACTTGCACCTGTTGCTTATAGAGTTGTATTCTTTTAATTTTGAACATGAAGAGCAAAATGACCCAGTAGTGGACACATGGAAGGAATGAATATTCCCACTGGGTTTGCGGTACCTGGCCATCATATGGCTTTTTGGGCACTGCTTCTATTCCTACTTGCCTAATTTGCTTCTTACCTAGGAAAGATTCCAGGATCTGCAGTGCTGGTCTTTGACATCCTCGTGGCCGACTTCCACAACCCCGCCGATTCGGTCAGCATTACCGTTAACTACAAACCTTCCAACTGCAGTGTACTGAGTAAGAAGGGAGATTACCTGAAGTACCACTACAATGCTTCGCTCCTGGATGGCACTCTGCTAGACTCGACGTAAGTAGGTTGCCCATTAAAGAAAATGGCCCCAGCAGCTGTGAAGACAGAGTGAATAGCAAAGCTATTACGTAGATTGTGTTTTTCTTTTTATGCTGCTTGCCTGAGACTTATAGGAGAAGGAAGACAGTCCATCGCAGTGAGAGAACCAGGAACAAAGGATGTAGAAGTGCATTGGAAAAGAGCAAAAACACTACAGGCAGACTGATGAAACGGGCTATCTGCATGGCAGAATGTAGGAATCTGGGAGGGTCATACCAGAAGAACACAGGGCTCTGCGTGAACTGTCCACGTGTCTTCAGTTTCCTGGGTAGGATTTGCACTCTGTGCTGGTTCAGTGCTCCTTAGAGAGGTCTTGTAGAGGCTCTCAGTGTGGTCTTGTTAAAGCTGGCTTGAGGCTGTTTTACAGTAAATGGTCACCCATGTCATCTCTGTACCACACATGGGTGCTGGTTTTCCTGTACTGTACTGTTGCAATAAGTGTCATTGTGGAGAAATTATCAGCAGGTCATGGCTGTGATTATAATGTTCCTCTTCCTCCTTCCTGTTGACAGTAGGTTTATGAGGAAAGCGGGGACTGCTCCAGTCTATCATCTCATATACGACTAAAGTAAACCCACAGCAGCTGCAGCTGCAGTTGCTGCAGCTACAAGAATACTTTTGCTACCTTGTTTGTGCTATCATCTTTTGGATAGCATTAGTCATCTAAATAACATTTTATTTTTGGAAGGGAAGTTGGAAAAAGCTATTTTTAAACAGGTTAGAATTAATATAGGAAGCAGTGCATGGTTTTCACAGTTCACACAATAGCTTGCAGAGCTGAAAAGCTGGCTTACGTTGGAGCACGTGATGTTGTGTTGTAGTCAGGTGTGTAACATGGTCAGCTTCAAAACACCTTTTGTGTGGCAGGAACCAAGGGATGCAGAGACTGTCTTACTCAAAGCAGTTCGTAGAGCATCAAAGATCACGAGTCTTGTACTTCTAAGACCGGCCTGCTGTCCACTGAATTGTTTTCTTTGCAAATAACGCTCTGTTGTACAAGCACGTCCTGCAGTGGTACAGCCAAGCCAAATAACCAAAGAGAGGAGACTGACAGGATCCTGCTGTTGTGGTGCATACAGTATAGTAAGTCTTATCGCACTCTTCTTTTAGAGTCACAGTATATGCTTACCTTCTGGGATTGTATCTCTTGATAATTTCTAATTTTAAAAATGAGCTACCAGCAGCAAGGCATAATTCAAAAAATAATATGGTTAAGTAATAAGTAGTACTCTTAACTTCCCAGCTGTCTTGATAATTCACTTGTTACAATGGATGATTCACATTAAAGGAATGGTTGACCCGCGTGAACACATCCTGATCCTCACAGGTTTGTAGTTCTCAGACAAATGTACGTCTGGAGTTTTTAGATCTGCTAAAAAATCCAGCTTCGTTAGTTGAAAATATTTGAAAGGCAAAAGTTCTTGTTTAGGGATAGACTACTTTGGGGGTTTAATTGGTTGGATTTCATTCAAGAAACGTGTAGTTTTAACAGCAGATGACTTGTCAGCAGTTTGGACACTTCTGTTTGGTGTTGGCTGTATCTTGCTACTTTGAGAAGAACCTTGAGAAGTAACTGCCTGGTAGAACAGAGCATTGGGCTTGAAGTTAATTCTTGGCAACGACAGAACACAAACTGCTAACTGCTACTTAACGTGGTATTTCTGAACGATAGAAATTCTCCATTGTATGTCGATTTTTTTGTTCTTTTCCTTCTCCCCCTTGCTCCAGACACAGTCTTGGTAAGACTTACAACATAGTTCTGGGGTCCGGACAGGTGGTGATAGGGATGGACATGGGCCTTCAAGATATGTGTGTTGGGGAGCGACGGACAGTCGTTATACCGCCTCATCTTGGTTATGGAGAGGAGGGAGTGGGTGAGTAGGGGAAACATGCTGCACCTCCATTTACCATCTCTGGGGCACGTATGCAGGTTTTGTTACTTGATATGCATTAAGATATAAGGTGAGTATCTTAGCTGCTTGAATATGATTTTTTGAGTTTTTTTGTTTCATTATTTTTGACAATCCCCCCATTCCCCATTGAAATGAACATACTGTCTGTGTTGCATTTAAGTCATATTATTGCTGTGGCCAATGTAAAGAGTATCCCAGCACAAAAGGGAACACATGCCCCAGTAATGTTGCTTTATCAAAACGGAAAGCTCCAGGCACTGTGGTGTTGCGGTGGGATGTAAACAACTGTTCTCGCTGATAGGGAATGGGTGCTCCTATGGTCACAGAGTACGTTATGTGCAGAACACAACTGAAGGGATTTTGTTAGAAAATACAAAGAAAACTCAAAATTCAGAAACCATATACTCTGAATGTAAAATGTGCAACAGTTTATCACTGCTGTTGAAACCTCAGCGCATTTTAGGCACCTCAGAAAATCCCTGTTTTAGAAAATTGAGGCTTGCCAATTTTTAATGACAGCGGCAGCAATAATTCAAAAGAACAATTAACAAGAACAAGGTGGAAGTGACAAGAGCATTCATATGCCAGTATGTGTGGTTGTTACTGGCCTTCTGAGATAAGACTTGAGGGAATATCAGGTCCCTTGAGACTTGAGGGGATATAAAGTCTTACCAGGAGATCGCCAAGAGCGCGAAGCTCTGGTTTAATATGGAAAGAGTTGCATAAGCTGCTGTGCTCTTTGAATACCTCCAGAACAGTTTGTATTTTATAAAGGCTGTCAGACATCGCACGTTGAGCTGAATGGAGAATTAATTTTGTCGTAAGTGATATAAAGAAGCTTTTCCACTTGTACCTAGTTTCCATAAGAATTATGAATGAAGAATTATGAGTATTACAAATATGTGACATTTTATATTGTTACATACAATCATGTAATTATACATAATAAATTGAAAAACGCCTTATAAAATGGGAAAAAAATTCTGTTATGTTAAAAGCCCATTATGGATGTACCAGTGATAGGTATTTGGCATCATACAAATTGCATTTGATATCCATGGTCTGAACCGTTACATGATTATCAGTGTTCTGGTGTATGCATGCCCACAAATCTGGAGAGGTTGCTCTTATTTGCTGCTGGATAAAAGTTAGAGATGACCTCTCTTTTACTTTTTCAAGGATAAATTAAACTCCTTCCATGGTTTAATGGTGTTATTTTAAAAAGTAACATACCTAGCTGTTACAACACTGAGTCTGTCAGCAGCTCCTTGATACGCAGTGTATTGGTGAGATGAAGGAAGATCAATTAATTCCCACAGTTTTTACTTTATAGTTAAAGAGGATGCAGTTTTGTTAGGAGCTCTTCCTTTCTGTTACGTTCTCCTCTATTGGAGGGAGCAGGGAGGCTTGGTGGGCTTGAAATCCCAGGGCTTGGGGATCACAGTAGGAAAGTACCTGATGGAGCAGGAAGAGAAATATAATTATGGATTAAAAACAAATATACTCTTAAGTGTAAGAAGTGAGGATTAATACCTCTTTGTCATTTGTTGTGACAGAAGGAGAAGTGCCTGGTAGTGCTGTGTTAGTTTTTGACATTGAACTCCTGGAGCTGGTGTCTGGCTTGCCTGAAGGATACATGTTTGTATGGAACGGTGAAGTCTCTCCCAATCTTTTTGAAGAAATAGACCAGAATCATGATGGAGAGGTTCTTTTGGAAGAGGTAAGCTGAGGCCGTGAAAATACTTCCAGTGGTTTTCTCCTGCTGCCGTCACCAAGTGGTTCAGATATTGCAGAGTGGGGTCTCTCTTTGCTTTTCACATGGTGGGTATTTTCAAGTTAACAGGAAGCCAGTGTGTCTGATAATGTGTAGTTGTGTAGCTCTAGAGAGAGAAGTGAAAAGAGAAAAGTCTTTTTTTTTTTTAGTTCTCCAGTCTTCTCTGTTGCCTTTCTTTGTTGTTTTGTTTTGTGTCCTTCCTCATGGCAGCGGTGCTGCACGCAGCACTCACGGTGCAGGCTGTGGGCCTGTGGAATAGCATCAGAGGCCTTTCAGCATTTTAACAAACCAACAGAGTAAAATCAAAAACTTATTTTTCCTCTTCCTAGTGCTCGCTTCCACCTCTTTGTTCTCCTTCTTTCCCCATCCTCTCTCTTGTGTTTACCTCCATTTCTGCCCTTGCAGAGGAGAAAAGAGCTTTTATCACTCGAGAGAGTAGACGAGGTGAGGTGTTGATAGCCACGTCCTCCTGGTCACCGAACGAGGAGGGGGAGGAGGAGATGGGAGAGGGCGCTTGGTCCTGGAAGTATAAATGAATGTCAAAAAGAGCTCTCATTGCTGAAGTTTATTTAGCAATAAATCATGAAAAAAAAACCACCCTAAATTATGAGAAATAACATTTCTTATTATGGGTCCTGGACTCACCAGAATAAATGAGAAAATTCCTGTTGAGTTCCACGTAGTGCAATTTAATCTCACTTGTCTGTCCTAATTAGCCTGATTTAAGTTGTAAGATTTATCTTGTCAGTTCTAAGTGTCTGTTTCATTGTGAGCTGTTTTCTACTCCTTTCTTACGCAGTTTTCAGAGTACATTCGAGCTCAAGTCGATTCTGGCAAAGGAAAGCTAGCTCCTGGTTTTGATTTTGAAAAGATTGTCAAAAATATGTTCACCAATCAGGACCGGGATGGAAATGGTAAAGTTACTGCTGAGGAATTCAAGTTGAAAGACCAAGAGGCCAAAGAAGGACACGATGAACTGTAAAGCTAAAAGGGACGAAGGGTACTGAGCTGACCTGCTCCTGGGATGTGTGTACTGGATGGGGTTTAAGCAAGCGTGTTCCTGAAAGGTTGGTGCTCAGCCTGTGTGTGCCCACGCGTACGTGCTGGGCAGACTGTTGAAACAGGAAGAGATTTTCAGTTGGAATTGTAGGTATCTGTAAAAATAAAAAGCAGCGTGAAGTGCCTCAAGACGGGATGTGCAGCCTGATAAAGAGTGTACTGCCAAACACGGCACCGTGAAGCATGCGGTCTGTTTTCATGTTAAAGATTAGAAGACATCATGGGTCAATCCACGGCCATTTGGATGGGTGGTGGGGAGATAGTTAGGGTGCCTTTAGGAGAGTTTTAAGAAGCATTCTGTATATGAAGTATATCTGCAGGGAAACAAACCAGAAAATATCCCCCATGAAAATAACTGTAAAAATTGCCCGCAGTTGATCCCAGTTCCCTTCAGAAGACATGAGCACTCTTCCCAGTAAAGGAGCAAACTCATAGGAATACTTGCCAGCAGGAGCCCTCCACTTGCAGATTGCAGAATGTGTAAATTGTAGCCATGCTGTTGCAAAATTTCCATAAGCTGTGAATCAAACAGGCCAAGAATTGTATCCATGTGTGCGCTGGGTTATTGCTTTATGAAATGAGTTTGCTGCCATCTGTGTATACTTAATAACCGTGACTCCTCTTGGTGGCCTGTTGAAACAGTGTTTGGATCAGTGATTCCCAAACCTTTATAGTTGCAACCGTATTTATAGTTTCGTTAGACTTCAAATATTAGTGTTACAGGGTCCAAATAATGTCATAAATACTGGATAGAATTGATTTTGTGTTGGGCTTCTGCCTCCTATTTTGGGAATTGTTAGGCCAAGGAGCTATGCAGAGCGTATGCAGCAGAGCAGCCTGGCATGGTGAACAAACAAGAAGACAGTGACAAAATCAAGAAGCAGACCCAGTTGTTTACACCCGCAAAGGTTCTGGCATATCCCTCGATCCCAAGTCAGTGCTGGGAGTGCTGCTCAGACGATGTGAACTCTCGATACAGTCACCCATAAAAGCTCTAAATGCAGCGAGCTGTTTAGAATAAAAATATGCTAAATAGAGATATTTTTTTCTGGAAAGCTGTATGGTCCCCCCTCAGTACACTACATGTAAAGAGCACAGATAGGTATAGTGCAACACTGTCAAAGACACGTAGGAAGGGAGTTGTGTTTCATTATATGCTTTGTGTCTAGTTTCTCGCTTTTCTTCATCTGTACATGTGGGTTGTGAGCTCCCTGAGATGCTCTTCAGAAACCGGTGTTTCGATTGGGTGAGAGCATTTTGTACTGGTTTTTAATAAGGTTGTTAGAGAAAAAGCAGTGAACTATTTTTGGGGTTTGATACCATTAAACGTTGGATAACTGATCTTTTTGTTAAATAAAATGTTGATCCATTACATCCTCTTTTTGGCATTTTGATGGGTGGGGAGACAGTGGAAGCAGATACGCTTCATGCAGCGCTCCCCTTGTGCACACAACAGTCTTACCCTGTGTTCAATATTACTGCTAATCTCGGGGAAAAATATTTTAAATTAAGATATCTGATTCAAAGCAATTGAGAACAACAAACCACAATAAAATGTTTTGGTTGCGTCCTTCACACGAGCGAAGCTGCATCAATTCCTTGGCCTTACAGGGAGTTCTCTGAATGAAGCACCCCACGCTGCCAGATCTTGGGGCAGGTGGGCAGGCCGTGTGTCTGCAGGCTGGGGACTCCGAGTTGGCTTACATACATACGGAACAACATCCAATTCCTCAGGCTGCTGAAAGCAGACCCACTGTGCTTTGTAGTCAAAGTTGGAGGTTTTCCGTTCTGTAGCTCCAGAATTGCATGTATTGCAGTTAAAATGCTGGAAACTTGGTCTGCTTTGGGGCCGATGTGTCAGCTCTAAACGCTGTGGCTATCAGCGGATGGCAGTGGAAATCCAAATGTTTATTACCTGAATGGCTCCTTAGAAACGCCAACATCTTGTGAAAGCAGGTTTCTCAGAAGACTGTTGCATAAAGTTTTCCCCTTTGCTTTAATTGTAAATAGATTGCTCACCTGTCGCTGCTGTTCAGGTGCATTGTGTCTGCGCATTTCTGGAGCTGACCTGGGGAGCTGGACAAGTTCTGACAGTCCCCAAAATGTGGAAATAACCCCTTAATCTGTTCTCATACACACCCCAAAAAGACAAGTGTGCATTCTGGGTCTGCAGAATTGTTTTAGCTGAGAAAAATCTTGGTGACTGGGGCATTCTGCACGGAGGGTCATTGCAGTTGTTTCCCTGGGGCAATCTGAAGAGTTCCTAGAAAACCAGGAGAGCAGCACTGTCCTGCGGGGCCGCAGGGTACAAAGAGCAGCACCACACTCCGTTGGCAATTCCGAAGATCGCTGTGCTGGGTTGTTTCGGAGGCACGCGTCTGCGATGGTGTAACAGGTCTGAGGAGTGAAGGTCTCATTCCGCTGTTTCTTCGGCCTTCACAAGCGTGGTTTGTGACCTGTCCAAATGATGGTTTCTGCCAAGGGGAGGTTTTTGTTAACATGCCCTCCCTGCAGCTCACCCACCAAGGCTGAGGGCTGCCATGTCAGAAAGCAGAATACACTGGCAAACTTACTGCAAAACAGTTACATTTACACTGCACATTTACTTGCCTAGACAAAGGCCACATAAGGTAAGCATTAAGCTGAACTGCATAAAATCTGGGATTTTTGATGATTGATGTAAACCCTGTGAGTTCTCCTGTTAGCAGCTCTAGCTTCCTACCTTCAGGGCAAGCTCAGGGCTGTCACTGTGAGGAGATGGTTCTACTGATGCTGAGTGCGTGGTGGCCCTTTGGAGGCGAAGCTGCTTCAGCTGGAGCCTCTTCTGGTGCCCCTGCCCTGCCCGCTCAGCCTCTGGGGCTCGTGGTGCCCAGGGGGACACACCAGGCTGGGTCCTGCCCTTGCCGTGCTGCAGCCTGGGCTGGAGGGGCAAATATGAGTCCCGATTTTTTTTCTGCAGGGAAAAGAAACCGTATCTTCAGATCTTGAAAGGTCTGTGGGAGCTTGAAGGTAGCGGCAGAGGAGCAAAGTGTGCATTGTGCAGCTGGTGTCCAGCGGGCCCGTTACCAAACAAGGTCCTGGGGGAAGGGGGCTGGCTGGGAGGGTGCGCTGTGCTGGTATTGACTGGGACGGCTGAGCACAGTCCCCGCACAGCCTGGCTCCAGCGATAAATCAGTCCCTTGACATCATCACCACCTGGTTACAGCAGCTCGTGGATGGCAGGAAGCTGTCTGCAGCCCAGGCTGGCAGTGACCTACAGGATTGTAACAGGCCTACAAGTGTGTACTCAGAAAAATCCAGGGATTTGTAAGTATTTTTTCTGCCTTTATGTGACAGATACTTCCTGCTGTATAGCTCTGTATGTTCTCAGGATATTCAAAAACTAAATCAGAGTTTTGCGGCTGTTGACCTCAAATGCTGCATTTCTCTGTGTGAATAAACATTCAGATTTCCCTTAATGTTTAAAAACTGGCATCTTGGAGTATCGCTTGGTGCAAGTCCCTGTCTCAGTTCAGGACTGTCAGTGTGTGCTTGACAGTAAGAGGACATTTGAGCTGGCTGCAGCACCCAGTCAGAAGGAGGAAACATTTTTAGCTGGGTGAAGATCCCAAATACTTGACCTTGGACATCTGCTACAGACAGAACAGACACTGTGAGTAGAAAGGAAAAAAAAACGTTATACATTCACTTAATGTTGCTGCTTGGTCCTGGCTTTAAACTTTAGAAACAGGTTTTTGGTCATGGGAAAATGTTTTAGAAATGAGTATATACTGTCCTTCAAATGAATAATGAAGTGCACGGCTGAGGCTGTGGCACGTTCCAGGAGAAGCATAGTTCAACCCGTAGCTGCTGTGTTAATTTTGTTTGCAGTAGATGCGGTGTGCTGCTTGCTCATGTTTTTGGAGCGGTGACTGACAGTTCTCACTTCTAGCCAGCATACCAGGGACAAAATGATGGAATTTTGAAAATGTGAGCAGGATCTAAAAATGCACCTTATGCTTTCTATTAATTGCCATGTAGGTGAGTTAGAGCTGGCAGCAGGTCATTACGTGATGAAAGGATACTGATAGCTGCCCCGCAGTCTGTAGGTTTTCAAAATCAGACCTGGATCAGGATGATCATGTAAGCAACTGGTTTTTTTAGAAAGCTGTGGCATTTTGAGAAGTAAATTACTTGGCTTGCAGGCACCCTTTCCCCAGGAAATGGGTTCCACCAGATGACTGTGTTTGTTGCATCAACAAACCTTAGTTGCTCTTACGTGCCAGCAAAGGGCTGAGCAGGCTCAGTGCCCTGACACAGCGTCTGGGACGTTGTGGCTTCATGATAGAAGGAAGTGTGCCAGAGATCTTAACTCACCTGACTGCTTGTGGAAGGGTAGAAGTCCTTTTCTCTAGGTGATTGTCACTGTGGACTGAACATTTGGTGAATGACAATTCGTTGTCCACGTGCTTGGAGGTGAGGTGGGTAAGTCTTGCTCACATGATGCCCGAGGGTTTGTTGTTGGATCCCAAATCCTCTACCGAGGCAGAGAGTTCTGTGTCCATGTAGGTAACTGAAAGCACTCAAATGCTGCCTCCAGCTCGCCAGGAACTTGGTACTGCCAGGGCTCCAGCAAGCTGAATACTAATAGGAGTGACTGAGACTAAGATGTAGCTGGAGATCTGCGGAGACAATCGCTTCTACAGATACTGCCTAATGCTTTCCCCCATGATCTTATTTTCTGTTGTGGCTGGGTTGGACGGCAAGATCCTCATCCCGCTGAAGGAGTGACGGCTTGCTGCCTCTGGGGTGGACGAGGTTGAGGAAAAAGTGTGGGGGAAGGATCAGTGTGGTCATGTGAAATCCTGAGGCCTGCTGGACAAGAGTGTGGGACAGTCCTGCCTCGGAAACACAACACCAAGAGACCAGAACTGCCCCCTCCTCTTCACTGACAGTCGGGTTGCCAGGGAAATGCTACACTCGGCGCCAGAAGGATCTTGTGCCAATGTGCTGCCGACTCATCCCTGCTGCGGTGCGGTGTGGCAGCCATCAGCTGCCTTTCACACACTCTGAAGTTGCACTGTTATCTGCATTCCAAAGGTAACCTGTCTGTCAATGGAAAAACTTCTCCCAGTGTAAACTCGGAGTAATGCCTGGTACTTAGCGCCTTGCAGCCACGGACTGGTTGAGTAAGCAGTGCATCCCGGCACCCTGGTGCTTTCAGAAGGCCTTTGCCTTTTGGACTTCTACTTGGCAGCTATGACAGAAGATTCAGCATGATCACTTTTAAAAAAAAAACACACACAAACTAAGAAACACCAAAACCTGTACCCCCCCGGTGTTAGCTCAGGTAGTACAGATTCTATAGGTGCCTAAACCCTGAACAGCGTAAGCTGTTGTCTGCTGAGCTTCCCTGGAAATGCTGTGGCATTTCCTAAGGCCCAGGGTCCTGCAGACCGCACTGCTGAGCAGGCACCTCATGCCAGTGTCCTGATGGGATTCATGAGCAGCATTGCCCTGAACTTGTGGTGTTGGCAGATGACTCTGCAGGTGGCTGTTCCTTCCTTCAGGTGTGCACGTCACCATCCTGCCCTTGTCTCTGGCTTGGGCAGGTAGGCTGGGCAGGGGGAGGCCACAGGGACTGGGTGTGGATGTGCTCAAGGGCACATCCGAGCAGGAGAGGAAAGGGAGAGAATGCATACCCTGTGCACTGTGTCCGTGCTGTCCCAGCATGGTTGGCATCTTGTAATACAGTTCTTCCTGCTCTCCTGTGACTGCTTGCACAAAGCTGCTCTGTCCAAGATGATGTGCTGCACTCCAAACTGCTGCCCTGGCCTGTGTCTTCCTCAGCTCCCCTTGCTCAGCCTCACCGCCCCAAGTCCTTCTCTCCTTTGGCCCACTCTGCGCAGCATCCCCACTTGGCCCCATCGTTGCTCCTGTCAGTTACGCAGCAACTGTGGTTTTTTGTATGTGGGAGAGCAGTGGCCCTGCTGATGCTGCAGCTGCTGCTTCCAAGCCATCCCTGTCCTGGGGCTCTGGCTGGCAGCTCCTGGCAGGCTGGGACTGAGGCAGCTGCTCCTGTCTCCGCCTGTCATTGGCACCACCAGGGCGCTTTCAGCAACCCCAGGCTGCTGCTGCCTGAGTTGTGACTCAAATGGAAGGCAGCCAGGGCCACATCCTATCTTCAGTCATCTTCTTGTTTAAAGGGCTTTCTGCTCAAACGGATGGCTTCAGAAGCTCGTGGTTTGGGGATCCAGCTGCCCCTGTGCTGGGAGTAGGGAATTACAGGGCTGTGTATTGTGTACAAGGAACCCTGTGTAACTGAGGACATCACGTGCAAGGTGATGATGAAAGGACACTCACACTACTTTGGATTATGTACCAAGACTGTGCCGTGCTATTAAAGCACAGGGATCATTTAATTTCAATTTACTGCAGGGGATGCAGAGCTGGGGTAAGCAAACAACACCATTCTGCCTTGGAAAAGTTCCAGCAGGTGTGGTAACAGAGGCAAGTCTGCTGACCTGCGGAAGAAGAACAGTTGGTGCTACTTAGCATTTGGGCTGAAGAGGAAAGAGGCCTTTTTTTGAGGCATTACTTGCTCCTGGGAGAGAATGCAGATCTTGGCTCTCCCCTGTTTTTATTTTAGTTCCTTAGGGAACAGAACATGGCACCGCTCACACTGCGTAAATGAAAGCAAAGGCGGAACAGCAACTACACTGCGTTAGGGAAAGTTGTACGATTGCCTCTATGTTATTAATGAATAGAGCTCGTACAGCTGGGACCCCTTGCGAGCAAGGTCTCAGCACCACCTCAACACTTCTTGAGCCAGCTGCCAAAGCTGTGGCTACGTGAACCTGTCACCCTGTACGTGATGCTGAGTGGTACTGCAACACGTTCAATGCAAAGGAAATACTTTCTGAAGATCCAGGAGATGTTTAAGCAGAGGATTTGGGTAATAAAGCTGGAAGAGGTAGATGCTATACTGACACTTGTGCTTACAATTTGCAGACTGGAAGTGTAACCTGAGGCCAGCCTAAGCCCTGCAGAGGTTCCGTAACTGTTTCCAAGGCACAGAGCTTCTAGTGAGAACACTTGATTTTGCAAGATTGCTAAATCAGCTTTTAAAATCCAAGATTAAGATCCAGCTTTGTTTTGATTTCCTTTTCAGACCAGCCCACTGAGAATTCCAAGAGAAAGTACTTCAGACAAGCTGAAGCTGACTTCGGCAGCAGGCTGGGAGTAAGAGTAGTACAGACAATAAGATCTGAAAAGGGGCTGCTGAGTACTACCACCTTGTGAACTACCCATTCCACAGGGACTAAAGAAACAGTAAGCATATAGAACATTTTGTAATGATACTCAAGTCTGTTAATAGGGCACACTTTGCTTGAATTGGGCGAGTGAAGCATTTTTACTGAAGAAAAACATGTACGAAAAGCTTCTGTGACAGTCTGTAGCATACGAGTTATATCTTTCTGAGTACAGCTGAGACTGAGATCTTTTCTTTGAAGGAACAAAAAAGCAAAACAAACCCATGTCCAGTGCTTATTCACAGAATGTTTACATCTTCAGTTTTACACAATAGTCACATTTGCTAAAATGTTCCTCTGAAATGCCTGATTAAAAGACAGTGAACGACAGTATCCCATCAGCAGCAGTTTATCACATCTATAAATCCAATTTAAATTTAGTTTTAAAATAGGAGTGTGAGACAATAAAGAACAGCTTAACAGCAGTAAAAGGAGCTTCTAGTTGACAATGGGTACCACATATACTTCAAAATACCAAAATGAGGACAAAAGTTTTAAATTAAACAAACAGTTCTGTCAATGAGTAACAGATACACTTAAGATAGCATGTGTGTGCTCTTCTATCCAGTTGCCTCCTGGAAGGAATGCAGTGACTTGGAACTGCAATTTACAGGATTTTCTGAAGGATGGAGTTGGCGACTTCCAGGGATTCATCTTTCACCAAGACAATATCGTAAGAGTCCATATATTTTTCCAAAAGTTCATCTACCTAATTGCAGAAGGGATAAAAAAAAAAAAAAAGACCCACTTAGTTTTAGGATATTAAAAGATTTTTTTTTGTCCTTAAAATATTGCCAATCTTTCCACCAAATTTAGGGAAGACAGAGAAGGAGTAAAGTAACATTAACTGTGTTCACATAGGATAAACTTTGCATTTATTCCAGGTTCTGATGTGTACAGATACTGAAAAAAAAATCCTCTGCTTTCTCAGCTTCTCAAAAGGTAGACAGAAATAGAAAACTGAAGTTTTCTCTCCTGAATGCAAATGGATGTGTATTATAACTTGCTAAACCACCAGTTCTGTGTCTCCAAAGGGAAAAAAAAAAGTCAGAGACTAAATTTGTTATTTGGAAGATAACAATTTTGCTCAATTCTCAATTCAGTATTGAAAGACGTGTGTGTGGGAACTATAAGAAATCCATGAAACGTGTTGAGATTTGGGCCAAACATACTGAGTATGGGCCAACCACTTGGTTTGACTTTTCATGATTACAATTAACCTGTTGCTAGTGCGTAAATATTTCATTCCAGCTTTACAAGGATGTAAGGCTACTTACTTTATCATTGAGATAGCCAATCTTAAGAATGTGTTCCACATTTGCTACTCCATCTGCCATACTCAAGTCTCCTTGGGAATCACCCAGCAGTATGATATTACTGTTGTCTTTCAGTTGTTTGAAATACTCTGTATTCTTCAAGGCACCGTCATGTTTGTTGTAAACATGAATCAATTCTCCTTTAAATCCTTTTAATATTCCCTATTAAGAAAACATAAGTTATTTCGAGCATTATATAGACCAGATAGAACCTAGAATCAAATCGGTATTACTCTAGAAATACACATTTAACTAATTAACCTGTAATTATGAAGAAGATCAATTACCGTTAAATAACAGAATGACTGTAATAGCATTGTTAAGACTACAAAGGCAGTGATCCTCCCTGCTTGGAGGAGGAGTAACGGTGTACTGGGCTGAGCATGAGGTTGTCATTAAAAGAAATGAATGATATCTTAGTCACGCTACGTGAGCAGTGTTTGAACTATTATTCTCTTTTTGGTTTTGTGCTTGGGAGAGGGCTGAGTATGGAATTCTTATTTTCTATACAGCAAGGCAGACGGTTACATCTGCTGCATTAAAATGTTCATCTTGCAGTATATATAAATAGCTACTAAATCCCACAAGCAGTCACACATACATACATTTTCATCAAAATCCATGAAATTGGAAACAACTTTGACGTTAGAATGGTAGACTCCAGCCTGGTGGATGACTTCCTCAAGAATGTCCCCAATCCCAGCAGAAAATATGAACACAGGAATATTATGCTCACTGAGCTTATCAAAGAAGTTCTCATATCCTTCCCTGCAATACAAGATGTAAATATAAGTCAAACCTCAACTAAAAAAGTCAAGAAAAGTTAAAGTTTTTAGAAAACATTTATATCCTCTTTGGAAAAGAAATTTAATCTTCACTGAGCATTTCATTTTATCTCCTTTGCCTCACCTCTTCAGGTTAGTGAGAGCTACCAGCCTAACATAAGGCATGTAGTTTTAGCAAGAAACTCCTGGGTCAAGCTGTTGGCTTTTTGTTTGCATAACCCCTCCACCTACCTCCCACAATTTAATAAGGCAACTAGTTGTACTCTCTCTAGCTACTATCACGCTGCACATCTCCTTTTGATCTTTCTTGCTTAAATGTTTGACTTTCTGTAAGGTTATTACAATAAAACAAAATATGCTTGTATTTTTTTTTTTAAATCCTCAAAACTCTAGTCACTCTTTTCCGAAAGCTTTTTAGTTTGCAGTGCCCAAACCAAAACTATGTACAGTATTCCAGGAACAAGACAATATCTCTATCCACTGTTCTGCACAGACGTTTAATGGTAGAATTTTACTTTATTATTATTATGAAAGTTTCAGAGGAAATGTTAGGCTGTGAATGAAGATTCAACTCACAAAGACTTAGGCTTTCACATAGCTGGAAACTGTGTGCCTACTAGTTTTGCAAAAGAGAAAAATTTAGCCAATACAATTAACAATTTCACAAATTAAGTTTTTATATCCTGTTTTGCAATTCCAAAATTCACAGTTTTGGAAACCTTTAAAACAGATGGGAGCCACAGCACACAGCATGTTTCAAACATGGATTTTGCTGGCTTTTAAACTTGCCTTTAGCCATAGAGGAAGAACAGTATTTAATACAAGCTTGCAACATGTTCCTCAAGCTTTTTTATCTCATGGAGAACTATAACAGGGAATGTTTTTAGAAAATAAAAGCTGAACTCTACCCTTTAAGAAAAAAAGCCACCAATGCAATTTCAAGAGTCTGCAGAAATTAAGTTTATAGACATAGCACTCAAAAACAAAGCCAAAAAAAGTAATTTCTGATTTCTGGTTCATAAAGTGTTATCATCATAGGCCTCTATCTACAGAATATCAATAAAAGGGGGCATTAAGAGTTCACAATATTCCAAGAATGAGGTGTCACACTTCCTGGAATGTTTTTCCCCCCCTATCAAAACACACAGTAAGAACCTCCAGAAAACGTTTCAAAACAGAATTATTCAAATCAAAAGAAACTTACTTCAGCATAACATCAGATTCCCTCACAATTTCTGCAAACTTATCCTTTTGTAAGCCTTGTTCAATGAGTAGTGCATGAGATTTATTGTACCTAGAATATAAACAAAAAATAGGTTGGACAACTCACCTGTCATTAAGAAAAGCATCCTGTGTGTTTAACTTCTGCTCATTCATGTTAACAGCAAAACAAAAACAGTTGTGTAACACTCAAGAGATTAATACGTTGAAAGCATTAAAGATAATTACCGCCATTAATTTGCTTTTAAAAGCTTACTTATTATTAAATCTAATTTTAATACACTGTGAAGATGAGAGATATCTCTTACCATTCTACCATATACGGATATTTTTCTTCAATAGTGAGGGCTGGGTCAATTTCAATAGCATAATACGTTTCTTTCAGCTGCAATAACTGAAGGAAAAAAACCAGAGAAGTTTAATGTATACTTACAAAGTAACGCTTGGTATTTGGTCTAACTAATCAAAGTAACTTTTTAGATTCTAGATACATTACTTAGATAAAATGGAATCTTAAATTCTCTTTGTACCGATAAAAAGTTAGATTGTACATATATCTAAGAAAAAAATTTTATGCTGTTAAACTAAACTACATGCTACCATCAAGAACGTAAGTGTTTCTGTTCACTTCTGTTAGTGATTGGATGCCTTACAATGAGAAAGCTCTCAGAGCTTCAAGGGTTTGAGAGTATCCTGTCTTGTAGTGCTGGCACAGTACAGCCAGGGAACAGAGCCAGTTGTCTGTACAACAAACAAGCAGCTGGTATGTTTTTTATTTACCTTTTTCCGACATTCCTCTGTGATGAGCTTAGAGTTATCAATGATGTCTGGAGAGGTGGAAAAAAAGTGTTAAACAAGACATTGTATTTCTTTTACTTTGTTATACAACACTGTACATAGCATAGAAGACAATGTTTGATGACATACCCTTATGTTTCCTCAGAGCTTTTCTTACCAGCAACCAATAATGGGCACATTTTTCTTCATAAGTACAAAGATATTACTATCCTTCCCCTCTTATTAGGGGGTCCATTTCAAGCCTCTCCTTTCTTGAGATTTAAGTGTTTCTGAAACAATTATCAGGCATCCTATATGTTTTAAGATCCCTACGTCATTAGCAAATTGATTATTTTCATTCATTCCAAAAGGCTACAGGATAAAAATGTCAAGAATTCCAAGGAGTTTACTATCTGATTCTTGCAGATGTCAGGACTGTTATGGGCTTTTAAACAACAGAATTCAACCCTACCATATCTAGCCACTAACATCTTCTAGTTCTGATCTTAGTTTGTAGTAGTGAATGACAACTTAAACTGATCTTAATTCACACAGATTGTGATTAAAATAAATACACATACAACACATAGACACTCACTGTAATACTCTACTAGGACGTACAACCTCAGTAACAAGCCAATATAAAATTTCACATGTTACGGAATACGTTGGGTAGAAAATTAAATTCAAGGAAAAACTGAAAGGAGTGAACGAACCAATTCATATTAAAAAAAAAAAAAGTACTCACTATGACAAGTTGGACATCTTTTTCCATTGTAGGAAAATCTACTTAATGTCATATCAAAATCTGTAATAATCTATTTAAGGAAAGAAAAAGCAAAACTGTCTTACAACACGGAGGGACAAAATAAAGAATGGATAGAAATACTGAATGATCAAAAACAGTTGCAGTTGAGTAGCATATCTGTCACAGAAATCTCTCTGTTTTACTGTAAGGTTAAGCCAGAATATTCCACATCTGTTTTTTCTGAGAAAATTGTTTTTCTCATTCCTTTGGTCAGAGTATGTCCTGAAATTACTAAGCTTGTATGTTTATATCATTTACTTGACTAGCATCTGGTTGAATTATAGTTGAATCAACAAAGCCTATTAAAAGAGTTAACAGATGTCAAGTTTTGGAGATTACTTGAAGGTTGATTTGTTATATTTATTACATTTTTTTGGCACACAGCAACAATCATATGATTACTTTAATTCTGAACTGGGTTCACAATTTACTATTTTTACCTGAAGTTTAGCAGCTCCACCTTTGATGAGGCCACAAATAATCTCTTCTACTCTCCCTGGGTCCTTAATGTGGACAGTCTTCTTCTGAAATTCTGGCATCTGTCAAGAGTAAGAACAAAGACAGGAATATACCTACCTGGAGAAATACCTGCAATCCATCAGACTGGAAGCTCTGCATCTATAAACAGTTTCAAGTGACGCCATTTTATACTCAAGACAGGAAGGCAAGTTAAAAAGGAGAAGAAATAGAAATTTTTCTGGAAGTATTAACTGATGACTGCATACAGTTTGTGTTTTCAATATGTGTTTTTGTTCCCTTTCCTAATCAAATTATTCAATAAGCTGACACCTAGAAAAAAGAATCGTATTTGTAGGAAAAAAGAGAGATGTACAGAGACGGGACATACGAATCACCTTGTGATTGACTTCTGCCACTGGGAGATAGCACATCTCAAAAGCTCGTTCTTTATGCAATTAATATGCCCTTAAACTTTCAATACAGGAAAGGAGACAGACTGATTTTGGAAATCTGTTGTTTTGCTGAGAATGCTGCAAGAGGTGTCAACCAAGGACTCCAGTGCAATAAGGCCATACAGTAATTCCTGCTCCCTAGCCTGTCCATTAATCACTTTCCATTGCCTATTTTACTTTACAGTTCTGAACATGGTATCACACCACATACACCTTTTGAATGTTTCCTGAATATTATGATAAATTCTGAATTTGGCTAAAACAAACAAACAAAATAACAACAAAACCTACAAGACCTCAGCTGAAAGGCTACATTGGCTTGTGTCTTTCAGATAATACCTTTCCATATACATTTCATATATTTTATTAGAAACAATATGGTGATATTGATTCAAATTCAGTTGGGTTAATTGCCAAATATTCTTCTCAAATTACACTTAGGTAGAAATATGTAGTTGCATGAAGTGTAAATTTCACATTTAGTCTTGCTGGACTGCACCTTTTGCACACCAATGCTCCTATTTGTCAAATATAGCAAATAATTCTAATCCCCAGTATGCTTATGGCCACTTTCTGGCTGATGTCCACAAAGACACTAATGAAAACAGAAAACGAAGATCCTTCTAAAACCCTAATTGTTAGTCTTTGTCAATTTATTAAGGTTTTCCACTCATCAAAAAAGTTTCGCCTATACCAGAGTATATTCCCAAAAATTCTTAAGTCATGGCAGGGTATTTGCTACCTCTTTGCTTCATAAACCTCATAAAGAAAGAAACTGCATTTCTTTTATTTAGCTTGGAAGATTTAAGGCTTTCCCATTTTTCTGTAGATGTAAGAAATACGAGATGGTGAAGACTTTTTCTGTAAAAGTGGTACTTTCTAACCCAAGACAGTTCTTCTCTTCTGGGTGGCTGAAGTGCCTTATTACTTTCATGAGCAAAGCAAATTCAAAAAAGGTACATCTGGATTCATGTCCAACTGTTAACTACATCCCAGATTGGGATTCACTGAGAAAGCTAACAAGAGTCAAATATCTTCATGAAAGGTACTTTCATGAAATTAAATAATTTCCTAATCTATTGAGAAATGTATCTGCAAAACATTTGCAGATATTAATTCACAGTTATCAGCAGAAGTACGTCAATTGATCTAGCTGCATGAAGCAGAACATTAACAACCTGCAACTCTTTAAAGGCATGTTCTAGTATCACTTTTGTATTTTACATAGTGTTGGTAAATCAGACCATACCAGTTATTTGGGGGGTATATAGCCATTGTTTCTCTATAATGAAAGATAAAGCACTTTTACTGTTCTGTAAATCTTTCACTGTGAACTGACTAATCTAACTCCTTTGACTTTTGGGAGGCAAATCGTATATATACATTTTTAGTTTTTGAATGCAAAAGTTCAACTAAGTGAAATCTAAATGTGCTCTGTTGTAAGAAGCAGTTCAAATGTTATTTACTTTACTTAGACACTAAGCAACAGAATTCTTAATGTACCTGATTTAAACAGAACAGACGGTGGTGGAGATGAAGAAATTAGGAGAGACTGCATGAGGAAAGCCAGATTGTTTGCTAGTGTTTTACTAGCTGAGGCCTTTTGCAAGTTTTTGAAACACCATCCTTAGTAAAGAACTCAGCAGATGATGTTAAGAGATTGCTTAAGGTTTTGAGTATGATGAAAGTTTCCTGCTTTCATGTTGTAAACTTAATACTCCTACTCAAGATTACTTTTTCTGCTTCATTTATTTCTAATACATTTTTTGTTTTATGCAAGAATTGAAGCCAGTTGAAGAGCAAGTATTTTAATTTAGAGTAAAAAAAAGTCTTCTGCAATGAGTATAACCCATGAAATTTCAGTCCCACTGGCATTTTCATAGGCAAACCCAAGCTTTCACTATGGATATAGCATCTGATAAACAAAAAGCCCCAGACAAACAAGGTAGGGCAAAATAGTTACTGTCTTCATCACTACTTCCTTGTATTCACATTTGCAACTGAACTTTAAGGGCAATTATTTTACTTGGGCTTTATTGTATGAGAAGTAAATGAAACTATTTAATAAGCAATCACCAGTTTTCTAACAAACTGTCTTCTCCAGTGTCTAACATTTCTGCTCAGTCTAGCTGTTGTTTTTTGTTCTGTATTTACCATTCTTTGTAGCTGAAACAGACAAGCAGATTCAAACTGGAAAGAACTGGCAAGATAAAGAACAAAGTGTGAAATATTGCTAATAAGAGAAGTGCAGATAATGTGATAAAACTTGTGTTTCTATTGATTGCTCGATAAAGCTCTAGGATTCAACTCAATATATGCAGAAGACCCACAATTCTAATGTCCCAGGTGACTGGGAAGAACACATATGGAGAAACAACCAAACAAAAATACCCCAGGGCACCTAGAAAAGGCAAGAAAGCTTTTAGGAGCAAGGAGCTTCTATGTACATGACTAAAATGATATCAGCACAGGAAATAAAAGTTATATCTCACTGTGACATCTGAAAGTACATCACATGGAAGCAACCGAGTGACCCTATTTATTCTGCCATTTCATAAAGGTGCAAGAAGAGTTTTTTCTTCACACCAAGGACATCTGTACATGACTGAAATAGCTCATAGAGACAGGTACCTTTGAGAAATGCGTGTTAAAAGATGACAGCTCCCAAAGGTAGGGGCAATTTGTGGCTGGCATATACACTGGCCACAAACACATTTAAGTATCTAGTCTCTGAGGTTTTTCAGGAGCTTTCAAAGAGAAGCAATGAGGACAAAACTGAAAGTGATTATTTTTAAGGTGGAGCTTAATTTGATTTATGATAAGGATAAAAAGATGGGATTATTTGTATAGCCCGTCGCTGGACTAAGGATGTAGGAAATTATTTTGTAGTTAACAATGTTATATTCATACCTTGACGAATGAACAATAATGGATTCACGCAGGTGTGGAAATCCCCCAGTCCTACAAACCACAGAATGGTCATTTACAACAATGCCAGTTCTGAGCATAACAAATCTATTTAGTACATGAGACATACATCTACGTAGCTGGGTTAAATAAAGAGGAAATGTATTTACTATGAAGACCATCTTGAATTTTAGTTTTTTAAGAAAGTTCCTTACATACAATTGGACAGCAAGTGTGCAATCAGAGTTGCTTTTATGCTGTATTCGAGTGCTGCATATATATATCAGCTTAGTATTTGAGGCAGTGTATATCTAAATGCATGCAGCTCAGACTATTAAACGGTTGGCAATAATCACTAAAATGGTATCCTAGGGAGGTAATAGCTTATTGTGTACACAAGGTGTAATTTAACATGGAGTTAAGAACATGTTGAACTTTTGAATCTACTGAGTGCTGAAGGTAGGAGTTGCTTCTCTCCCTCTACCCAGTAAAACAGAAATAAGTCCCTGCGATTAAAAGGAAATCAAAAAATAATGTCCATTAGAACTAATAAAAACAAGCTTCATATGAAGGGCAGTTGTGGGACCTTGTGTAGTTTTTACTATCTGTAATTTTAAGTGGGGAAGGATGAAATGATGGATGACTTGCTATCTTAACCACATGCAGATACGGCTTGTTTCACAACAAAATCCAGATACACAAACCAATATATTACCGAGTAACAACAGAAAATATAAAAGGTAATCAACACGAGTCTGCTAAATAGTGCTTTGAGCAAGGACACATAAAAATACTTTGCCCCATTTTTTTACTAATACCCTTGTAAGCCTACACTACTTGGCACATACAAAGTTTTCTTATTTTACAAAGACTAACCTAGTATGGATATGTCAACAAAAAGCATTGCTAAGAAAACACCCTGCATCACAGGTGGAAATAATATTAACAGGACTTTTCTACAATTCTCAATGATGGAGAGAGTACTTTGCTAGCTGTCAATACATCTAAATTCCTAAAAATAATAAAAAGGAATGTTCTCACGCTTAGAAATGTACTAAAAACATTCTGCAAAACTTCACATGATCACATGTCATAGAAGTGATAAGAAAATGAGTAAGAACCAGCTGTGATGCTACTGACCCTTTGTGAATTTCAAGTATTACATGATTTCTTTTTAAAATTCGCTGGTAAACTTGCCTTAGATAGACTGGGTTCCAAACCTATTAACTTATGATACAGAGGACACACAACAGCGGACTGGCAAGGAGAGGGACTTATTAACATAATTTCTGAATAAGAAAAATGCAAATTAAAGTGACAAAATGAGTAAAATCCAATTATTCGTTAATTTTATTTCTAGCCTACGGTGACAACTTCCATCTAAAATGCTATAAACCAAGAATAAATGACATTTATTTTGGGAACAGCAAATGCCCAATTGCAAGGTCTGAGACTAGCTATCACATAAACTTACTTGTGGACATGTACCAAAAAAGGCAGGGTATGGCATTAGTGATAGCTGTGAGATCTGATACCCTGGCAAGTTACAGAAAATTGGATCTTGGTGCTCTCGGTGACAGAAAGCAAGTTTGGTGAAATTAGAAAGAAAAAGGGCACATTCTTTAATTTATATTTATATCTTATCTTCCATTCCCTTTTCCCCTTTGACATTATTACAGAATGTTAATTTCATCTGCTTACTCTTGAAAACAAAGCTTACTAAAGCTTATTAAAAAAAAACTTTTAAAAACTAAGCTAGGGTAATATAACTTCTGCTATTTGCAGTGCAAGAAGCCAGACTGGGGCTGCAACAAAAGCCACAGTAAAGGAGTGCGTGTGCATCTTTTCCTCCAGCTATATGTGCTCATACAGGGCTTCATGTGCTCATACAGAGCTTCATGTGCTCAAATATGTCTGAATCAATGTCTTTATTTCAGACAACTTGAATTTTTGTCCTTGAGTGCAACAGTTTTCTCTCAGCAGCCCCAGCTGTCTTTTAGATGGGAACACCAAAAGCTATTGCAAGAGAGTGCGGTCTCACTGATCACTCCATTATGTGCAGCCAGTCAAGAGAACTGCGCTAGCGATCGTGCAGTCCACTAGCATAACCAGGACAGGTGTTTGTGACTTTCTGATTACCCAAACCAAGAACATAATGCAGTTTATGTTCATGTAAACTCAAATATGGTAAGAAATCTCTAATAAACAGTCATACTGAAGTTTCTCTACTGGTAGTTTTGCCAATAAATAGCCTTAGGACAACTTATTTAAACTGTAAATAGGCAAATATTACTATGGAAATGAAACAACAGAACACTGAATATCTTCACAGTTGCTTGAAAATATCCTGCAAAACTAGAGATCCAGCACTGGTTACATGAAATAACTGCAAAAGGCTTCACTACTTAAGCTATTTTAAGAAGTGGGGTACGATGCATACTAAATATATTGTTTCCTGTTTTATTTTGTTTACTTATTTACATCTTTTTCCACGTAGTGGGGTGGATTCTGATATTTAGTTCAGAAAAAAAACTCCACAAAACATAAAAATCTGAAGAGAGTGTTCACAGAAAACATGACAACAGTGTTTTCTCTTGTGCTTTTAAAGGAGAGTACCTGTGCGTTGAGCTTAGGGCACTCCTGATTCTTCTGTCCTTGATTTTGTCCTACTGCAACAGCATAGGTGGCAAGCAGAGTCCAGAGACGCAGGGCTTGCATACAGGCTGCCAACAAAAATCAACCAAATCCTTTTAAGCATTGGCCTGCTACATTACGTGACGTTTGCCATTCCTGCTGTATAGAAATAAAAGCAGACATGCAAGGTACATAGCTAGATCGCTCTGAAAATACCCACGCTTATGACTACTCTGATACATATTTAATAGTAGAAGAATGTGCAAACTGAGTCAACTACTCAGTAAAAAACTGATATATTCCTTCCTGTTGTCAGTTCTACACTATCAAATACATATTTTAAAAACACCATTTGTCACAATAAACAACCATACATAATGCCTCATCTCATAACACTGGCTTAAAAATGCAGGCAGAAGATAGTCAGTCCCGTTGACAGAAGCTGTGCACACTAACCAGAGGGTTTTGCAGGAGCAGCTGCAGAAGCAAAAGAAAATTCCTCTTGCTTGAGCGACACTAATATAGCAGCGCAAGGTGCATTTGAGGGCGTTTCCAAATACAGCCTGACTAATCCCCGTGCAAAACCCCAGGGTCCTGTGACACACGTCAGCAGTGCACAGCAGTTTGTTATGCTCAGCAGTACAGCCCAGCGGCGTACAGACGATCAGCTGGTGCACCAACAACAAAACCTTTGACCTTCACTGAATGAACAACTTTCATGGATGCAGCAGGCAAATTTGGACTGCTCCAACAGAGGCAGGCACTTGTTTTTCAAAGCACAAGTCTCTTACTTTTTTAACCGTTTTACAGAATCTTTCCAAGTATTTCAGGATTTCCTGTTGCAGAGTGCCACAAATTTCACTCAGCTTCTTGACATGGTGTCGTTAGTATTTACAAGCACGCATTTATTTGCGTACAAACAGCAAATTTATTACTTAACCTTTGCTTTGACTTGAAGTATCCACACAACACTGAAACAGGAAATCAAGGAGGTTTGTCAGGATTTCTGAGTGACAGGGCAACTCAGCATGCTTTCAGAAGTTTGTCATTAGGCACACTGCCAGATCAAAGTCAGTAACTAGGTGATACAGAGGATGTATTTAAAAGGAATCGTTTGTTTTGTTTCAAGAGGATGAAGGAGGGATTTTCTAATCTTACTTAACGTTGTATAAAGGCTGGGAAGTGTCACACAAAGCTAACTCAAGAACAGCACAGGCTTCCCTATACAGTATTCCAATTCAAGCTCAACTTTAGGTTTGTGGTCACTGTTTCAGGCTGTCAGAACAAACCACAAACCCAGCAAACAAAACACATTACCAGGATTCTGGAAATACCATTAGTTATGAAAATTTCCTTTTAAGGAAGATGTGCTATTTTTCTATATTAAAAAAAAACCACATATATACATCAGTGGATGTTTTCTGAATGGTAGAGTGGATCCACACGTTTTGCACCCATGTTCCAGCCGTAGGCCAGTATGTACTCCTTCGGGTCTCCCCAGACTGTGACCTACAAAGAGTACTCTCTATTTTCAGTTGTGCACTGTATTTTGACACAATGAAACCAATGAATGCTTCAGCTGATACAAAACACAACTTTCATCAACCCTCACCCCCTCTGAATAGAACAAGTTCCCTCCAAATGTAAGCGGCAAGGGCAGCAGAACAGTTGGAAAGATCTGTTCAAAATGTAACACAACCCCTGCAAAGACCACATGCAATAAGCCAAACTCCCTTGGCACTGGCATTTGCCAGGTATCACAGCTCCCATTCCACCTACTCAGTACAGCATTTGTACATTGTTACAATAGGTAACTTGCAGGTAATATTCTCTTTTATAGTACTTGTATACACAGACAGCATGCTTTTAGTTAAGAGTATCACCATAATGTTTGGGAAAGCTATGTATAATGCAGTATCACGAATAATTATTTGCACAACAAAAAGCTGTAGCTTGTAACAGCGCAGAATTTCTATTTTCAGATGTGATTTGCAAAGTACCTGTCCTTGAGCTTTTACGTATCTCCAAGCTGACAACAGACTGACATCAGTAAGCCTTGTGAACTCCACAGCTAAGAGTGGGACACGGCGGGTGCTGGGGCTGGCCTGCTGATATGACGGTGGATATTCTGAATATTCAGTGAGAAAATTAATTCTAACAGAATTTAAAGTTAGCTTGCTGTTTGTGAAAGCAAAAAACAAACCACAAACAAAATTACATATTCCTTTGCCTATGAAATTAAATATTGAAGAGCTGCAGAAATTAAGTCTAACTTTTACAGACTAATTTTGAGTATACCAGGCTAATGAGCATTTTAAATGTACAAACATGGTATTAGTGAAAGAGCTAGAAACTGATGCAAGCAAAATTTCTGTAAACATTAATATAGCCAACACCTAATTCTGAGAAAAACATCTACGCTATCTCTAACAACAACATGCTTTCACTTTAATGAAAATGCAGTATATGAAACTTCTTATAGCCAAAATGAGGAGGTCTGTATTTGCAACCATAAGGAATCGTTGTGTCAAGCACTTTACAGAAGTGACTACCAGAGAGCAGGAGGCTGCTACTGACCCTGCTCTGCTACTGCCACGTTGAGCCAGTTCAGCATCTGGTTTATACTGCTTAACTTCTACGAGATGAACTAGAATTACCCGCTTCTAAGAGAGGGAGACAACATCCAGCATGGCGTTTGTACTCTCACAATACTGAAGGTCATTTAAATATATTTTGAGAAGCAGAAATGAAAGAGGTATTGCCATTTCAACAGATAGCGTCTATTTTAACCTCCTCTCTTTGGCTGAAGGCCAAAGGGGCACGCAGCTTGACTGCAGAACATTGTAAGCAGAAAAAGACACTAAAAACAAAAAAAAGCAATGCTTAAAACATCCGATGACTCGTCACTGATGTAAGACTATGAAAAATGTTCTACTTCTTATGGTGGTGTGTTAAGTGAACTTGGCTTGTGGAGGCTTGGGATGCTCTCAAAGAACACAAACTTCTGGAAGTTCCTAGTCTTAAGCAAAGAAAAACTGGTTCTACCAGTGTTACCTCTGCCCTCCCTCAACCAATTTCCTCGGGGAAAGAAATGAACACAGCACAGATAAGGTATGTAAGCAAATCAGCTGAACTTTTTACTTAAAGTTGAATACTTCAACGAAAATCCGTTTGGAAAGATCAAGAAAGAAGTCATATTTGAGTCACTGCTGTTCTTCAGAATTGGAATATTCACTACAGAAAGCAGAGCTCGTTCAGTGCTGTCTGCAGCATAAACTGGAGCTTTTGATGGGCCTACTGCCTTGTAGCCTCGACTCGTGAGCCTACTACAGCTGAACAACTTGGAAGGTACCTATACACATTTAACATATTGCCCAATTTCAGTAAAACCCAGATCACTTGCAGAATCACTTCTAAACATTAGGATACTGTTTTCCAATTTTTGCTTTTTTAATAAGTCTATGCAGTAAGTATTTTCCAAATTAGACTACTTGATAAAAATCTCCGTAAGACAGGGAAAGCTAACTGAGCCTTAGCACTCAAATACCCAAACCAAGCAGATGAAAGGAACCAAGAGAAAAAAAATTAATTCAAAGATGATTTTTACTCATGCCTTAGTAAACTGAGCTGATGAGCATCATACTGATTCCAGCAATAGCTTTTTGTAAATACCAACCAGAAGGAAAATAAGCGTTCACTTTAATGAAGCTGGGGTAAATAAAGCCTTGGAAGGATGCACTGCAGGAATCACTGATAAAACTTATTTTTCTGGTATAGATATAGTGTAAAAAATGCTAGCCATACTTATAGTTGGCACAATGCAATACAAAGTATTGTATGTATATGAAAGTGTGTGTATGTACTACAGAGTTAACTCACGAGGAATGTAGATGCGCAAGAGATTGTTTTAACAGAAAGAGCAGGAATAGCACTTGCTAGGAAAAAGTGCTCAAAAAGGGATTCTATTCCGGACTGCTAAAGAGTATTCAAAATGAGAGCAAGAGTCTTGCTTTCAGAATAATAAAGACTTTAATATTTTAAAGACTGAATTAATTAAATGGTGATAAATCCAGCGAAGACCCATGCTAAGCAGCACAATCTTAACATGAACAGTTTTAAGATTCACCAGTTCCATTTGAGGTGAACGTGTGTTTTGGCTTCTCAACTATCATGTTTTAAAAAGGCAAAAATAATGCATGCACAGAACAGATCTGAGGAGGTAAACACTGTATCCCAGGACATATTTAGCAACCTTATTCAATAGGGATTTTCTAGACCTCATCAAAAGCCAACCTTTCTTTTTGACATGACAGAACTGGTAACCATCTACAGACTGACCATTTATAGCTGTACTGAACTACAGAAAGCTATTAATGCTGTTCTAGGCCAGTCACACATGCAATCAGATGTATAAGGGACAGCTAAACCTGCAGCTGAAACACCAAATGCAATACTGGTCTCCCTGCCTTACAGGGAACGGAGCAGAAATGGAGAAGGGCAGTATGGATGAGTGATGATACAAAAAGCTTCCGTGCAATGAACAACTGAATATACTAAAATTCTTCAGCCTGGAAAACACATGACTAGATGGCACAGGAAAGGTTAATAAAGAAAGACTGTTTGCTGTATCTTATAGGTCACATAATTACGTAAAGCAGTAAGATGTAGAATTCCTTTCTACTGATACTTTAAGTTTACACAGCCTTAAAAAGGTAGTGGGATAAAGTCATGAAAAAAGCCCATCTTAAATTACACACAAACTCTCTGAAATACAAGCTGCTAGAGGTTGGGAAATCATTATGGAAAAAAATCACGATGATCTGTCCCACTATTATGTTTTCCCTGGGCCACTGCTAAACAGACAGTATTTGTATCAGGTAAGACCTTCCAATGAAGGTAAGTTAATACCCTCACTTTTAACATGTGACAGGGATAATTATTTGCTGTTCATGACAGTCCTTCAGTTTAATTTCAAGTACTGTATTTGTTTTTCCACCCTTGGTTTTTCCTATCAGTTCTCCTCCAGATGGCACAAACACAGAACATTCATTTCTGACAAAACACAGATTTTTGAATTTGAGTGGTACTTATATTTTCCTTAATATTGCTATGGTAACAGGATGGATGCTGAAGTCTGACTGTTTGAAACATCCAATCCCCTCTCTTGTTACACAGAATGCAATGCTTACTGGAAGAATGTTTACACATGAAGTTGTTGGTAGAATTAATTAATCCTTCTACAAAACAGCTAGCCAAATGGTATCAAATTCTAAGTACTGACAGTACATAGACATTGTGGTATATTTATAAATTCTTAATTAGCTATCAGATGTGCAAAAGCTCACCTAGCATGATTACCTAATTTTGATGACTTGTACTTTTATTTTCCATGCTATACATCTGCATGTATACTTTTTCTTATGATACATCCTGTATATGTGCACATATGTTAAAAGAACTTAAAAACAAGTGCTTGTCTCCCTAGGAGCTTTCCACGTAACATTATCTTGAATGGAATTTGCATTAGGCCCAAGGCCTGGACTGATTCTCCTCTTATCTACTTGTAAGAAGAAGAAGAAGAAGAAAAAAGCTTAGATTCACTAAGCCTAAGAATGCCATATCTAGATCAAATAAACTCTGACCCTTGAATGGCAGAGTTGCAGGACCCAGTCTGAAAGCCAAGTCAGCAGGACAAAGTTTAATCCACAGACACTAAAATTCTCATGAAAGAATGCAGTGTTAATACAATACTGCAGTTAAAGTTACATACTATTTTTTAACTGCCACGATCTCTTACAGTACAGACCTTTATTTAAACTTCTTAAAAAATATTCAGTTAATTCCAAAGATGAAATGCAGCTACCACACACTCATTTGAAAGGTAACAAACAGTATGATGACTTGAGGTGTAATGGATTGGTTTGTGTGTGTCCCAGTGTTTCACGGGTGTTTCTGGCTATTGGATCCATTCAAAAACACAACTGGATGTCCTTCATTTCTTCTACCTCTGGAGGTGACATAGGACATGTTCAAAACACTTTGTACTAATACTACCACTACTGTACTACTACTATACTATGTACTATACTACTACTGCTAACGCACCAATATTACCACTACTTTGTGCTAAACCCTACCCTACAGTTTCATACACAGTTTTTCCTTGGTAACACACAGACCAAAGCAAGGCTTCCCATTTACTGATTTATGTTGCAAAGGCAGATGCAATTCAAGACAATAACTGTTAACTTAATCACTGCTAAGTGTAAATTATACTTTACTCTGATAACTAGTAAGTTTCCACCAAAGAGGGAGAGCTTTGAAGGAACAAGGTTAAAGGCACATTTCAATGGTACCCATTCCGCCTGAGCGTCAGAGTGGAGAACCACAAACTTATGTAGAAACAAGAGCTTCAATAAAGTTGGATTATTTCAGTGATCCAATTTACAAAGCAGGCACTGAGTTCCTAGTATAAGTGGGCACGAAGGAAGCTATAGCTAACAAGTGAGGAAAAATTAGAACAAGTTAGACCAGGTACCTTTCTTGGTAGCAAAAAAAACCCGGCATCAGCTGGAACAGAGCTGATTTTCTTCATAGCGTCTGGTATGATGCTATGTTTCAGCTTAAGGAAAAAAAAAACAATCTTGATAACACACAGGGGTTTTAATTGTTGCTGAGCGGTGCTGTACAGAGCCAGGGACTATACAGTTTCTCAAGTTTTTGTACTTCTTGTCCTGCCAGTGAGAGGACTCGGGGCACAAGGAGCTGAGAGGGGACAGCACCAGGACAGCTCACTTGCCCTGGTGAAAGGGGTACTCCATAACATATAACATCATGAGAAAAAACTATAAAACTGAGGGGAGTTGGCCAGGAGGACTGCCACTGCTTGGGGGCTGTCTGCACAGCAGTTGCAGGGCAGTGAGCAATTGGGCTGTGCACCACCTGTTTTGTAAATACATACAAATATTTCTTTTCTGTTTCAGTAAATAGAATTCCTAGGTTGAGGTAAAAACTTTCTTTTTTTCAGTCTCTCCCCCATCCCGCTAGGAGTGGAAGGAGTAAGTGAAAGGCTGTGTGTTGTTAAGCTGCGTGCTGGGTTAAACCACAAACAAAACCATCATGGGAGGTCTGAAATCCTTTATTCAAACACCTTGTGAATGCTCAATGTTCAAGTCTGGGCCTTGCCCCACCCCCTTTTAAAAAAGAAACAAACAAAACTAGAATAATTACAAATTAAATTGACTTCTTTATTAAACATTGGCATATATGAAAGCAGAAGCCACACCTCCTTCTACCACTGTGAATAATTTACATAGTTTATATACATGTCATTAAAAAGCTTTTTTTGTTATTGAGTTTAGTTGGTGCAACCCCGTCTTTTGTGACATTACTGAACAAAATGAATATATTTATTTCAGTATTTAAACACAGGTAGTGTCTTTTCTGACCTGTGTGCTGCAGCCTTAAGCACATGTCCACTTGTAGAAAAATGTCTCATACTTTTTAAACATTGAAATAAAGTAGTCTCAATAAATGGGGTTGCCAAATTAGGAAAATTCAGTCGACTTTTAATAAATGATACATGCTTTTTCAAACAATCAAACTCCACCTGTGATAAGAGGTGACCAGGGCAACAGCTGCAAATGCCAAGTTAATGACAGTGCCAGTCAAGCTGCTGCATGATTGACACAGGACGAAAAAACTGCCTACAGCAACCAGTGTTAAGTTCTCTGATGTTCTAAAGCAGCTGATCACTGGTGAGTGATTACTTCTTGGTAAGAGAAAACAACCTACATCCAGCAACTTGTCAACATGACTGCTGTGTGAAGACCTCCATCCCAGGATCTCGCTACAGATCAACTGCTGCACAGTAACTTGACTGGAAGGTGGCCAAAGGAAAAGGCAGACCTGGTGTCCTAACTTTCGTTTTTCACAGCCACAACTACAGTATACTTTACCACATTCTTTTGCCCAGACTTACTTGGCCTTATATCTCTCTGCATGCTACTTAGAAAAGGAAAGCAGGGAAAGTAGTTGCTAACTGCAGCCAAGAGGCAGAAATAGGTCGCATGTGACGGGACCAGCCAAGTTTTGGCGCTGAGCGTTTCACAGGCAGCAGAGACATAGCTGCGGCTCCAGGCCCTCTGCATGCCAGAGCAGCTCAGTCGTACGTGTCTGACCTGGAGACTGCAGTGGCCAAGAAATGCCAGTCGTTGCTGGACAGGACGTCTTAAATGACAAGTTATTTACAAAGCAGTGTATAACCACCTTCAGGGAGCCACCACGCAAACTAACAGGCAGTTCACGCTAGTGCCACCTGCTGCTCTGCAGGGTCTACTGCAGCAAAGCTTGCTACAGCTGACAGCTTGAAAATTGAGTACCATCTGACAAACGCACCAGCTTACAGCACTAAAGCCTGCCAGGCTGCTTCTCTCGTGGCGTTTTTCCTTAAACTCTCCCCAAGGCTTACTTTTCAGGGGCTTTAGTACACTTGAACAAAATATGCTTACATGCATGCATGGAGAGAGGAAAGGGGATTGTCAGGCTGAAGGCAATTAACATGAAGTAGAACTAGACAACACAGAAAAAATACATATTTTGCACTATTCAATTCATTCAAGTGATAATAACAGGTAAGAAGCAGACATTTCAGTTTCTTGAAGCAAGGCACTTCAAAAGATAATGTATTTTGAATCATTTTCCAGACCTATTGTGACAGAAAATAAGACATATTGTGTCATTTTTACCTCAACAGGTACATTTAAAATTGCCATTGAATTTCCAGCAATACTGTAACACCCAGGAAGTGATAAAGTCCATGTTCCTTCCAATCTGGCTTTTGATTCCAATTTGATGAGGCTTAAACTCCTCTTCACAGAGGGAAAAAGCATCTACCTGAAGGAATTTTCACGTGCTGGCCATTTAGCTTCCTGAAGGATAGTATCATCATCATACACTCCTTGATTTCATTCTCCACTTAGAGGTCATCAGTGACTCACAGCAGTGACATCAGTCCCTCTAACAACTAGTTATTAGCAACAAAGAATTGGGGTGGTTCATTATTGCGGCCAATTGAAAAAGTCTGTGTCCTCCATTTGTATCACCTTGGTCACCTATGAAACAAGAAGCCAGACTGGCAAGTAAAACAAAATGATAATAAAGCCTCCCCACTGAAACCTTATGGCAGTCATGCTCACAGAATACTTCTCTGTACTTCCTAGGAAAGGAGGCAAGTAACAGTTACCTCGCTTTCTTATTTGTTTTTACTTATTTCTCTCCAGGCAAATTCTAATACTGCAGGAGTCATGCATTTCCTTCCCTCTTGCAAGGCATTAGAAAGGAAACTGGCCAGAAACATTTAACAACAGCTGTTGAAAAGTCTCCTCTAAAACAGGAAAATGCTTTTAAAAGTGATTTCAAATTTGCCACCGTTGAAATTTGATACAAAGTCTGTTTTACAGGTAACAAGATCTTCACACAACAGAGACAGAACAGAAAAGTCAACAAATGTAACTAAAAGTTTGCCCAGTTTTCTGGAAGGAAAAAAAATCTCCACAACTTCAATATATATAGAAATATAGGAGGAACAAGCTGCTGAAAGAAGACCCATGTCCTAAAATAACTTCATTCATGAAGTAGTCAAACAACAAATATCGTTAATTCACGAAGCATTTTTCCCTACATTTACCCCATATTTTAGTTATCACGAGCTATTTTTTTAAAGATGAGCTTTTTTCATAAGACTGAAGGAACCTTTTTCACCCTAGCTTGTCAGCCTGTTTTCTGTCAAGTTTCTAAAGACTTTGCAAGAAACCAAATCTGCTGTCAGTAGAATTGATTTGCTATATGAGGATCCACAAATTCATTGCAAGCCTGTCTGAGACCTGAAAAATCCAAGGGATTGAATGTTATAGCAATACTTGAAAGTTTAGTCCATTTTTTACAGTAGCTACCACACTTTATCTAATAAGTCACTTTATCTAATGATCAACCTTCCCTTTAAACAAAAGCAAGCTTGCAGCTACCATTTACATTCACCTGGCCACAAAAATACTTTCACAGTTTCACCGAAATGGCAATTTGGCTGCGCAAAGTAATACCTCCCAAAGCTGTGAGAAACAGCTGTTCCTGAGCTCACTGAGTGAAACTCCACCACTGGCTACATGGTTACTATTAGCACCTCTCATACTTTGAGAATGGAAGTAGTTGTCCACATTTACCAGTGCCTAAGATAAAATCTTTATTTGCAAACTTCAGATGATCAACAGAAGCAACATTGATACTGAAAATCCAAACTTAAACTCTTGCTTCCAAATAAGCAGCAGTAATTTTCTGGAGTATTTATTAAGCTTAAACTTGTTTTCCAGGCCAATTCTTTTGCTAAAAAATCATCTACTGAAATATGAGATAGATATCTAAGAATTTCATTACTTCTACTATTCAACAACGAAACGTGGTTACCCTTATGTTTTGCACCCTGCTTAAGACATTACTTTGCATTAGAAGTTCTTGCCAACATAACCCGTGATAACAACTTGCCTTACAGGTACTCAATTTGTAAAGGTCACTTTTAGCATTTAAACACCACTAAATCTCAGCTTTTTACTTAGATTTGGGTCTTATAGTCACCTAATTTTAACTAAGAAAAAAGTAAAAAATATATATTGCTGTAACTACCAATTATCAATCATTATCAAGGACTACTACATCGGTGAGAATTAAAGTCACATAACTGAGGTGCCAACAGGCTGGACGCTACCCATTTTGGTAAGAGTTGCAAACCAAGGTTCTTCTGAGTCTAATGAGCGTAACCTTGCTCAAAGAGAACTCGGAAAAGTTTACAAACAATATAAGAACAATTCGGAAATTTTAGATTTGATACTCTAATGCAGAAGATTAGCCAGGCACAGTAACTGACGTATTATAAAAATGTATTTCAACAAAGCACTGTTATTCTTTCCCGAGCACATGAACTTACAATAAATTACAAACTGGAAAACAGCACCTTCTCCCCAAAGCTCAAAGGAAGCTCTCTCTCCTGATGAACTAATACACATATAGCATCTTGTAAACGTCAAATGTTGAATCAAATCGGCACTGGGGGATAAAACTATTCCAGGAAGTTCTCCAGAGCGCAAAATACTCCAGTACAATAAGCCATGCAAAAAAACATGCATTTTCTTCCTTATTTGACAGACTAGAACCCTTGGTATGACGTTCACGTATCTACTTCCTTATTCTGACGTAAGAGAAATATCCCAGCCTGATTACACATGCTGGTGGGGAACACTCCTTGAGGAACCAAGAAGACTTGCAGCTGATGAACTCAAGATGAGGGAGCTGCCAATTCCAACATTGGCTGAAATGACAGCTCTGAGTGAGTAGGTAATATCGATGTATTGCATCTAAATGGCAAAAATATTTCCATATGAGGAAGCTGACATGCTTTTGAACAACTTTACTTTTTCCCTTGTAACTTAAAGTTCAGGAAAGCTGTGATCCTAAAAGCAAAATCATCAGACGCATCTATTGAGGATCACAGATCTGTGTCCAAGGACACAGCTCTGGAAATGTTATCTGAAGCACTTACCTCAGAGATTTGTTTACCAGAAATCAATTTATCATTGACACAATAATTTATTTTCTGTACCAAACACAAGATCTTTATAATGAAGTTAAAAAGTTAGTTGTCCTGGCCAAAATATCATTTAAACATTGCAGAGAAATTTCATAGAAATATGCATCTTTAAAGATCACAAGACATTTTTTGAATGACAGCTCAAATGCGATACTGAGGACAGGAGCTGCTGAAAACTATTTTGCCTGCTTCTTGGGCATTTCTGTGGTCAGGTTTTTACATTTTGCTATTGCTGTTCTATTTTGCTATTCTACCCATGCTATGCTATTACCAGTGCTAGAATTAAAAAAGAGTAATTTACAGATAATCAGTGTTATTCCACAGAATGTTTACAAACGAATTTTACAAAACCCAGTCTGTTTTTAAGAAATGGGTCCAAAAGCTATCTGAACTGGCAATCCAAACTTCCAGCTCTCCCCCACGCTCCTGCTGCAAGGGAGCTCACCGACACGGAGAGCATCCCATCCAAACCACCGAACAGCGTGACAGGTGGCGACAAAGGACGCTTCATGCCTTTCCCAGCAGCAAGCACGCGGACTGTGCCCAGCCAGAGCGCTCTCTGGAGTTCTTCTCTGGACCCTCGTTTCCAAAAACCGCACTGTACCACTGCCACTGCCACACGCCACAGCCGAGGGAGCACCTGGACACCTCAGCCCGCACACACAACCCTGGCTGCTCACAGCAAGGCTTACGCTTCTATGCCTCAACCAATCAATAAACACAAAATCTGAGCTTTTTGCAGAGGAAGCCACAGGACAGCCCTACAATAGCCCTATCCCGACGCCCCCGTCTCCCCCTCGAGCTCCGGGAAGGCTCCACGCCGCCGCCGGGCCGCAGGGCCGCCGCCTGCCCCTCACCACGTACCATCTCGATGATCTTCGTCTTCCTGCCCGTCTTCTTCTTCATGGTGAAGATGTACTGGGCTAGCACCACGCCGCCCACCAGGGCGCACACGCTGGCGCTGGCCACCGCCCCCATCTTGGCCACGGCCGCCCGGTCCATAGCGCACCGCCGCCTCCCGCCCGGCGGGGCGCACCCTCCCGCCCAGCGAGGGCCCGGCGCGGCGTGCGGGCCGTACCACGAGGGGGAAAAGGGGGGTGTGCAGGAAAAGAGGTGCGGAGAGGCGGGCTAGAGCACAGAGAAATTTCCATGAGGGTTTTGGGGGGGAGGAGTACCCACCGGGAGATGAGGATGGTCCTGAAGAACGCGAGTGAACCGCCTTTTTACCCTCTTACCCCCCTCTTTGGCGAGCAGAAGTGAAAGAGCCCAACCGCCCCCCGCCCTCTTCCGGCGGCGCCGGACTACGTTTCCCAGCACGGCAGCTGCGCCCGTTACCATAGCAACGGCGCCCGAGGCAGCGGCGGGGCGGGAGCCGCAGCGGTGCTGGCCCCGGGCTCCCTTCGCTTCCCCGGAGCCGCGCCCGAACGAGGAGCTCCCGCCGGGCGGGTGCTGCCGCCCCGGGCTGCTCGGGCTGCGGCCGGCGGCCGTCTCTGGTAAGCCGCTGGTGTTCCCCATCTCGCGGTGCGGGGGGTGTCCCCGCGCGGAGCTGCATGAGGGAGGGGGGCTGGGGCTGCGCGGCCTTGTCCCCCTCTGTCCCCTTTAGTCCCCCTCTGTCCCTTCTCTGCCCCTCACTCGCCCCGCGGTAGCTCTGCGCGATGCGTTGTGAGGGTTGCGCTGGGGTAACGCAGCCCCCAGAGCGCGGGCAGCGAGCGGAGAGCTCTGGGCTGGGGTAGCGGCGCTGCCCGCGGGGCGATCAGCCGCTGCGCCGGGAATAGCAGCAGGTGGGGGGCCGGGAAGCTGCTCCGTGCCCCGTCTGACCCGGCCCGGGCGCGTCAGCAGGGCATCTGCAAGGCGATTACTCGGGAGGTTTTGCTGCTGTTTATAGCTCCGTTTTCTTTAAAGTAAACTCCTATGGATGACCTACATCGCAGTGAGCTTTGCCCTGTTTCCCCTCGATAAAAAAGAACGGCTCTGTGACTTCAGAAACTTTTACCTTTTTAATGCTTCTTACTAGAGGTAACAGTTCAAAAAAGTTGCAAGTCTTTTGCTGTTTTCTCCATATAATTATGAATCCATCACAATTAGGCTGTGAATTCCTGACAATAAACTTTCTTTTAAAGAGTATAATGAGAAACATCTGAGATTAACCTGCATTCAGCTCCCACTAGAGCAACATGAAGCTGAAAGATGTAATATGCTTAGTGAAAGCTGTTGTTGTTGGAGGAAGGGACGTTTGTTTGAGCTGATGTAGGTGTTAGTATGGGCTTTAACAACAGTGTGCTTCCTTTCCAGTGGAGAAGAATGTCATTGTTCAAAGCTCGAGACTGGTGGTCCACCGTGCTGGGAGAGAAGGAAGAGTTTGATCAGGGCTGTCTCTGTGTTGCTGATGTTGATAACAGTGGCCAAGGTAAAGTCAAAATTAGCTGGCTAAGTCAGCTAATTAGTCAGCTAATAAGCTGACTCCTATGCTACGCAGCTGCCAGCTTGCTGTTAGCAAAGCAGTGTGTACTGACAACTTGTTAGCCAGGCTAGCAGTTAGTTTAAAGTCTGCTGTCTTTCATGTGTCCTTGTAGACTTGATAAGACACAGTGCCATTTGTCTTTGTGTATTCCTAGGCTTCTAAGCATCTTGCTTGTGTTCAGTAGTGATTTCTCTCCCGTCTTATTTTCTCAGTGGTAGATACCTTCTTTAAAACAGAGCACTTTAAAGTAGTCACAGGAGCAAACAAATCATTAGAAGAACCTATGGGAAAAAGTCAAAAAAGGGGGATGAGGGTTAATGAGAATTGCTTTTCAACAAGCAAAAAGCCATTTGTGCCTGGAAAATATGAGGACATTGAAATAAATGACTGAGTAAACCCTGCTTTTCAATGTACTCATTAATGATATGAAAGTAAGTGTGGAACTGACAGGATGCCTCTTGGAGGGTGTATCTCCAGTAGTTCGTGATCTTTGCTGTCAGTGAGAGTTCTTGTGTGTATGTTTAAAAATTTGGGAATATCTTGAACAAGACTGTCATGGTTATTTTAGAGATCCATTTTTACTTACTGTGGGCTCCTGAGTTTGATTTCACTGTTGCCAGACTTTTCTTTCGTTTTTAGGAGAATGCGAACGAAGTTGAGCTATGTTACTTTTTTGCGGTGACCTTTTGCAGGAATTGACTGAGTTGATTGAAACTTCGTTGGTTGAAGCTTTTCTTAGTGAAAAAAAAAGAAGAACTCATATAAAAGCAGGGCATTTTGTGGGAGGAGTAGTCTGCTTGTCTATTTACTTTCTAAGCATTATATATCATTTATTTTTACTTCTTTAGACTAGGTTTCCATTCTTCTGAAGTTCAGAACCAAAAGTGAATTCAGCTAGTTGCAATTGCCTAACTATAGGGCAAAATGTCCTTACTTAGGCAAGCGTAAATATTTTTTGAAAAACACATAACTAAGATAGATTTAAAGATATAGATGATACCATTGTTTATTTACTGCTATTGGAATACTTTTTGCAGAACCGAGGAAAAGATGAGTGGAGAGGTCAGACAGCATTCTTCTGGGGCTTGTGGGCACAAGTTTTTTTTCTTGTGGTGGAGAAGAGAGGAAACAGGCAGTTGTTCTGAACTGTCGACTTGGGGTCCTGTGGAACTACGCCAAACCTTTTGTGCATTGTGAACTTGGCTGAGGAGTATCAGTGCACTGTCCTGACTTACGGACAAATTTTTTTGGATTTGAGGTTAATTTGCACTGACAGTAACGATGTCATGTATGTAGAGGAAAGGTACTGGTGACTCCCTACATTTTTCGTGATTATCCTGGGAGGCAGTTCTTTTATATTTTTTTTATGAATATTTTTTGTTTCTAGTCCTTTGGTTGTTAGTAAATACTTGCTTGTTTAAAATACCTATCCCAGAAAAAGCATGATGTAGCTATTGTACTCCTCTTTGAAGTAAGCGGTTTGTCTCAAGAGCAGGAGATCACAAGGCCTTGTTTTTATCTGTTGACCTGATGTAGTAATTATCTGGATTCAGTTTAGGTCTGCTGACATTTATCCAAATGCAGACTTAGATTTGGTGTGATATGTATATATACAAATCCTAGATCTTGAAGCTGAAAGTTTGAAGTACTCTTAAAAACTAGAACATGACATTTTTCTCAAGAAGTGTGAGCATCAGTCTGAAAGTATGGAATAGTAACAATGGTCATTGCTACCACCATGGTCNTGTCTAGAAGACAGAGCATAATAAATGTTAATCAAAGCATGCAAATATCCCATCATTTTAGGGTATTCTTTGAAGCAGTTCAGAAGTAATATTGTGTTCTGTAATCTCATTTGGTTGTTTCTTGTAGATAAAATTATTGTGGGCAGTTACGTGGGATATCTCCGAATCTTTAATCCACATCCTGTGAAGCCTGGAGATGCCATTCAAGCTGAAGACTTGCTCTTGGAAGTGCAGTTACGAGAACCAATATTACAGGTGGAAGTGGGAAAATTTGTTTCGTAAGTCAACAACAGTCTGTGTTGTGAGTGGTGGGGAATGGGTTCAGTTTCCATATTGATGCCTGTTGAACACATCTGTGAATGTTATGGTATGCATTTGGTCTGCTTTGTTGAATCATCTCAATTTTACTTAATGTCTAACATGAACAAAATCTTCCAGGTACTTGTACTATTTTTCTTTTTTGAAGTACGTAGAAAAGGGAAAAAAGTTACATTGAAGTTTCTTTTGGGTGTTAAGAAAGCATTCCAGTAATGCTTTCCAGTAATTGCAGTGTTCTAAGATGTAATGTTGCCATTTTTGAGGTGGTTTGGTAGAGTATTGAAGATCTTTAATTCCAATGAATTTAGTGGAAATAAGTAGCCATATAGAGGAGAAATTCTTAGATTTGGGGGACAGGGAAGGTGAGTATAGGATTCCAAGTTTTATGACTTCTTCTTTATAGTTAATTAATGTAGTTTCTATGCAGCTAGTACAAAAGTGTATTTTAAAAACAACTTATGTGGCTGTTGATTAGTTCTTGTTTGAAATAACAATCTTCCCATCCATTTAACTTTTTAAGAGTTAACAACACCTTGTTCAGAATGAATGTCAAGCTGACCTGGGAAAATAATTGACATACTTTTCATGCTCAAATCTTGCGGGAGGGGCGGGGAGGGAAGTTCTTTGAGGATTCATTTTAATTTTGAAATTAACTTCAAATACTGCAACATGAAATTTAGGAAGATTAGTACTAAGTTGTCTTATTCTGACATCTAATACTCTCAAACTTTAGGACCTTAACAACACCTGAAAGTAATTTTGACATGTTGCTTGAATTTTATCTCATGCGTTTAACTTGAATATTATCTGAAAACAATTCTTTTTCCTCCCACTTTTTTTTTACAGCGGTACTGAAGGACTTCACCTGGCTGTGTTGCATTGTCGGAAACTCTGTGTGTATGCTGTTTCAGGTTAGTATACAGATGCAAGCTATCTTGTGATTTTAAGTACATTCTAAAGTTGGATTACGTTAAACACTAAACTTGATATACAGAGAATGTTTGTTTATCATCCCTGAAGAGCTCTAGTCATGTTCTCTCACTCACTCATGTATGAAGAAGAGACATTCGTAATTATGTCCAAGTGTTTCCGAATGGCTAACAGACCTGGTGATCTGCTCAGTGCTTGAGATGCTGTGATGTTTGTCTGCAATGGGTATTGCTGGAGTCATGCTTTTCTGTCTGCAATGCTGTAGTTACTCTCCCACAGGAAGGTGGAGTTGATCTGATTTATGGAAGTCATGGCATTGCTGACAGAGATCACAGAGATTGCTACGAGTCTTAGCTTGTGCAGTGTCAACATATGAAAGCTTGAAGGATTTGTCTGAGTAAAACTTGTAATGAGAGCTAGTTGTTCACAAGCACAGTCTCAGAAATAGGTGTTACTATTCAACATGCTAAATATTAAATAGTTATTTAATGACAATGATCTTTTTAAATGTGAAACAATTCTTATAATTATTTCTAAACTTCCTAGAAAGCCAGAAGCCCAAGGTAAGATAGGAGGTTAAAAAGGTGAAATTACTGTGGTGGGTGAGATCTTTTTAAAATCTTTTTTCTTCCACTGCCTTTGTCTGGGAAATTCTAAATGCTGTGGTGTTACTGTATGTAAAGAGACAAACCGTAAAAGATTCTGTGCACTGAATTCTTTCTAGTAAAAAGCATGCAGTTGAGAGTTCTATTGTTTTACACCTTTGGCTTCTAAATACAGCAGACAGTTACATGTTGTTCACCTCCATGCAGGGGCACTTCTGGTTGCTTTTGCCATAAGAACACAGTTCTCTTCTAGGAGCAGCTTTCTTCCTGTTCACAGGTCTGTAGGTGAATAGGTTGCAAAGATATGCTGTCTTCACATTCTATCTTCTAGTTATCTTACGTGAAGACACCTCTAAAATTGGTCTTTGTTGAAGGGTAATACTTTTAGATATAATGCAAGTTTCATACTTGCCCATCTGTGTAGAGGTACTCGTCATACTGGTAGACAACAACTCAAAAGTAAACTGTTACAGCAGAAATTGTTTTAAATATTTACGTTAACATACAACAAATAGGTCAGTTTAGAACTTTTTCTAATTATAATTTGCTGCTTGGTCCATGTAGTTTAAACATTTGGGTAATAGAGTTTTACAGTCCTTTAACAGACTTTTCATTCTAATTTGTAAGCATTCATGCTCCAATGAATGCTTTAATTTTTTATTATCTAAATTTTTGATCCTTCTGAACAAGCTCCCTCTAAACCCAAAGGTCACTATTTCTTTATGCTTCCGCATCAAATTGCAGTTTCATGAAGTGGAATTTTACCTGTTTTATACGTGTTGCGATGCATCTGTGATTCATAATAAAATGAAACTGTGCTCTCTCTCCTACCGGACAAATGAAAGCACACTTCAAGGCTGACTAAAGTATGGCCTGGAAATTATATTACAGTCAGTATGCACAGACTGACTACCTTCTCTTGGTTTTCCTCTGGTGTTACTCTTTAGGTAGATACTTATGCAGCCGGGGCTTTTTTCTCCATGTCTATTCAAATCTTCTCCCTAATGTGGATCTACTGCTTAAAAGCTGCAGTGGATTTCAGTTGGAGCAATTGCCTGATAGGTTAGCATGACCTGCAAATCTTTCATAGTATACTTTTTAAGATGGATGTCTTCATAAACTTCATACACCTAAAGTTGCGATGGGATTTAGTTTGATCTCATTCACTCAATTTCACTCAATATATCTTTTTTCTGTGCTGATGCGACTGTTCTCAAAGGCTTTTTTTCTTGTTTGCTGATATGATTCCTGAAGTATTACTGTACGTGATAAAGAACTATCAGTAATTTTCCTTTGGGGTGAACAGAAAAGACTTTTGATTATAAAAATGTAAGCCTTAACTTCACTTTCTTGAATTTCTTCTAGTTCCCTGAAGGGATCAGGAAATGAGTTTGTGCAGATGCTTTTGAGAAATATTATAAATAATATTATAAAATTATTTTTGTTGCATGTCACAATCTTTGCAATCACGATTGCCGCATTGAATTTCAGATTGAGTAAAGGCAAGTGATAAATGTGCCCTAAACGCAGCATTTCTTTATTTTTTAAATTTAGCTTATAACTGGCTACAGCTCAATTTGAAACAAAGACCATTACAGCTGAGCCTGCTTTGTTGGATATAGTATATCCATTGAATAACTAGAGAATCTAAGAATTTCCCCATTTTGAGTAGACTTCTTCTGATATTAAAGGTGTGCCTGAAATGAAGAAAACTACGTTTAAGTAATAAAATTTTTATACAATACTTCGTATGATGAGATCTTATTGCTGGTTCTCACCTTCAGGGTTTTTTTTTTTTTTAAAACCAGTAGTGTCAGCTCATATCTCAGAAACACTGGAGTAAGTTACAGTTTTTCAGGTTTCTCTTTAAACTCGTAATCCTTTACTTCTTTCAAATTGCACGGACCAAGGATGGAAATATGTTTTTTTTTTTTTAGAAACTCTGGGGAATGTGGAACATGGAAACCAGTATCAGATTAAACCGATGTATGAGCACCATCTTCAGCGAACTGCTTGTAATATGACTTATGGACCATTTGGTGGTGTCAAAGGTAAGCTCTTTGCATATTCTTCATTTGTTGTTTACCTGTGAACAGTCAAGGGTTAGCTTAAGCTTTGAAAGGCTATGTCCTGCTGCTGTCTAGAGGAGACCGTATTTCTAGATGATAGTATTTTTTATCTGATGCATACAAAAATAAGTTAAAATGAAGCAAAGAATATTAAGCACAGAATACTTTATTTTTCATAACATGAATAAGATATGAGTTTATAAGGATAATATTGTTGTTTAAAATAAAAATTAACATCCAAAGTATTTTTTTTCTATCCTTTAATTCTGCTTTGCTTTTTGGCAACTTTCTTATCCTAGACAAAGAAAAAAAGTCAACATTTTCATTCTCTGAACCTAAAATAGTGAGTGTCTTTAGAGATGTATAATGCAGACTTAGTTTTGTTTGTTTTCTTTTTTGTGTTTGGGAAATGTAACGGTGGGAAGTAATATTTGGTGTAATTGTAGTTTTGAATATGTTTTTAGTCTTTGAACGTCTGTGACACAATTACAAATGTTTTTTTGTATTCCAATCTGGAAGCATTTAACTTCGTTCTACATGACAGTGCTTTCTCTTCAGAAGACTAATTTCCCTAGAAATTTTGAGGGACTGCAGTCATCTGCACAAATAACGTTCCTAAGCTTTTTGCAGAATAATGCCACTTTAATAAGACAGAAAGTCTTCTGAGTCAATATGGCAAATAAAGGCAGAGAACCCCTCAGTTCTGTGGCTGTAGACTTCTAGTAATAATCTTACAGTGCCTTGCCTTAAACTCATGCTTGTCCCTAGGCTTGAGTTCAGCTGACCACAATTTATAGCAATTAAAGAGACTTTCACCTACTAATTTTGCACAACCATCTTGGAGAAATGGCTGACTCTTAAGTCATGTGAATGAGAAGATAAGCAGTGCTGTGGGTACTTTGAGGAATGAGTGTATAGGGCATGGGAACGTTTCTGTTAGTGTTAAAAAGAGGATACTGAATTTCCTGAAACTGTGGAGGTAATAGTGAGATTCTTGACATACTACGGTGGAATTGCAGTAATGGATGCATTGAGGGATCATAAGCTAAGAGTTGTTAGTGTCTCTGGAGTGATACAGTGATAAAACAAAATAACCATTTACCACTGTGCCCTTCTGCAAAACGAACTCTGAATTCTTGAGCCATGTATCTTTGTTTACTATGGAGATCCTGGGTAAAGGACTGACCAGCTCAATCTTGATGCTGCATGTATCTGATAAGGTATCTTATCAAAAGCTGTGTGGGATGCAAGTCACATAATGAAGAATATACCTTTGTAAGCTAGGGGAACAGATAATGTTTACCTCAGAAGCTACTGAGCCAGTCAAACACTTTTCAACACCTAGGATGGCCAAATTAATAGGCGCTCCTGATAGAAAAAGCAGTAGGAACAGAGAAGGGACCTCTGATAATTTCTGTAAATATCTCTTATTTTCTAGTAGTGCTTTTTTCCCCAGCATGTCGAACTGCTTTCCTTTTTCTTTCTTTCTCACGTTCCAGTTTGCATTAGTGTATTCATTGCTGTGGGAAAAGAATGGCCTCAAGGTTTTGTTTCAAGTTGACAAAAATGTTAACAAATGATGATGGCAGAGATTTTTGTTAATAATAAATAATCCCTGTTCCTATCATAAGATAAAGAATCTTTTTGTTTAAGGCCTAAATCTGGGAAAATCATAGTAGCCTGCTATCAGGCAGCTGAACATTCACTGAGGTGGGTAGTGAAGCATCAGAGAAGTAGGTGAACTGAATACTGGAAAATGGTCTTAATTTTATGTGATTTTTTTTTTTTTTTGGCTTTCCTGGATTTAATGCCCTTCTATGTGGCTTTTCGGGAGTATCTAACCAGATTTCTTGTCAAGGCTACACCTTTAGTCTTGCCCTAGTCTTTTAAAGTGAGTTTATTCTGTTTTTTTTTTTTTAAAGTATCTAATTCTGTCCCTGAGGGTTATGAATGACAATGTTGTCTGTTTTTCCATCTTGCAAGACTAGCCAGAGTGAGCGGGTATAGTGGTGTACCAAATGCTGTTAATTTTAGTAAAGGGATAGATGCCTGGCCTGTTGCACTATCTGTATGCCTGTCTTTGGCAGATGTTCTGTGCTATAGTTGAGAACCAACCACAGTCAGTAAAAAAAAAAAAAAATTATATATTTTACTATGTGACTTCCACAGACTTCAAGAATTCTTGCCAGGTATCTGCTAACAATCTCACCTTCAGTAGAGGTTAATTCATAATGGTGATAGTGCTGTAAGTGTGCAGCAGTGAGCTTGTTTTGCTAGCTGTCTGCTTTATACCACACTCTAGAAGTGAACTAGCAAAACACAGGAAGGGTTTTCGTGTTTATTGCCTTCTCTGTTAGTTCTGTGACTAATACGCGTCTTTTTCTTATTGCTATACTCAAGCATCCTTGAAACAATGAGAAGGTGAAAGAGGCACTTCAGAGGTCATGTTTACAGAGCTACTGAACCAGATACAGGAGAATGACAGTTGAACAGAACGAGTGCAAGGAAAGCGTGCTGTGGGAGTGTCAGGGGAGGAGAGGGATTGTAAATCCCCCAGGAACATAATCCTTCATCTGAGGAAGCAAAGAAGAATGCTGCAGGAGTCAACAGAGCACTTGATCTATGAAGGTGCTCAGTCTTGCTCAGATTTCTTTTGTTGAAGACAATGCTGTGGGGCTTTTTTTTTCCCTTTTTTTTGGAGCTCCTGATGCTTAACTTCAGTGGTATTCTGCACAGCCGTACCAGTTCATAATGGCAAAAGAAAAATAAAATTGAGGTTTTGTTACGCTAGTTTGTACTGGTGTCCTATACTTTTGAGGGTTTTCTGTTCTTTCTTGGGACTAGCAGTTCTTTGGGTTCCTAGTTAGAACTGTTTTGTGTGGTTTTGTTCTTTCGTCATTGTTGTTGAAGTGCTTCCAAATAGTTGCCTGTCAGTTTAATGGAAACTTAAGAAAATGACCACTTTCACTGCTAACTCATACCTCAAATAAAATACCTATTGGCATTTAGATTTCTTATGTAATCATTTATAATGATTTCTACCCATGTGCAGATACAGTCTGTGCTGTCTAGTGTGCTGCTGTAGCTGTGGCCTTAACTGGGATTCAGGGTGCTGTTAGTCTCTTGGTGCTTTAAGGTTGCATAGTCAGTTTCTTTAACTTTATGAATTGCTGAAAATCCTGCAGTTCCCATTCAATCCATTCAAAGGTTGAAGAAGCAGAGATTGGTTCAGATCAAAAGGTGGTTGGCTTTTTTTAAATTGTACTGGAGAGGAATCTGTTTTTCTAATTTACAAATCAGAATCGAGTCTTTGGGAGAAACTGCCTGAATTTTTTCTCTTGAATGTTGGTTGACCTAGAGACCTATCAGAGCTTTTCAGAAACTAAGCAGAATAGAACTATTAGAAGTGCTTTACTACTGATTTATGATTCGATTTGATTACGAAGCTTTACCAGGTCTGCTTCAGCTGTTTGTAGTTGAATGTGTGCTTACATAAACCTCTCTCTCTGTCTATTCTCTGCCGTATTATTAGGGAGAAGGATTTCTCACAGGTTATGTTAATGTGGTACCTGGGGAAAGATGTCTCTGCAGTAGTTTGAAATGTTCGATAAAAATTTAGAATCCAGTCACTGGTTGTGTATTCTCACGCATTCTCAGTCAGCTTCTTCCAGCGTAAGATTTACTTTTGTCCTTGCTAGTTTGCATTGATGTGCTCATGCCTTCTTATGCAACGTGGTCTGTTCATCTGCTAGTCTGTTTAGGTGAGATATGACAGGGATGTTAAAACATAAGAAGTAACCTGTCATTCCTTGACTGATTTTGGTCTTGTGTACGAATTAAGGAAAATGGTGTTAGAGATTTCTCTGCAGAAGAGAGAACTATGATGTAAATAGAAACCTACCTGATAGGCTAGCTGCTAGCAGCTTCATTCCTGATAGCATTTTCAAATTAAAAATTTGATGCTGTGAGCAGCTTTCCCGTACACAGAGCAGACATACACCTTCTTACAACAGCAACAGACGAAGGAAATCAACAAATCAATTCCTAGTCTTATCATAGAAAGTCAAAATCAAAATGAAAGAAACAATTGAAGCTATGAAACAAAGAACGCCCAAAGCTGAGAAAATTTGTCCACTGATTTGCATAGAATAAGTGTGCATTTGTTTTAAAATAGTGTATGAAATGTGGCTAAGTCACCACTAGATGGTCCTCTCATTACAGTTTTTGGTTAGCAAGCTGTATCTCTCTACAACTGCTTTTATATTTGTACTGATTTTACAGGTGTACTTGCTGCAAGACTTCATGGTATAGAAGATACAAAAGTACCTTCCAAAAACTTGATTATAGAAAGTTTTTTGACTTAAACAAAGTGTATTCTCTTGGTTGTAGAATTTTAGCAAAAGGTAAAATGAACTTGTGTTTCCAGCAAAGCTATTAAGGTGCCCAGAGCATGGGAAATAAAAACAAGGAAATCCCTTGCATGTTTACCTAGTCTTCTAAACAAAGCTAGTAGAAATAGTTTTAAAAAGTAACTGAGGAAAAAAATCTGCATGGACTAGAGTGTAAATCAGTCTCATTGTAGGCGCAGTTAGTTGTCTGTTACTTAGCATGTGAAAAACCTGTAGCAAAGGGAAAGATTATAACTGAGAACTTTGTGCTTCTTTGGTGCTTTAAATTTACAATTAGTTTCTTCTCATCTCTGAACATTGGTTCTAAAATGAAAACTGTTAAGACATGACATAGGAAGATTATTGTACTAATTATACTTAAAAACAAATGGGCTATCTTTAGCCCAGACTTTCAAAAATTGAACTTGATTTGTCTTAATTCATTGCTTTTATTATTTCACATTTCTGAACTTCTTGTTATTGTCTTAAAGCTAGCTGTAAATTGAGTTTCTTGTACAATGCCCTTATTTTAGCATATGGATCTTCTTAGAAAGGATGATTCATGATAAAATCATGAATGTTAGTAGTGCTGGAACTGTTTTTTCAAGCAAGTGAACTCTTAACCTAGCCACAAAATGTCACAGCCCTTAAGTAATGAACAGATTCTAACAGTCTGTTTTACTTCAAATGTAAAATTTCAAGAACTTGAGGTGACTCTACTATAAGCTCTTATTTCATTAAAGAAAATGAAATTGAGAAAGTGGCATGCACTTTTTTTATGATTTGTAGAGGACACCAGTCTACAGAATTTTACTTTATATAGCCTATTTAATCACATAATATAACCTGATCTTGTATAAAATTATTATGGCATCATGCAATTATGCCACCACAGATTACTGTGTTAACAATTTAACTTTTGTTATGGGAAGTGATGTTTGCTGATAGCTCACAACTCTTGGAAAGTGCTTACTGTTTTGACATCTGTAGCATGTCATTCCGTGTCTTTATTAAGATACTTGAGTCAAGTGTAAAGTTATTGGGTAAGATCATATTAAAGAATCTGATTACAGTCTGTAATAACAGGAGGATGGCTTCCATAGTTGTGACTTGTATTTTTGTTTGGGAGAGAAGTGAGAAATTTTTAGAACATCTTAAATGTGTATAATCAAATACTGGATGTGGTCATCCAGTGCAAACCTCTATCTTTATTACCTGCCCATCAAAGAAGGGAGTTGAGAGTTTATCTAACATGAGCAAGGATGTATTTACACTTCTGTGGTGTGTAGGCATCTGTCCTAGATCTAAAACAGTGCAAGTACGACATGCAGCGTGAGACTTGCTGGTTTAGAACTTTAGCTTGTATGCTGGACGGCATCTCTCAAATGTCTTCTGTAAAGTAACAAGATTTTTAAGGACAAGTAAGTAAAATAGCTTGAAATACTGTACAAGAATGGTAAACCCTGAATGTACAAACTCTTATTTGGCTGATTTGAAAGTTGTTCCTTCACCTAGAAGCATACAAATATTCATACTAAAAAATGGAAAAAATACTTCATTCTTTGTGCCAGAATGTTCTGATAAATAAGTTGCAAATTTGAGATTGTTAAAAGAATGGAGTGAAATGAAGGGAGTAAACTGGACACAGTATTCAGCGGGGGATTCCATTTCTTCCTTATTCTTTATGCAGTAGTGTACCTCCAGTTCAGTTTTTAAGGAAGGCATAAATCTGATATTCATCTAGAAATAGTTGTCTTATTAAGCAATATTCTACATGTTGTTTACTCTTAGTTGAAGCTAAAGCAATGTTCATCAAAACAATGGGAGTAGGTTTTTCTTTACATAGGTATACAGTGATTTGATTATAAGCCAGTTGTTAAGTTTTGTGATTGGTATCATTCAATCATGCATTTTTCTATTCTTTAACTCTTGTTTGCAGTTCTAGCAAAATCATGTACAAATCCTACGAAAAAGCACATAAGCTACATCTTAACATTATTTTAATTAAAAGACGTAGAACTGAATTAAGTCTGTCCTAGCTGTGCAGAAATTCTGGGTAATCAATTTACCGGTGTTGGCTTCAATTACATGAAACAATATCAGTGATCTATCTTCATATGGTAATGCTACAAATTTTGTAGATAGGTAATCAGTCAAAGAGAATTATAAACTGCTTACTTATGAATCCGGTGTATTTGCATATTGATGCAGTCGAGGGTTTGCAAGAAATTGCTTTTAATGCCAGTTTCCAACTTAGGGCACAGAACTAAATTCATTACTTTATCATAAATTTTCATAGTCTCTTTCTGATATGATGCTTGAATAATTAGCGCCGCAGACATCTTAAAAGTGTACCTACAATGTACAGAAATTAGCTCTATACTGTGCTTTGATTTTCTTGTTCGTGTTGAGAGTGCTTAGACATAATGTGTTGTATTGCCGTTAGAGAAATCTAAGACGCTGTGACCTGGAAAAAAGCTCTTATTCCTACACTTCCAATTTCTGTTGGATGGATTATAATTCCTCTAAGTTCTTCCACATCCTGAGAAAGAGTCAATATACTACTTGTGTGCTCTTCATAAAAAGAGACATTTACTGATGTGTAGCCTGCTTCTTCCTGCTTAGAAGAAATGGTAGTGGTTATTATGCAGTAAAGGAAGTATCCTTACTACTGCTTTGAGTAAGTGTGCAGATCAGGCCACAATTTCAATTCTTTGCCTTGTTTGTCTCGAGTCAGATATGTGATTAACAGTCTGGGAATTTTTTTGCAAGAGATTTCTGTTGAAACTGCATGAAGTTAGGAGAAGTGCTTTACAGAAGAAACACGACTTCTTGATGCGTAGGTAGTTTTACAGATTATCACGCAAATGTATTGTGCTCAGGTGTGCATTACTAAATGATGGGATTGAATAGTGATTAGTATAGTAAGAAACAGGAGTGTGTAAGGAGAGATTACTGAAATTTTGTACTTTGATGCATGAAGTGCCGAGCTACTGTCTGAAGGACTTAAGGAAGTGTGATCATACACCATAATGGATGCCTTTTCCCAGGTGACCTTTTCCAGGTGAGAGCTAAATTCTAAAATCGTTCTCTGGGACATCAGTGTTGCATTCAGGTGGGTTTATGAGCATTCTCAACCCTTCTAGTTTTCTTTTTCAGTTTATGCTATTGACGCAGTTGTTGCCTTCCACGTGAGAACTGAAGAAACAATGTATTGATAGCTCACCAATGGGACACACAAGCTATTGGATTACCCTTTAATAGAATAGAACGCTAATTTTATCTGGTGGCAGAGAGAGAAAGCATAGTTTAATAATCTAATTTTCTTAGTGCTGAATTATTTTTGGATAGCGTTCATTTATGGATAATAGCTTTCATTGCAAAAGCAGTATTACCATTTTGTATGATTCCACAAAATGTAATTGCATCACATAATAGTCTTAAATAATTAGTGAGATCTTATGTAGCCTCTTCAAATGAATGGATAAGTGATTTAGAATTGGATCCTCCTAATAATGCACAGGCTTTGGAATTGATTTTTTTTTTTTTTAAATCTGAAACCTTAATATCTTAAGTTGACTTCCAGAATTGGTCAGATTTATTTAAAGCTATTCATTGGATACTGTGCCAATAAAAGGAAATAATGAAACAATAGCAAAGGGAAGGGGAAGAAAGGAAATACAACTCTGACATGAAAAAGTTACAAGTGAAGGAAAAGAGTGTGAAAATACCTTGAACCTATCTATTTCTCAGCAAATGGTCTTGAATTCATTTTACTTTCATTATAGCACTGGCCTAGAGGCAAAGTATGTTTGAGTGTTACAACAAAGAGGGTGCTATACGGAGGAATTTTTTTAATAATAAAATACAACATATGTGTAAACCATGCAACCTTGTAACAGGAAACTTTATAAGAAGGGTAGACTGTGCTTAACTTTTCCACAATTCTGCAAGAATGAGTTTTATTAGGTGTTAGTCAAAAAAAAAAAATTATCAGCTGAGTTTTATGTTGTAAGGTTAAATGATTCTTATGACTATGTTTAAATACAGCAGCAGTATAAATTTGGACTTTGATTTATTGGCTACTTCTCTTAAGGAACAGAATGTTTAACTATTACCTTTCTGTTAAATTGCTTCTGGATAAAGAGATTATTTGAAAGAGTCTTGTTCTCATGAATTTTGTTCATGGAATAAATCTACCGATCAGTACTTCTAAATGCTTCCTCACATAACTTTTAAAGCCTGTTAGTGGCATTTTTTTCCAAATAAGAGTTAGAACCTCTTCTCTAAGCTAAATGTGTGAATGGGAAAATAATCAAGGAAAAATTTCACTGAATCTTCTACCATCCAGTTCGTTTCACTTTACTCAACATAATGAGTAAGATTGCAGTCTTAACTGAAGTAAAAAATCTTACTGACTTTGGTATGCCAGAACTTTGCTTCAATTATAAATTACTGGATGTATCACTGAATCTGGTTTTCATTTGAACAGAGCACTATAATTAAAATGAAGTAAAATCAAGTGTAGAAATACCTAACTTTGGGAGTAGTTGTGGATGTTAGTGAAAGACCGCTTACTTACAGATTTTTATACTATACTTTTTCTAATTTCTTTTGTTAAAATATGGTACCCAAATGTGTGCAGTTATTGTGCATTGGTAGTGTAAGATGTTTTGTGTCTTGCGTGTGGGGTTATGGCTTCTGTGGTACTCCAGCCAAGAATCATCCAGTGCCAAGCAGAACAATAATTACCTCATATGTTTTTAATAGCACAAGTATATTAATAATGACCCAATCTTGCATTTGTCTCTTTGGTGACATATTGTTGACTCATATTTAATTCATCATCCTACTCTAATCCCCAGATTCTTCTTCTTAGTGCTTTTGCCGGCCGTTCTCTGGTTTCCTGTGAGACAATTGTCTGAGATCATATCAGATGTTTTACTTAAGTTTAGAGATGCTGTCTCTAAAGTTTAAAAAATATAGTATATATTATTACCCTGTCTAATAAATAGTTTGGCATGATGAATTTTCTGTTACTTCAAATATTCTGTGTACAGCTTTATTATTTACATATGTACTCTTATTAATCTTCCAACATTTTGTGGATCCATTTGTCTATATCAAATTCGTTTGCTGTCCTGTGCTTTTTCATCCAAAAGAATGCAGTTTTATTTTCAAACTACTCAATCTTTTTCATCTTCTCAAAGGATCTTTCAGATATGTGTGTACACAGCTTTTATTTTTCTAGTGTTCATTTGTGACTATTTCCATTACCGCTTCCCACCGCCCCCAACCAAAGAGCTGAAACACATTTTGTACAGGCTATGATGCTTTCTACTAATTGTAGTTAAAAACTTTTTTGGGGAATGATTTGGGGATGATACTAACAGATCTGTTAGAAATCACTTTACTGGATCATTCGGTAGAGAGAGACTTGGATATTTTGGGTAGTGATGAATAGGTGTGAGTGTATCTTCCAAGCACAAAAAAAATTATAAAAGTCAATTAATACTGTATCAGAAGTGAGAGGGAAGATGGTAGGAAGGGGAGTTAAAAATCTATGAAAACGTGACAAGGTTTTTCTATTTCAGATCGATAAAGAGAACTCTAATTTTGAACTGTGCAATTGGTTCTGATCACGGGGCATGCCGCCTCATGGTGACAACTTGTTCTAGTTCTTGTTGAGAGAGGGGTTTATGACTGATGAGAAACTTAGCTGTGCATGTGCAAAATAACAAGACTTTTAAAACACATCCTAAAGTGACCAGAATTTCAAGAAGCTGTAGAACTGAAAAATTCTGGTAGACTTAATTTTATATACTTTTTTTAATGAGACTGCCATGTTTTCCCCTTGATGAAAATGCAAATTGTGATTGGTGAGATTTAAGCTTATATTAACTGTAGTTCTTACTAAACAGCTGCACAATGGTAAGGTGCTATATAAAACTGTTATTTCAAGTGGCAAAGTCTTAAAATTTTAGGGTAAATTGGAGAATCATGAGATGTTTTAAAAAAAAAAATCCAGTACGAAATACAGGTTAGTAAACCAAATCAATATTTTGTAAGCTATTAAGCTATTTGATTCAAATTACTTAAAAAAAATTAAAAAATAAAAATTGAAGTCTGTAACTTCAACATGAAGTGCTGTGCTTTCTGACTCTTCTTTTGCCCGTTGTATAACGTCAGGTCAGATGAGAGTATTCATGACTGAAAGAAATAATTATGCAGCCTTTCTCAGTTTTCACATCTCTTTAACATTGCTGAATGTGGTTGTGAGCATGGTTTAATAAATAGAGCTAAACATGAATAACCCTCAGAAATTTGTTTGGTGACTACAGTGATTAAGGAAGACAAGGAAGATTGCAGCAGAAATAAAATGTATACAGCTGCAAATTAGTACGATGATTGATTAGCTAAACACATGAAAATGTGTGATTAGTGTGAAAACACTTGAAAATGTGATCTGTTTTAAAAATAAACACAAAAAACAACCCCCAAGCCCCAAAACAATGAAAACATTTTTGCAAGATTAGTGGCAAAGGAATAAAATCAGGCAACTATTTGCAGTATACGTCCAACAGTTTTAAAATACAAGATAGTAAATTGTCCCTGCTTTTTAATTCCATGTTATTTTTCTCTGAAATTACCAGAGAGGAAACAAATAGTGATTTGTTTTGATTAATATAATTCACGGACTCATTTGACCACAAAATGAGATTAGTCCTTAAAAAGGACAATTTTGGTTATTACTGGACTAGGATATGTATAGAAAAATGATTTAAATGTTAAAAATGACTCTATTTTATTGTCCTTTCTTGAGGATATTTAGTCAAGCCATTTGTTTCTAATTTTAACTGGATATTTGAAACTTCTTGAATAGGTATAGGAGTTCCATCTGAACTTCTGTAAAATAAACTTCTAGCTTTGCATTTTAAGTTTCAGACTGTTAGACTTTGCTGTAAATTTTAGATGAGTTTTTTGGATGTGACCTCACTTACTAGAGAGAATATTTTTGACAAATCTCTATCTTAGAAATGTAGTAAAGAAACAGAGTGCTTTCCTAAGGAAAAAGGAAGTGCTTAGGAATTTTCAAGCCCTTTACATGAGGAGATAATGGAAATGGAGAAGAAGAAAAGGTGGGAAATTTTATTTGGTTTCATTGGTGGCATTCTGCTATTCCATCCGGTTCTAACTCTACATGCCTGTGTCTTCGATAAAGTTTTAAAGATGAATTTATTGTATGATGTTGACTTTAGATTCTACTGATAATTTTTGATCCTACTGATATTTTTGCACCTGAAATATTGCAAAATAGGGCCTGTATTCAACTTCATTGAGCTCAATGAAATGTCTGCTCTTGATTTGTGATTCATTTAAAAAAAAAAAAAATTCCATCCATGTATATTAAATAACTGTTCAATCAAAGGATATTGATTTGGAAGGGCTAACTACTGACAGTATTTGTCTTCATTTCATTTTTCTTTGTGGCAGATTTGCTAGTTCAGTAAGATGTTCTATAATATAAATATAATGTATGATGTGTGTAGCTTCAGGTAATGGCAGTTTGAAATTGGAAAGGTTCATAGAATCATTAAGGTTGGAAAAGATTTCTAAGGTCATCTAGTCCAACCATCCACTAAACTGTGTCCCTAAGTATCACATCTACACTTTTCTTGAATACCTGCAGGGACAGTGACTCCACCACCTCCCTGGGCAGCCTGTGCCAGTGCCTGAACACTCTTTTGGAGAAGAAGTTTTTCCTGATATCCAGCCTGAACCTCCCCTGGCATAACTTGAAGCCATTTCCCACTGTCCTATCACTAGTTACCTGGGAGAAGAGGCCAACCCCCACCTCACCATAACCTCCTTTCAGGAAGTTGTAGAGAGTGATAAGGTCTCTCCTGAGCCTCCTCCCAATTCTGTCAGCTGCTCCTCATAAGACTTGTCCTCCAGACCCTTCACCAGCTTTGTTGCCCTTCTCTGGGCATGCTCCAGGGCCTTGATGTCTTTCTTGTAGTGAGGGGCCCAAAACTGAGCACAGTGCTCGAGGTGCAGCCTCACCAGAGCTGAGTACAGAGGGACCTCCCTGGTCCTGCTGGCTATGCTATTTCTGACACAAGCCAGGATGTCGTTGGCCTTCTTGGCCACCTGAGCACACTGCTGGCTCACCTTTAGCTGAGCATCGACCAATACCCCCAGATCCTTTTCCTCCATGCACCTTTCCAGTCACTCTACCCTAAGCCTGTAGTGCTGCATGGGATTGTTGTGGCCAAAGTGCATGACCCAGCACTTGGTCTTGTTTAACTTGATCCCATTGGCCTCAGCCCATCGATCCAGCCTGACCAGATCCCTCTGTAGGGCCTTCTTACCCTCAGGCAGATAAACACTTCCCCCCAACTTGTTGTCATCTGCAAACCCTATTGACGAAGTCATCCAGGTCATCAATAACAATATCAAACAGGACAGGCCCCAGTACCACCCCCTGGGGAATACCACTTGTGACTGGACACTAGCTGTATTTGACTCCATTCACCACCACTCTCTGGGCCCAGCCCTTTCACAGTTCACTGTCTCTCGTGTCTGAATAGCAGCAAATATGTGGATTCTTTCAGTAGAAACTAGTGTGCTGGATCTATGATACTTCTGGATCTCTTATACTCCATGTCAGTGTTCTGTGGTCCTTTGAACCGTACTAGTGTTTTTCTTGAGGGTCCTTCCAGCACCTCAGATCAATACGAGGTTCAAAGGGATAATTCCTGAGTTATCTGATTTGGCCTGTGGAGAAACTTTAGTAGTTCAAGCTTCCCTTTCCATCCAAAATTCTCTTTTATGCTTTATGGCAGTCAGAAATATGGAAGAGTTAGATAAGAAGAGAACAATATTAATGGTTTAGAGAAGTAAAAAAAAATTTCATTTCTTAAAACAGCTTTGCTGACTACATACTTACTGTGCCTTAACCAGGGAGAATTCTTATAGAGTTGGCTGTTGGGGAGAGAGCATCTCTTGTGTTGGGGCTTGTGAACATATTTTCCTGAATACCTGGAAGGGATTAGGAAATAATTAAAACTAACAAGAGTAGAATAAGGATTTAGTGTTTTCCCTGTAGTTTCTCTTAAGTTCCCATTTGCTTCTCTGTTTTTATTTTTCTTCCTGCTTGAATGATTTTTCAGTTCCAGCGGAAAAGCACTTAGTCTCAACTGGAACGGGTGTACCTTTCTTGCATCTTTTAGGATGGATATATCACTGAGTGATGGAGGGTATTTTTCCTTTTCCTCTTAATGTCTATGCAGGTTATTGCGCTGCCTTGGTAGTGCTTTCAGAACCTCTGGTCTAGAGTGAACATTTGCAGCTGAAGTTATGAACTTCAGTCTCTTCCGTAGTAATTCAGTGAGCAGCCACCAGACCACCAAGCTAGTCCATTCAGTGTTCCTTTTGAATGTACATTGACATGTGCTTCCTGCTTTGGGTAAGGGAAGTAACCTAAGACTTGCCTTTTACTACACATACTTTGTTTTAAGAACTACCCGATGTATTTTTCAAATGGTTTTTCCATTAGTCAGAAGCGATTCCTGAAGTACTTTTCTCACAATTGACCCAAATCTGTTTTGTTTTGGGAGCTGTGCTCAGAAGCAGGTTGAATTCTCTAAAATGGGTTTGAACTAGAGGAGACTTTGTTCTCTGATGGGAAACATTTTTGGGGGTAAATTTCAATGAGGAAAGAAAACAGAAGTGTATTTGCTTGTGTCAAGTCAGGATACTGATTTCTGTTGAAGTGTGTGGGAGTACTGTTTGTATGCATCTCTTCAGTGGTCAATGTACTGTAGATTTATATTTTCTTCAATTAAGAAAACATTTCCCGTGTGTCATTATAAGACAAACTCTTAGATTTATGGATATCTTACAAATACCAATTTATCCTCTATTTTCATTGATGCCTTTTTTTCATGCTAGACTTTCGACTGAAGTTTGTGATTACCACTGAAGGCAGCAAAATGATCTCTACTGACATCTTCCTAAAATCTGTAGCTTTATGAAGCTTGTTCTGATTTCTATTTTTTCCCATTTGATACTGTAGTTTTCACTGCATGGTATCACATGGTGCTTAGGCCTTGTGATTGCATAGTGTACATTTTATGAAAATGATTTGGTTCCAGAGGAGAGGCTAGGAGCAGAGGAAATCATTAACATGCAAGAAGTTAAGCTTCTAATTAAAGCTATTCTGGAGCTTATCTGAAAGAAATACCACCTGCCTCTCATATTGGCTTTGCATTAGCTCTAAAAATACGTCGTGGTTTAAAAAAAAAAAAAAAACTGTGACGTAAATGTATTCGTATTGCGCTAGAATAATGAAACTACAAAACAACAGTAGCTGGACTTGTGCTTGAAAGTAACGCTGGCTGAAGGACATTCCTCTTGAGGCACAAGCTGCTGAAACTATGTAGAATACACTAAGTGATTCCATCTGATCTGCAGAAAGCACTGTGGGTTATATTTTCACTTTATAAATATGTCACTGGCAAAGCCAACTGGCTGCAATAAGTTTTTTTGAAATGGACATTTCTGGCTGAGTTTTTGGAAGACGGCATTTCTTAAAGTGAAATATAAAAACCCTATTCACTAGTTACACATTAAAAACAAATGGCCAAAGGAAATAAGATGACCTATAAAAAGCTGGGAAATAAAAGTTCATACACTATTTATTTTTCTTTAATTATGGTTTACATGCAGTAGTTCAGGTAATTGGAGTTTGATTTTAGTGAAAACCAAAATTTAAAAATTTGTGAATAGAAACACAAATATGGTCAACAAAGTGGTAGGTATATTAAGAAATGTTACTGTGCTCTTAATGGAAGCACAGCCCTTATTCCACTTTTTAGTTAGGTAAAGTCTTCAGTGCTTGACGTCAGGCAGTGTGGTTTGGTGGCATAGTATGCTTGGAGATCATTGGAATGCTCTAAAGAACTTGTGTTATATGATACTGTTGTCATATCACTACTGTTAAAATGGGATTTTAACAATGACATTTGTGTGTAATTAGGAATTCATTACAAATTGTAAGGATGAATATTTCCATTTCTGATATAACATATAACTTCATATATATTGCAAGGAGACTATATTTTTATTTCTTCTATTAATCATTTTAATGATATAACAAAATTGGTTAGAATAAGTTAGCTTTAATATATATGATAGCAGAAGATATTACTACTTCTTACTTAAGCAGTAACAGCTCTATTGGCCTTTATTTTTTATTTGTAGGGTAAGGGCAGAGCACTCCTTCGAGGAGTGCTCCGACGTTTTTCCTAGTCTTCCTTATGCTGCCTGTATTTGTGGAATCCTTTCTTGTCCTCTAAATCCCTTGCCAGATTCTATTGCTTTCCTAACATCATCCCTAAATGATTGGACAGAATCTCTGTATTTTTCCTGGGCCACCTGCCCCTCATTCCATGGCTTGTATGTTTTCTTTTTATGTCTGAGTTTAGACAGAATGAACTTATCCTGACCATCCTTCTGATCATGCCATGGTAACTGTAGCCAAGGCTGTCTCCCAGCCTTTGCAGCCTTCCTTCCTTGTCTGTGTCAGGTTCAGCAAAGCATCTCTCCTGAGTTGGAAGGTTTTTGTCAATGTGTTACAGAAACCTCCTAGATTTCATTTTTTTGTTGTTGTTTTATTATGTTATGCTTCCTACAGATGAAGGAGAGTGAGGAGTGGATACAGTTCTTCATGACCAAGGCCTGCAAATTTGAATTGTCTTGCAGTTGTCTGGAGAAGGCCTTGTCTAAATTTTCTGGATCAGGAGGGCCTGATCAGCAGACCTATATTGGTCTGCCCCCTAATCATGATCCATAAACTTTTGACTGGCTTTTCACTTGGCCCAGTCAGAGCTCTATGCCTTCCAGCTGCTCTCTCATTTAGAGAGCAACTTGTCCCTTACTGTCCTGGCCTGTTTTGTTGGGTTTATCTTGCAAGGTTGTGGTAGCAGTGAGGATGTAAGAATGTTAGGACAGGGCAGAGTTCAGACAGAGCTAGCTCCAGAGTGGACCCACTGCTGTTCAAAGCTGAGCCCATCAACAATGCTAATGGTGCCTCTGCGACAGCATTCTAGAATAGCCTTAAAGTAAATAATAAATAAAAGAGGCCGTGCAGCAGCTAAGAGTAAGAAAAATGTGATTAAAACAACCATTCATCCACCAAAGATAGGGAAGAAGAAGGAGTTACTTATGCACCAGAGCAGAGATTCTCCTGCAGCCCGTGAAGAAGACACGGTGATGCATGCTCTCCACCTGAAGCCAGTGGAGGACCGTGTCAGAGCAGATGTCCACTCAGCTGCCTGTTGAAGACCTCATGCTGTCACACATGGATATGCTTTAAGCTACAGCCAGGGAGACCTCATGCAGGAGTGGACTCCTGGCTGGAACTGTGGCCTGATGGAGAGAAGCTCATGCGTAAGCAAATCTTCTGCCAGGACCTGCAGCCTGTGGGGGACCAGTGCTAGAGTCCTTCAGGAATGAATTGCAGCCCATGGAAAGGACAAACTCTTGAGGCGTTCTTGAAGAACTGCAGCCTGAGAGAATGACTCGTGCTAGAGCAGTTTGTGAAGGATGATATCCCTTAAGAGGGACCCCACACTGGAGGAGAGGAAGAGCATGCAGAGGAAGAAGCGGTGAAGTGTTATGAACTGACTGCATCCTCTGTTACCCCTCCACTGCTCAGGGTGGGAGAAGGTAGAAGAGTTAAAAGTGAAGTTGAGCCTATGACGGAGAGTGTAGGGAACAGTGTTTTTAGTTTTGTTTTGTTACCGTTCTCCATTCTGAGTTGGCAATAAGTTACATTTGTCTTCCCCAAGTCAAGTTTATTTTGCCTGTGATGGTAACTGGCGAATGATATCTCTGTCTTGTATCTCAACGCATGAGCTTTTTCATCTTCCTTTTTCCCCATTTTACTGAAGTGGGGGAGCGAGAGACTAGGTTTGTCTGGCAGCTAGGCAGGTTAACCTACCACACCTCTACTTCCTACATGGCCTGGCTGTACTCTAGTCATGTGAACTGTCACACTGTCTCCTTGATCTTAATGAGGTTGCAGTCTTATATCTGCACATAGATTTCGAGTTCTGTTTATTCCCCATGCTGCATGCAGTAATCTAGAGATGTTTAAGAGAGGCACCCACAAAGGATGTGAGAACTTTCATAAGGCTGTTCCATGTGCAGTTACTTGCATCTGTCATTTGATTGTTGTGAAATTTCTCCCTCCACTGTCATTCCTTCTTGGCAAGCCTGTTGGCAAAGGTACTTTTGCCTTATTTGTTCAGATGCATTGCATTTCTTCAAAACAGTTGTCTATCCTTAAAGACAGTCCCATGGTACTAGAAACTGAACTCAAAGCAAGTGCTGACACCTGTGCAACCAATTGTGCAACCAATTTGTTGGCCCTCAGAATCCACCCAGTTCTTCTCATGCCCTTCCTCTTTGGATAAAGGAGAGGCATCATGTGGGCCCTTGTGTCCTGAACCATAGTTATGGAATCACAGAATCACAGGGGTTGGGCAGGATCTCTGGAGATCATTTAGACCAACCCCCTGCTAAGGCATGTTCCCTAGCATAGGTTGCAGAGGAAAATCCAGGTGGGTTTTGAATATCTCCAGAAAAGGAGACTCTATAGCCTCTCTGGGCAGCTTGTTCCAGTGCTTTGTCACCCTCAAAATAAAGAAGTTTTTCCTCATGTTTGTATGGAACTTCCTGTGTTCCAGTTTGTGCCCATTGTCCTGCTGCTGGGCACCACTGAAAAGAGCGGACCCCATCCACTTGAAATTCACCCTGTAGGTATTTATAAGCATTGATATGATTCCCCTCTTAGTCTTCTCCAGGCTGGACAGTCCCAGGTCTCTCAGCCTTTCCCTCATAAGGGAAATGCCCCGGCCTCCTGATCATCTTTGTGGCCCTCTGCTGAGCTCTCTCTGGTAGTTCTTTGTCTTTCTTGAACTGAGGAGCACAGAACTGGGCACAGTATTCCAGATGTGACCTCACCAGGATAGAGTAGAGAGGGAGGATCACCTCCCTTGACCTGCTGGCCACGCTTTGTGTAATGCACCCCTTTTTTCCCACAACAGCACACTGATGGCTCATGGCCATCCTGTTGTCCACCAGGGCACCCAGGTCCTCTTCTGCAGAGCTCCTTTCTGGTAGATCAGCTCCAAACCTATACTGATGCACATGGTTATTCTTCCCTAGGTGTAGGACTCTACACTTGCCCTTGTTGAACCTTATCAGGTTCCTCTACACCCAACTCTCCAGCCTGTCCACGTCTCTCTGCAGCACAGCCTTCTGGTGTGTCAGCCACTCCTCCCAGCTTTGTATCATCAGCAAACTTGCTGAGGACTTACTCTATCCCTTCATCCAGGTCATTGATGAAGATATTGAACAAGACTGGACTCAGTACCAACCCCTGGGGAGCACCACTAGCTACAGGCCTCCAAATGGACTCTGCACAGCTGACTGTAACCCTCTCTGCCAGTCAGCCAGTTCTCAATCCACCTCACTGGGCACTCATCTATCCCACACTTCCTAAGCTTACCTATGAGGGTGTTGTGGAAGAGTGTCAAAAGTCCTCAGAGTCTTATCACTCTTGCAGCTTTCCAGGTCACACCTGGCAGTTTGCTAAGCCTAGATGAAGTTATTTACGTGGGATGCTGATTTAATGATTTGAAAAATTTTCTTTTAAAAATGTAAATTCTGAATGGCATCCTACTATCAGCTTACAGCAGTCAGGTAGGTACCAGACCTGGTCTTGGAGTAGGGAGGAACAATGTGTTCTGAGCAAGGGGAGCTGGAGGCTTGGAAGGACAGTGGTGAGTAAGACTGCTCCTTCTAGCATTAACAGAGCATTAGATTGGCTTTGCTCATCTGTCTGTTCACATACTTAGTGTACCTCAAGTCATACTCTCTGAATTTGTATAGTTGTAACAGTTCTCTTACAAATATACTGTTTTTCTGTTTTACGTTAATAATGGTTGATAGTGTCAGCTGTTAATGTGACACAAAGGGCATTCAAAATAGCTGGAACCTTACTGTTAAATGCTTTTCAACTTCACATGTGCAGTTTGCTTTATTTTAATTGAAACACATATAAGGTACTTACAGATCATTTTCACTGACTAATTTCTGAACTGCGTTAGTAAAATCATTGCAGCATTCTTGGCTAGTACTTCAGAGACTCTATAAACAGCAAACCAAATGTTCATTCTGACTATAATCAGTAGTTGCTTTAAGCTCTTGAATACCACATATTTCAGCTGTAGAATGTCAGCTACGAGTTGTGAATATATCAAGCAATTTTGGAATCTGCCCTGTGAATAACACTTAAGAGGGGAAATGATTCTTATTTTTTTAATAAAGCTGCTTTATACAAATTTCAGAGGAAACATACTAGCTAGCCACATTTAAGAGGTGTGTGTATGTATGCATATCTAATGCATATGTGTAATACAGAGCATGTTTCTAATTCAATAAAGAATAAATTCTAGGATTGAACAGAAGCCATCAACCCTACTATATAATTTAAAAAATCTGTTTGGAAATGGTAAGAAAACCATAGCTCTAAAACAATTGGTCTGTTTAGAAAATGCTTTTAGGGATCTATACGTCAAACCCCATAATTCTCTTAAAATGATTGCATTTAGTCACAGGAAACATTTCTTCATTGACTTTATGCTGTTAACAGAGGTAAAGAGTTTGCATTTCCTAGAAGGATGTATGGCTTTAATCTAAAAATGGTGGTACATTTTAAATGTTTCCTCTCCTATTTTGAAAACTTGAAAAAAACTTCAAAATGTTACACATTAAACTTTGAGACTTAATCATCCTATTGAAGTTGCTAGTGACAAGTGGCCAATAGTTAAAGAGCTGCTGTAAAGATGATATACTTACATTTTCTCACTTGCAGTAGTAGGAAAAGAAAACCAAAGATACACTGACTTGCTGACTTCAGTAGCAGACATACGAATACTTCTGATCAGTACCTCAATGGTTTCGATATTGAATTGCTTTTGTATAACATGTCTCTTTGTTAATACAGATCCAGACATGATTAAATGTAGGAAAACTAATTTTCATTGTTTTCTCAGCTAAGTTTTTTCCAAAGCCACCAAAGATTCTTGATTATTGGAGTACTTTACTCTTATATTTAGTAAGGAATATGTTTTTTTTAATGTTCAATAAAATTATTTTCTATACTTTGATTTATGAATTCATCAAATGAAAATACTATTACTACCTTGTTAAAGCAAGATTTATGCATTTGGTATTGGCAGCTAATGTTATTCCTCCAAATAGGAGGGCTGCTTCAAAAGTAATGCCTCCTATTTTATTATGTTGGCTCATGATGTCAGAGGCGGATGTTGGCGGTATTGCAGTAGAGGTTGAACCTTCCCACCAATATTCCATTCCGTTTTGTTGCTGTGCGACAGATGGCAGCAGAGGGGCAGTCTGACCAAATGATGTCTGACATGGAAGTGCATACAAAGCAAAGGCGTGTAACTGAATTCCTGCATGCAGAAAAAATTGAACCCACTGACATTCATTGACACTTGCTGAATGTTGATGGACACCAATCAATGGATATGAACACAGTGAGGAGGTGGGTGGTGGGTTTCACCTGTGGCAACAGTGATGTGAAAGACAAGCCACATTCTGGATGGCCACACACAGCTGTCACACCACAAAATAAAGAGCATCTCGATCAGCTCATCTATGCAAATCAGCTGAGTGCAACCAGGGAACTGTGTATGGAGCCGAATATTGACATTGAGTCATTGGAAACGATGATGGCAACATTAGAATATTGCAAAGTTTGTGCCAGGTTTGTCCCACAAATGCTCAAACAGGAGCAGAAAGAACACTGTATGCAAGTTTGTCAGGACCTATTGAGCCAATTGGAGGCTGAAGGTGACAGTTTCCCCGATTGCATCGTTACCAGTGATGAGATGTGGTGTCACCACTATGATCCAGAGTCAAAACAGCAATTCCTGGAGTGGCGACATGTGAATTCCCTATCAAAGGAAAAAATCAAGTTGTAGCCCTCAGCGAGTAAAGTGATGTGCACTGTCTTTTTGGGGTAGGAAAGGGGAGATCCTTCTGGATTTCCTGGAACCTAGACAAACCATCAACTCTGGCGCAGATGTTTATGAGTGCAGCCTGCAGGCTTTTGTTCATGGCTGGCAAAAATGCACAGCTAGTGGTGGTGACTATGTTGAGAAATAGTGTTTTGTAGCTGAGAATTTGCTCTATCAAATTGTATTATTGTGCTCTTTGTATCTGTTGTAGTTTCCAAGGAAGTAAATAGGAGGCATTACTTTTGGAGCTACCTTCATATATGCACTGCTTGTTTTCAAGTAAAGAAAACCAACATTTCACTATTAAATAACAATGACTTCTAAGGTTTTCAGAAAAAAACGTGTAGAACATAAGGTAAGAAACAGGTGTTATGATTACATGGTTGAAATGGCATTACAAGTACGCCTGATACTACATTCTTGAAACTGTTTTGCTCTTCAAATCGTTGATGTGAAGTATTGAAGTATTTCCGCTAGTGACTGAGAGACAGAATGTAGCCTGCACCAGGTGAACAACATGAACCTAGCCAATGGTTGATATTTGCAACAGGTTTGATAGGAAATTGGTGAATTAACATGCAGAATTTGGAAAAATGGATGGGGGAATTTGGTTTTTAGATGATGGGAAACTCTGAAGAGGTATGGGGGGAGGGTAGAAAGGATGAGTTGAAAAGATCCATTTTCTTACTGTAAAATATATTTTATTTGATTTAACCACAAGTAACAATGTACTGCAGACCTATTATACTACTATTTATTTTCAAGTACGTAGTTTCTGTGAAGAATCACGGTAGAGATGAACAATACTTTCCACTGAATTTTACAGTTGTTGCTTTTTCAAGTGTTGAATATAATCTCCTTGACCTTTATGTTACCTTAATTATCTAAGTATAAGAAAGAGTGAAGTTTTTAGTCTGTTTTTGCTTTAGTTCATCTTCATGTGTTAGGAAGCAGCCTTGAGGGGTTGGGGATGGATCTTAGGTGAAGAAAGAATTTTCTCGAGTCCTCCATGCATACTAGAGCTCCTAAAACACAGTGAAATATTTGAATGCAGATAAACAGATTTATGTTGAATTATGGTATTTCATGTTGTGTTTGCAAGATAGGGGCTTGTCTTTGAATTCAGGAGAGATATTTCCATGAACTGTTCCAAGCTGTTAGTCTTATTGGTATGGCTTTCTCTTCAAATAACATGGAAAAAAAAAGTTTGCTTGAATTAGTGCACTGGCGTATGAAATGCAAAGCTCATAATCAGCCTCTGACCTCAGGAGACATCAAAATGAAACTTTGAGTTTAGCTTAGTGTACTAGAGTCGTATCAAGTCATGTCCTGGGGCTGTGGAATAATGGCTGGAAGTCATTTGCTCCAGGCTGATTTTTTTCCAGTTCTTAGTATTGCTTGTAACAAATGGAGTGGATCTGTTTGTTTCTTCTTTTCTTGAAGATAGACTATATGAATGTGGAGTGTGGAAAACATTACAATAGTACTGTTTTCACAACATTATGTATTTGTAGGAATTCTTGTGAAGTCGTTTAACTTCTCTTCAAAGAGTAGAATGGGTTATTTATTTTTAATTCACAGTTGTTATGACTGCTTGTAAGGCATAGAGGCTTTTTTTTTTTTTTTCCTCTAGGAGTATTGAAACATTTCTTTAAACTGAAATTGTGATAGTTCTAACATCAGGAATTTTGGTTTTAAATGAAATAATTTAACTTCCCCCTTTTTTTTTTTTTGCTCTCAATATATTCTGAATGCTATTCAAAGAAAATCTAATTTAGGTTTGTTCTTTATAGTAAGTTTGTTTATAGTAAGTTAAATTTGGAATATTTAGAGTTCTTAATAGTGAACACTTATGTAAGTTAGTCCTATTTCTGTCAGCACAACTTTAACTTTTAACAACTTTAGAATTAAAACTATATAGTTAATGTTGTTTTGTTTCCTTTATATTTCTTCCCTTTGTTCTTCTTTCCTTTTTTAGGTCGAGATTTGATATGCATACAGTCCATGGATGGGATGTTAATGGTATTTGAACAGGAAAGCTATGCTTTTGGCCGTTTTTTACCTGGTTTTCTTCTGCCTGGTCCCTTGACTTACAGCTCTCGGACAGATTCTTTCATTACAGTGTCTTCCTGTCGACAGGTTGAGAGTTACAAGTATGTGTTTATATTCAATAATTGTTGCATATTTTGATGCTGTTATTTAGTATGTAAACAAATAAAAATAACCATTTGATTTTTTTATTGCCTTTACTGAAAAAAGCAAACTGTATTTCTTGATGAGTTTATAGTCAAATTATTATTTTAATTCTAAAAGTACGCAAGTTTCCTAACGTACTTGAAGGCACATCATGCTGTCCTGCTAGTGCTAGGCTCTTCCCTGCTTCAGTTCAGTCTAATCTATTCTTTCAGTTTTTCTGTTTTTCTGTTTTGCTAAAGCAAGATGATGTTCTTCCCAGTAGTTTCAGTGAGATGTTTTATTTTGATGCAAGTATTTGTTAGTGCAGTCTGTTCAGTTTTTAGAAGAGATTTGAGGTAGGACTTTGAACATGAGATCCTCTTAAAGGAATAAGGGTTGGTAGGAGAGATGAAGTTCACCTGGCAATAGGGTCTTGATAACCTCATTGAGCCCTAGACTAAAGGATGTGTGCTAAGTCCATCAGGTAAATGTTGGAATAGGGAATAAGGGTCAAGTGTACAAAGGGGAATGCTTTCATAATCCCTTAGAGGAAGTGTGATGAGTGGAAGCCCATCTTACGTGCATATTCACAAACACCTACAGCCTGGGCAACAAAGAAGAGAAGGAGCTAGAAGTCATGTGTGCAATTGCAGAGATATGGTGTTAATGCATTTAGAGATGTGACAGGGGAGTTTGCATGTCAGATGACTCCAGGCTCTTCAGGGAGAAAAGACAGACAAGGAAGGATTTGTGTTCACCACAGAAGAACATCTTGAATACACATGGCTCTCTTATGAAACTAGCATGTTGAATTTATTGTTCAGATTCAGATGAATGCTTGATGCAAGGGATGTTGTAGAAGGCAACTATTATGAAGCCTTTTTAAAAACAAATAGAAATTTCCTAATTGCAGACCCTTGTTATTGTGGAGGACCGAAGTCTGCTGGGAAGGCAACACAACCTGGAAGCTTTCTAAGCTGCATCAAGAAAAACTTTCGATGCAGGTGCTAGACAGGCTGGCTTGGGAAGATACTTCGCTGAATCCACAACTCAGAAATAAGAAAGGAATGTTTGGAAAAGTAACAGTAAATGCCTGCCGTTGCATTGACTGTTGCAGACATTGGCTGCTGTGACCATTAGATGATGTAGATTGAAATCCTGAGGGAAATAAGAAGGATAAGCAGTGAAATATAAACTGCTTTTCAGGAGGATGGACAGGCTTGTTCAGGTAACTGGTAGGCAGGATCCTGTGAGAGGCTGCCCTGAAGGGTGAAAGTGCATGGGAAGGCTCTTACATCTTCATGAATAACCTTTTCAAAGACCAAGAACCATTCACTTCAGTGCTCAAGAAGATGAGGAACGGCAGAAAGCAGCTTGATTGAACAGATAGATCCTGACTGAGTTCAAATGGAACATGGATGGGAGATGGAAGTTAAGATGGACTACCAAGGACATATATAGAAACATGAAGTGGACATGCAGGGGATGGAATTAGTAAGATGTAAGCTTGGTTAAAGCTCCTACTATCAGGGAATCTGAAGGACAAGAAGAAGGACTCACCAGACATGAAAGGAAGATCGATAAAATTGACCCACTACTGAACAGATAAGGCAACTTTGTGACAAAGGCATGAAAAGACCAAGGAACTCAGTGTCTGCTTTGCCTCGTCTTTTCTCCATTAAAACCGACAAGGTCTGCTCTGAACCTTCTGAATTTTTGTGCCTAGCAATAAATCTGGGATTGTGATGCGGGAAGAATTAATGACTACAAGACGGATGAAAAAGTGACAGAACTGTCAGACTTACAGAGCAGTTGTTGGCGATCCAGCCTGACAGCCATAGATGAGTGATGTTTCTCAGGAGACAATACTGGAGCCAATATTTCTTTAACACCATCATCAAAGACCTGAACACTAAGAATAACTGTCCTGAAATTCAAGGACGATGCCAAGCTGTAGGAAGTGGCAAATATAAAGAAGTTTGGGCAGAAGCTACATTGCTTGTCAAGTTCTGAACTAACTGTTTAGTGGAGGTGACTATCAACACTAGTAATGTTAGCAAATATCTAAATGTGTTTTGAAAGATGGATTGGTTCTGCATATTTTAAGACTGCAAACAAGTGATACTGTGAAGTTTGAGAGTTTGCAGATAGTACTCCTGCCAAACAAATATTTTAGTACTGTTATTTTGATTAACAGTACAGATCAGTTATTGCTATTTGTCATCTTTCTACCACCCGTTTTTTCTTGTGAATGCACTGTACATTTCTGTATAATAATGTCACCTTTCCTGTTTAGCTTTTGAAGAATATTCTATATTAAAATAAGAAACTACCTGTATTCTTGTTCATAATTGTGGAAATAACAGTTCTGCCTTTTCAAAAAATGTCACTATGTTACCTGTTTAGGAAAATCATGGCAAATGGCATCTCATTCTTTGCTCATGAAGAAAATAATGGATGATGCTTTGTTCTTAAAATTCTACTTGTAGCCTCAATAAGTATTGAAACGCCATTATGTTGCTTGAGCACACAAGAAGGTAGGATCCAGAATTGACCACTGGGATATATCACTTGTGCAAGTCTCCCTCTGGACTTGGTGATACTAATCTCAGCCTCCTGAACTTTTCAGTTCAACCAGTCTTCAGTCCACCTCATTTTTGACTTATGTAACTTGTAAATAATCAGCTTATATACAAGGTTGTTTTAGAATACAGCATCAAAAGTGCAGTTGAGTGAAAAGAATTATACTTTTAGCATTAGCTTGGAGTTCTTTTTGTTCTTTAGAGAAATGTGGTTTTCTGAGTCTCTAGTAAATACTTTGAGTTCACTTTTCTTCTGGGAATATCATCTTCAGTTAAAAACTGCTGCTAACGCTGGTAACTCCTCTCTGCAGTTAAGCAGCGGAGAACTTGGGAAGCACTGAAAACACTGAACTCAGGTTCTTGTCTTCCTAAAATGAGTCTTTCAGCATCTATCTCCTCAGTCTTACTTAGAGACTGCTTTACTTGATTTTCACATCTTTTTCCCCGATGCTGCAGAAACTTCATCTTCATGGCCTTTTTTTTTTTTTATTGATTTCTGGTTTTAGATGTGCTGAAACACTTCACTGAGCAGCAGATGCTACTATAAATATAGGATGGGACCAAAAGTGTTGCTTTGCATCCACCTAGATGGCTCTGTGAAAGAATCATGAAATGAATGTGGGAAAAGAATTTCTTTATTTTCTGAAAAAAACTGAATGCAGTTGTCAATGATATTTTTCTTGAGCTTAATTTATTTTGCTTCTAGTAATGGGAGTGGCCAAGTGTAATGCCCAATTTTTGTTATCCATGATGGCCATTTTCTTTCTTTTGGTTTTTACTTTCACACTGAGTGCAATTATTCATAATATACCTTCAGGACATTAGTTCACTGGCACAGATCAGAATGTGGTTTCTGCACTGGGACTTGGTCTTTATAGACATAATGTAAAGCGTTTAAATCATTCTAGTACTTTGTTTAGAAGGGAATTAATATTTGTGAAGTGTAACTTCCTGGAAATATATGAAAACATTGTATCTTTAAACTTTATTTTCTATCTGAAATAAAAATGGCATTTTTCTGATTTTCTTTTATCAGAAGGGCTCTTGGTCATTTTGTTGAGAGGGTAAAGGTGTGCTGACATAAGTATATAAAAGAAAATAAAAATATCAGATTTTAAATTATTATTTATAAATTATACCTTCGGAATCTAATCCAGGAAATGTTAATCTAACATAATACTTTATTGTCATTCTATATATTATCCTGATTTTGTCAGGCAATGCTTTCTTTTTATTATTCTGTTTAAGTTTGGTAAGACATTTTCAGATTCTAGATATTGCATGAGCAGATTAGAAACAGTGTGTTATTAATATGGGAGAGGATAGATGTACTGCAAGTGAAGGTAATATAAATTAATAGAATATTCATATTTGTTCTTTAGAGAAATTAGAAGAAAAATTTATTAATATTGGTAATGATTACAAACATTTTCTTTAAAATGAATCTCTCACATGTTTTCTTTATATTTTGATTATTGGCTTACTGTTGTAACACATGTGGCTAAAGCTCTCCCTTAGTTTGTCATTGATTCACAAATGTGCTGTCTTTGTTGTAGGAAGGTGTTTTAATGGGATTCTTCAGTTGGATTCTGCTTAGTGGTCTCTGTTATTGTCAAGTCTTAAGACACCTCTACTAATGTTTAGTGTGCTTCTGAACTATTAGGAAATTAGATTGAAGTAGTTGGTACTTCTAAAGTGAAGGAAATAGACATGGTAATGAGAAAGGTTGTTTTTATGGCTGTGTAGCAGCCTTCCAGTACCTGAAGGGGCCTACAGGAAAGCTGGGGAGGGACTTTTTACAGGGACAGGTAATGACAGGACAAGGGGTAACGGCTACAAACTGAAAGAGGGTAGATTTAGACTAGATAGAAGGAGGAAATTCTTCCCTGTGAGGGTGGTGAGACACTGGAACAGGTTGCCCAGAGAAGTTGTGGATGTCCCCTCCCTGGAAGTATTCAAGGCCAGGCTGGATGGGGCTTTGGGTAACCGGGTCTAGTGGGAGGTGTCCTTGCCCATGGCAGGGGGGTTGGAACAAGATGATCTCTAAGGTCCCTTCCAACCTGAACCATTCTATGATTCTATGATTAATCATATGTATATATTAATGTCAGTAAAATAAAAATATACCAATTTTGTCTTGTCTTTTTAGCAGAACAAGTTGCCAAATTGCAAATTATACATCTTCCTATGGTCATGCAGACCAATGTTTTTGTTTGAAAGCATCATTTCCTGTATTGATTCAAAATTCTTTCAATATCTAAAATCAGAATGACTTAATAGTTAAATGATTGCTATGGGAGACGTGTTCTGTTAGGTGGTACTTAAACATCATATTGCTCTTCAGTGGGAATTCTGAGAACTATGTATTTGCCCCTACTAATAGCTAATGAAAGGATAGTATGGTAGCCCAGTTTATTGCTAAAATGTGGTTAAAAATAGAAATGTCTCTTTGGTCAGAATCTGGACCAAGTACCAATTTACTATTATGAGTACCTATACCTAGTATGAGTATACCTAGTACTCATACTATTATGAGTACCTATACCTAGTACCAAGTACCTATTTACTATTACTATATTACTCTCAGATTTGAACCACGTAGTTTACTTAATGGATGTGCTTGAAAGTGTAACTGCTAGGATTGTGCTGTGTATTTCATGATAGTTAAGGAGATTTTTAAAGTTTATGGGGGGAGAATTTTTTTACTGCAATCCTAATTTCTCAAATTGAAAATATGCTGATTTCTTGCCTCTGTCTCATTTGTTATGTTTTTCTATCCTTTAATGTAGTTAGCTGTTGGATTGCGTTAGCATCAGAGAAAATCTAAGTAGAATACTTGCTTTAAATTCTTCCTTACACATAGCTTTTATTCTGCAATGATATTTATTTTAACATCTTTGCTGATGATGGGTGTGTTGCAGTAGGCTTTCTGACAATCCTTTTTAGGTTCTGCTTTTGCTGTGTGTGTATACTCATAATATGATAATTTTATTTTATTTTTTACTTAATGTATTATTTTTTTTAATTCCTATGACAGATACCAAGTGCTGGCATTTGCAACAGATGCTGATGAAAGACAAGAAACAGTACAACAAAAGCTTAGTCCTGGAAAAAGACTTGTGGTAAAAGCTGTTTATTTTGTATAACTTACATGGTGCACTGTGTGCATCTTAAAAAGGCCAGTGCTAAGTAACAAATGGAAATATTATCTACTAACAAAGGATCTGATCCAGTTGCTGTTAGAAGGCAATGTCTCCAGTAGATTTCTATTAGGATTTCCTTAGGCCTTAGTTGTTTCAGGTTGGGCCTCAAAACTTGCTGCTGTTCTCAGAAAAACAATGAAAAAAATTGTGTACTGAAAATAGCTATTTCTAAGGCAGTCTTTGTAGTGCAGAATGGTACATGTATCTTAAAATTTAAATATACTTGTAAAGTGAATTGCATAGCCGTTTGTTCATGACAACTTCAAAATGTTATTTTTGCTGCTTTACACACAATGAGGAAGATCACAACTGCCTTCCAAGTAAATAAGTGGATAAGTAATATTTTCTCCTTCAAAGAAAAAAAAGAACTTGATTTTGCTTTTCCATCCGTTCTACTGATACTTGTGTGGCTTGATGAATTCTGAGCCTTCTCTCTGTTTTTTGTTTTTTCAAATACACAATTGTCAACTGATCTCTACAGATGTGTTTTTTTTTCCTTTTAAAGGTGGATTGGGTTCTAAACATCGGAGAACAAGCACTGGATATATGCGTTGTCTCCTTTAATCAGGCAGTTTCTTCTGTTTTTGTGCTTGGTGAGAGAAGCCTCTTCTGCCTTAAGGATAATGGACAAATTCGATTCATGAAAAAGCTTGATTACAGTCCAAGTTGCTTCATTCCATATTGTTCAGGTTTGTTAAAGAAAAATTCAACTTGAAACCTTTAGCTTTGTTACTTCACTAGCGTTATTTTCCCAGAGTAAATATATTCTTTTGAATATACTGTTGATTTGTAGAAAATCTACAAAATAAGAGCTACCTTTTTCTTTTTCTGATGAAGCAGATTTATTTTCTAATATTGTATAATGTGGAGTGTCGAGTGACTTTCCGAATCTAACTAGGTATTTTCTCATCACCAAATACCATGTATGAGTCTAGTGTTTGAGTAAGTTTGCCCTGGCTACTGAGACAACAAACATGGATGAATGAGACATTTTGGAAGAGTTGATTAGCGTTTGAAGACCTTCTGTCATTTACTGATAGAAAGTTTTTCAAATGTTAATGTAGAATAGGTTTATAGGTTCTTAATACCTGTTATATAGTTATTCCACAGGTAAACTGCTTCTACACGAAGTAATAAGTTTGTTTAAAAAGTCAAATATTAAAACTGTTTATTGTTGAGAGATGATACTTATCTGATAAGTTTCTGACATTGTGCCTTATTTTAGACTTAGAATCTCATTTTAGATTTTACAAATATGATCTTTATCTTCACGTAGTTTACATACTTTATGATTTATGTTATAAATAAAACATATAAATGTGTAAATCTTTCATCAGACAGTGAATTAATGAAGAGTATAAGTAACTGATATTATCTAACCAATGTGTATTTTGTCATATCTGTCCTGGCATGCCAATGTAGGAATTGCGATGAGTTGTTGTTAGTCATGCCTTAAGTTACCAAACATGACTGGCTAGAACCTTGAAATGTTTTGGCATGTTTGTAATGCAGTATATGATTGGAATTGATATTCATAATTAATTGCATACATCCTTGGTTACTGTCAATGTAACTTGTGTAATTTTTAACACTGTAAGGTACTATAAATACATTTAGAAGAAGTAAAGTCTTAAAAGGAAATAAGTAGTTTGATAATATATACCTCAAAAAAAGTACTGGCTTATGTTTCATTTTAAAACCGTTTTTATATCTCTAACAGTGAAAGAAGGAACAATAAACACTCTAGTTGGAAACCATAGTAACATGCTGAATGTTTATCAAGACATTACACTGAAATGGGCCACTCAACTTCCCCACGTTCCTGTATCAGTAAAAGTAGCAAAATTCCAGTAAGTTACTTGTTGAAGTTTACTTCTCCAGATTCATTTCCAGTAGTGAAATTTGTGTGCAGATCCTAAGAAGTGGTTATGAGGTATGTAACAAATAAGGTGACTTGTAAAAGGAAAATTCAAAGAGTTTTCTTTTCTGTAAAATATTCATTTCGTAATGGACTTACTAGAATTTCTGTACTGTGCTTTTGACTTTGTTTTTCTTGAGTGAAGACAGAAGCTGATCTCTCATACCTCTAATGAAATGATTTCCTCTTTGAAAGAATGAGAAGTTAAGCTTTGGTATCTGGTAAAATCCCTCCCTGAGATGGGGTAATAAGGATTCTCACTGAAAACCTGTTCTTCATTAAACATTTAAGAGCATATGAATTCCGGACGTGATTTGTTGGAACAGATTGTTCAACTCTGATGTTAAACTATGGAAATTAGTTTACAGAACTGTTTAAAATTCTCAGAATTGTACTGCAACAAACCAAAACCTTTTGTAAAATATATGTAAGATGGACTGGATGGGGAAGAACCTGTCAAGTGCAGGATGAAATACAGAGAAATTGTGACAGTGTTAATTACTTGTGCTGAGTCTGTTACGGAAATGAGAAACAAACTACAGAAAAGTTCAGCTAGTGCTTTTATGATCCAACTATGCTATACTGTATAATGTGGTGAAAATACCAGATCCATGGATGGTGCTGGCTGCCTGTTGTCTGGGATCACAGGGAAATGTAGGAGTGTCCTCTTGGGATAAAATACTTCTGATACCCAGCAGACTTACAGCTGTTGTGGCAACATACTTTGGATTGTTGAATACTTACTTACTTGATCACTAATTGTCTGTTTTATCACAAAGTCTCACACCAAATGAATAGCAATATCTGACTGAGTAACTTTACTGACTTATGCAGAGTAGACATCTGTGAGGGATGTTTGTGTTTTGGTACTAATGGTTATCAAATGATTTAAAATAAATTATAATTTAAAATTTAAAAAATTTTGGAGGCTCTATGAAGAGAGCTTTGCTGTTTTTAATCCAGCAAGTCTTACATCAAAAAAAAAATGTAACAAATCATGTCAGTGATCCAGTTAGTACAAAACCAAAAAATATAAGTTAATTATGCAGGATATGACAGTATAGCTTTTGTAATTTGGAAAAAAATAGTGTCAGTAGAAAAAGGCATTGAAGCTTTTTCAGCAGCATATTGTACTAACATTTGTAGATAGAATTATTTAGGAACACCTATTATTCAAATAGTTGTTTTAATTAAACCACTAAAAAGTTTATGCAGATTCTGCCTGTTCTGTGTGATCTTTAACACACAGTAGTTTGATCTTAGTGAGAATTTTGAGAGCCTGCTAATTTATCCTGGTAAATTTTGTTAGTTAAGTATTCAAAATTTCCACACAGCTACTAATACTAGTGGTTTTTTCTTTTGTTGTTGTTGTTCTTTTGTCCTGTGGAGGATAGAGACAGCAATTACACAAGCTTCCTTTTATACAGATACTGATAAATGAAGGACTGTGTGTCTGTCTGTATAGACCCAACAGCTTGAATGACAGAAGTGTAGGGCATATGTGTTTCAGTGCTATGCCTATTGCTTTCTGTTTAACATATGTGCTATGCTTGTACTTCTTTCTGATGTTCAAAGTAAAGAGGAGCTAAACAGCAAAAAGACTGCTGTAAAGCTTACAGAGGTAATAATTTGGTTTAAACAAAGAATATGTTTCAAAAAATCACTTGGAATTCTCATTTTATGTGAGTCAGTGTGGTACTGTACTCAAGAGAAGCCTATGTCTCAGCTGGAGCCTCTGGGTACTACTGTAACATAAGTAATATTAAGTACTTTAATAACCATAGAGTTGTTAATCCTACACTGCTGAGAGATGGAAGCACCTTAAATATGACCTATGTCGATGAATTATTTTCACATACTTTCCACTTTTACTGCAATACTTGCAAATTAAATGGAGCATTCTTTACGCAGTTGTCTTTACGGATCACATATGTTCGTCTATATTTTCTTTTTGGCATATAATGTCTACTACACTTCTAATGTTTGGCTCTGGCTTGTTGGATAAGAAAAGCATTATTAGAAGCTGTTTAATGTAAATTCCCTTGGAACAAAGGTAGCATGATTACTTCCATAATGCCAGTCATATACTTTATCCTGTAAACTTGATAGTCTGCTTCTAAGATCAGCCCTTCACGTGCTTCAGATTATTCCAACTGAGTAAATAACTTCTGTTTTTAGTGTGAACCCCTCCTTATTTTTTATGATTTTATTTTTCCTCTTGCAGTAATGTGAAACGCAGTATTTCTCTACTGTAATACCATTATGTAAATAATGATAATAACAGACTACAACCTTTGGGATTAAATTCCACGATAAACTGCTCAGTTTCCATCATGCCACTTTCAGAAGCAAACAAAGAAAAAGTAGAATCAAAGATAAGTGGTTACTAATAATGTTTTTGGTGAGGTGTGAACTATGCGTTTTGTCTTACTTCTATTGTAAAAACCTGAGTGACATGTGTCAGAGAATTGAAGATGAAGATGTTCTATAATAACTCTTAATCAGAATCTTGAGCTACAGGCAAAAATTTGGGGATTTATCTTACTCGAGGTTTTAAATTTGGATAATAAATAATAAATTTGGATTAATTTATACTGCTTAGGACTTCGTCTCAGTGCAAATTCGTCTTCCTGTTGATAAGCCTGCTCAGACAGTTTCATGTCCTATGTTGTTATTCTTAAAGCTATGACTGTGCAAAAGCATTCTCAGTGATGCCGGAACTCCTTGAGAAAATAGTCTAGGTGTTCTGCTTGAGTTCATTTAAAAGAAATAAAAGAACCACTCCCCAAAAAACCACAGAACAAAACCATGAAAAAAAAAAAGTAACCAAATAAACACACACTCTTCTAGAGGATTTGAAGAGAAACTGTCCATATGCTGCAGTTTAAATGCCTGGAATCTGGGAAGTCGTATAAAAGAGTTGCAAGAATTCCTATTCCACTCAAATTTTCAGTGTTGAAACAGTAACTGTGAGCTCCCTTGTTTTCTTGGTATCTGCCACAGTTACACAAGTATTTTCTCTGCACTGACTTCAACTCTATTCCCTTTTATCTTATGCTTTAGTTTCCATTTCCATTTCTGTTTTTCAATGGAGAGATCTCTTCTCCAAGACTTTCACTGCACCTGACCATCTCTTTTGCAAAGGAAATTTCATGAGCAGTATCTTTTTGTTCTTAGATTTGATGCAGTCACTTTTTGGTGCTTCCTAAGCACCAAAATTTCTTGATTTTCCTCTCAGCCTCTTCCATAATTCAGGTAGTTGTGTGGGGAGCAGGCCCATAGGAATGTGCTTCTGACAAAGCTGTTTAAAGTTCCTGTCAGCAAAAATTCCTCATGTGAAGGTCATTCTTTTGCTTTTGCCAGGAATTAGAGCCTATGAAGTCAAGTGACTTAATCCTACCGCTACCAAAAAGGTGGGTTATGTTTGTCTGAATCATCTGAAATAACTTTTTGAGAAAGTAGCAGAAAGTCACTTTTTAAGGGCCTATTAGAGGTCATATTTGTTTTTCTGCGCCTGAATTATCCTGTCTCCATATGCTTGACCATAAAAGGTCCTTGGAGTAGATTAAAATGCTTAGACCATCCACTTTTCTATTTATTTGACACTAATTCACTTGGCAAAGCTGTTCCTAAGAGTACCATGTTTTAGCGGTGGATTGATTGCACTAAGTATTACTCTGACCTGGACGACCTGAAACTAGAACATTATGTTAAGGTGCGTTCTGTCTGAAGCAAAATAGCTCATGTTGCTAGCCTCAGGGATGTTTCCATCACAAACATCTGAATTGCCACTGTGGGTTGAGTTAAAACCACATAGATACAGCATTATAGCTTGGATATAGTCTCGGGAAAGGGATTTCTCTTTTTGATCACTTCCAAGTTAGAAATCTGTTTTTGCAATAGAAAAGCACCAAGACTCTAAATCTAGGACTTCGTTCTTTTCTAACTTTTTTTTTTTCAGCTGGCTAGTCTTGGTTTTGATTGTATTCACATTTAATCTGATAAGCCTGTGAATAGTAATAGGTGGCTCATTTTTTTTCTTTTAAACTGAAATAGACTTCCTCAAATACTTCATTTTTTTTTTAATAGACTTTCTCAAATGCTTCAGTTTTTTTTTTTTTTTTAATTTTTAGTTTTTTCCCCAAGATGGTATTGCACGTTGCTCCTCATTTTCATTAAGAAATGAAGTTTAGAAGTACCTGTATGGGGGAACAATGTTGATTTGATGTGGAATTTATCTGCAGACGTGCAGTTCTAATGGTGAACCAGCTGTCTCCGAGAGTTTAGGGGATGTGTTTCAGGAAGGATTGTCTTTTTCCTCTCTCGTATATTGTGGACTCTCCTGTTGGCACCAGTTTATCAGTGGACTTTGTAATTAAATGAAGGATATTTTTACCTTCAGCTTCATTGGAATTTGATTAGAAATCCCCAAAAGAAAACACCTGAGTGCTTGTCTGTGGGCAATTGAATGATTTGCATATGTGATGCCTCTTGTTTTTAGGAGCTACATCTGGAGATTAAAGTTGGTTCCCACATTTTATCTTTTGTGAGTTTTTATATGTTCTGTGTCTGTGTGCAAAAGGACTACATTTCATGGAAGAAAAGTTGTTGAAGGAAATAACCCACAAAATGATGTGTATGCCTTGTAAAACGTGAAATTCCTTTTATTATGAGAAGTTGACAGGTATGGACAAGTTGGTGAAAGTTACTAGGATATTTGCTTTTACTTTCATTTATTTGATGGGTAAATATCATTTTACTTGGTTATGGAACAGTTTTCTGAAGAGGAAATATAAAGTGTATAAAGCAGTCTGGAAAAGGTTTGTTTAGTATTTCCTTCTTTCTGTCTGTCTTTCTGTCTTTCTCCAGAAGTAATTTATCACCGTTAAAGAATTAAAATTTCTGAACTTCTAAAAAATATTACATTTCCAGAAGCCAACTTTTTTAGCTAGGATTAAGCTTGTAAGTATACTTTCATGATTTGAGGTGGGGGGAAAAAAAGAAAACTTAAAACAGAAGTAACTGTTGAAAAGGCAGGAAATAAGACTAGGCTTCGTGTGTTCAAAATGGCAAGTACGGTTGCTTAGTAAGCTTTATCCACACTTTAACTCATTATGAACTTCTAATCCACCTGTGCCTATACTGAGGAGTGACCTTGTGAAAATGTTTTTCACAAGGTTCCATGTTTTCACTATTAATTCTGTGCTGCTCAGCGTGCAGTCAAAAAGCTGTTCTCTGTAAGTGCTAGGACTACAACTGGCTGTGGCATTTGAAATTTACTTAAGTCTTTTTTTTTTTTTTTTTAAAAACAGTTGTTATTACTGTTTTCATGTATGATCCCTGCAGTTTTGACTACACAGCAGCCATGCCTTAACTCCTAACATTAGTATTGTGAACAACCAGCCCATTAAAACTGTATGACATAGTGATGTACTTATCAGCCAGTTGCTCAGAGGGTATTGGTGTTCATGTTTTGACTTATGCTGTAACATTTTTCTTGATTGTGGTTTCTACTGAGCTACAGACTTCTTTAAAGTAATAGTAAGAAGAACTTTTTTAAAGTTGCATTGTGCAGGCTTAGATCCAGGAACTACTGCAGTGTACTGAATCACTTCAAAGCTGTTGACTGAAGGTGCTATAGTAGTGTCCAGGTCTGTTGCTACTTGAGACAAAATAAAGCAATTCAGTAGGTTTAACATTTCTAATGTTGCTCTGGTATAAGTCCTCCTTCCCATTACTCTAATGCCTCTTAGGTGCTCATTGCAAGACTGTAGGGAATATTGAGGAAGATATAATGATTTACACAAACAGTGCTTCCACCAATACTTGTAGAAATAATAAAGAATCCAAGAGACTATTTGACTGAGGTAGGTAATGAGAATCAATTTTTTGATGTAAACATATTCTTGTACATTTTAATTTTTGTATTGTTTCATGCAGTGCTGATAGGTTACTACACTTCTCTGTCTCTTGAAAAGTCCCCACTTGTGTTACAGTTATGCAGGTACACTACAAGAGAATATTTTGCAATATTTTTGAAATATTGTAATATTGAAATATGTGGAGATAATAACTTCAAATTTACTGAAGCAATAGTCTTCTGCTATCAGCTAAGTTATAAATTTACTCTTTCCTTTGAACTGTCAATGTTGTTTTCCTTGACCTTGCCCATTTTAGGACCTTATGAACAGCAATGAGTGCCTGCAAAATATTTCCTGATGCTGGTACTCTGGGTTGAAAAGGATGTGCAAGGAAGGGTTTGGTGATTTTCATGGCTTACCAGTTTACTGTGTATTCCAATTCTGTGTTCCTGTCCAGTCCATCCTTTTAGCCTACAGCTTGTATGGGAGGCTGAGAAATGTTGCTCTGGTGACTCTGATGACCAGCAGGGATTGCCCCTACACTGTCTCTAGTAGACTTTATGCATAAGCCAACCGATAAGTGCTGCTGCACTCCAGACTGTATGAGAGACATTTAGAGGTCTGTGTTTTTAAGGGGAGCACAAAAATGAAGGATGCATTTATTGCATTTAAAAACATTGTTACTCCAAAAGCAAACAATTAAGAATTTTACAGCTATTTGAGCATGCATCCATGAAGAGAACTGCTTTTTGTCTTCTAGAAAGGAGGTTAATCTAATACTCCTTTTTGGATTTTCTAGTTTATTAGTATTACAGAATATTAGAAAATGCATAGTTTCTATACCTATTTGTCTAATGAGATATAAAGTCATGGTTCCCTGAAGACTGTTATTTGCTAGTTTCACAGAACTAAGACTTCTCTTCCATATATGAGTAATAACTTGAGCCTGGCGTAGTTAACATGCACATAGCTTTATGGCAATTGTCTAAAGAAGATTCAGATGAAACTTCTGGTTCAACAACCTATCTCTGTACAGAAGAGAGTTTGAACCTAGTGCTTAAATTCTTAACTGTTTTGTTTACTTCCCAGATTTGAAATCACTTTATCAGCCCAACAAACTCATCAATTTAATGAAGTACGTGAATCAAAAGACAGGAGTTCAGAATCTTGGCATATAACCATTGCTTGAAAACATCCTTCAGTTTATGACGTTTTAATTTACAGTTTTTTTTTGAAGAAAATTGGAATTGCAATCAATTTGCAAGTGAGAAACTATCAGTCTTGTCCAAATATGAACTTGAAATTGAAACGTGTTCTCTGGCACAAAATCATAGTTTAGTGGGTGGTTAGGTGAATGCACTTCATGTAGCTGGACTCTCCAAACAGTAGAAAGGCAACAGAAACTGAATTTAACTGGAAAAAAATATGAAGAAATATTGTAGTTGAAGAAAGTATGTAAGGTGTATAAGTGCTATCTTATATAGGGTAATAGCGGGTGGAGTCAAAATAAAACCTCTCATTTATTTTTTTAGCTATCCAGATGCTAGAAAATACTTTGTTCTTCATTCCAGCCCATCTGTTATTCTTTATTATAACTCACATCACCACAGCTACCACAACTGTTAAAGAATCACCATATAAAAATGGCAAAACTTGCATATAAAAACAGCAAAACTTAGCACTTATTACATGGTTTTATAGAAGGAAAACTGCAGGAATCAAACTTTATAGTTTGTTGAAAGATTTTTCCTTTTTCTGTATAGTAGTACAGTAATAGAAGCAATGCCAGTTATGACGCACAGTATGAACTGTTCAGTTATGTGTGCGTATATATATAAATTTTTATTTGAGTGTTCTGTAAGAATATATTGCCTGGTCTGAGAAGTTAAATGCAGAAACTTCTACAATCTTCTTACTTAAACGTAATTGCATTTTAAGGATATATTTTTACAAAAAAAGAAAATGATTGCATCTGGTTTTCATCACTAAATTTCCACTGCCATTGTCAAGACATGTCGGTACAAAATATTGCAATTTTTAAAGGTCTTTCTAAGAGATAATTTTAATGTGCGCTGTTTATGCAGCCACAAAATATGGATGTGACTCTTTTTTCCTGTACCTTAGCAGGATTCTGATCCTGCAAAAACCATAGATGTGCCATGTACTCAGATTCATGACTGAGGTTTTCTAGTGAGTTAAAGTTTCAAGTAGTATATATTGTATGATATTCAGCATGTGCCCATATGACCAGTTCTCCTAATTTTGTTGCATGTCACTTACTTGCTTTTTCAAAAATCCTAGTTTTTATAGTCCTGTGGTTTTGTAAGGGTTTTGGCTTTCTTTAGAATAGCAGGTAAAATATTTCTACCTTTATGGTTCTAGAGAAAGCCTTAAAAGTGGAAATTCTAACTATTCAAGAACAAGAAGAAAATTACTCCCCCCTCTAATATTTAATATAAAATATTTGCTTTTAAACAAATACTGTGCTGTGTGTGTGTGTTTTTCTCTTGTTAACCTGTATTTTCTCTGTGCTTGTTCATGTTGTGGCAGAATGCAATGTGATTCTCAAATGCTGAACTCAGCGCTGGAGTTGGGTGTTGAGCTGTAGACTGGAGCTGATGGATGTCTTGTGACACTTGTTCTGCCCGTGGAAGTGCTGGACTTGTTTGACTAATAGTTATTACGGAGAGTCTGTTGATTTTGAAAGTCTTGAGTATTATGCTATCAACAGGAATTACTTTCTTTTTTTCAGTTCTAGGGCTGGCAGGTGGGACACATATGTTGAGCTATGGAGGCGAGAGCCAGCAGCTAGCAGTGCAGAGTGCCAGAGTTCCTTCTAAACAGCAGCGGTGCTCTTTACAAGACAGGGTCAGGGGACAGTGATAAGAGCTGTTAAAAGTAGTTGCATATGGACTTTTTCTAGCCTGAAGTACTATTGAATTTTGAGGTTTGCAGGTCATCAGTGTAAAACCATGTGACAGTCCAAGGAGAAGGAGATGGAAATTAATTTCTGAAATTCAGTGTTTTTGAAGTTAATAAATCTTTTTAGAGTAAATTTTCTGTGGTAAAGATACTCTTTTGCTATGCTTATGTTCCTTATATACCCTAAAACTCACAAAGTTTGTGATATATGGGGTGTATGTGAAAGCACTTGGAGTTCAGATGCAAGTGAATTTCTTTGGTCCGAAGGGATTGGGAAGAGCATTAGAAAGGGAGCCCTTCCCTGAGGGAAGAGCATTAGAAAGAGAGCTGGATCTGATTGAGTGCACAGAAGTAAAGGGGCATAAAAAGTCGAAAAAGGAGCAAACTCCTCTTCAGGCTTGATTGACTGGGAAGTCCTAGAGTCTCTCTGATAGATTGGCATCTCCAAGAATGATTGTGTGACTAGGAAGGCAGTAGGTCGTGGAAAAAGCTGTTGCAGCATGATGGACTAGAACACTAATATAATGATCACTAAACAATGTATTTATGTGTAAGATGTGTATCTTTTTTTGAACTCATGTTTCATATGGAATATGAGTAAAAGAAACCTCAGAAATGATTTATTGAGGTGTAGTTTTACAATGCTTAATGATACATGTCCATAGCTGATTATCTTCCATAACTGGTGAGACCTGTCATCGTGGTTATTCTTATTAGCCTCCTTATAGTCTGTTCATAGGTAGCTGTCTAATTGTCCCCACATACTGTCTGATGTTAAAGAGCTTAGATGAAGGGAACAGTTAAAGAATTAAGCTTTCATTGAGTTTATGTGCAATAGTGTAGATTTTGTCAGCGCAGCCCCTTGCATCTCATACATATTCTTTGAAGCAGAAATGCCACTTCAGCTTGCCTGGAGTGAAATGAGCCCTGTCCACTACCCTGAACTGGGAAAAGTGAAGGGTTAGATGAAGGATAAATTTGTGAGGCCCTCAGGCCTGATGTTCACGGCATTGGAGCTGACACCTTTTGGTGCAGCCTTTGATCCTTTGGGAGCTGCAGTGCAGACAGCTGCACCTGTCTGCCAGTGAGGGAACCTGGCCTTGAGACAATTTTTGGACTTCGGGAGAAGAAGGTGCAAAAGAACAAAATAGAGTTTTTGATCTAGATCTTCAAGGCTTGGGGATGTTTGTTAAGTGTCGGAGTAGCTCTTAATTTCTTTGTCACTGCTAGCATTGCTACTGTCATAAAAGAAATTGACTTAATTCCTCTTGGAGGTCTGACTTAGAGGCTGCAGTCTTATTTAGAAGCAGTGGGTTTACTTAGGAGTCCTTATTTTTAACTTTGATTCAGATAATGCCGCTAAACGCCTTAGGTACTCGACTGTGGTCATTTGAAATGACATATTGAACCTTTTGGTAATTTTTCATATATACTCTTCAGACATCTTTACATTTTTACCTGAAGCAGAATCATGTATTTTTAGAGGCTTGCAGCATCACCTTGAATATCCTGCTTTTATTTTATTTTGGGATAAATGCTAATTTAATTTTAGTTTGGTATTGCTCCATAGCTGGCTACTGCCATTACTGTTCTTGAGATGCTGTTTTGATCTTTTTTAAGCAAAAAGACATTGATGTGTTTAATCCATCAGAAAAGATTAATTTCATATATATAATTTGTAGCACAAACTTATATTGCGTGTCTAGGTGGGCAGCATCAGCTTGTGTGCTCCCCGCTGTGAGGAAGGAGATGATGTGCATGGAAGTCTGTGACTCTGCATGTCATGCATATTGTTGCATACAGTGACCCCTTGCATTTAAACTGTCTGGCTATTATCCTAACCCTGTTAAGCAAGTGGATAACTCTGCAGTTCATTGTTGTGACACAGTGGCTTTCAGGGCTCGCACTGCATAAGGCGGCAGTGCCGCTTGGCCTGTCCGTGCCAGCCTTGTGGCAGCGCTCTGTGCTGACCCGCAGGTGGCAGTAGCGATCTGGCAGAAAAGACCCCGACCCAAATTGGAGAGTAGTGCTGTGGTTTTTTTTTTTTTTTTAATTTGGTCGTTAAGACAGCTTTTAGCCTTTTAGGCAAAGAGTCTCTTGCAAATGGAAAACTGCACTGGCTCGAGAGTTGCCTGAACTTGTCTTCCAGTAAGTCACTGCTTTGCTGGTGCGCTGCGTGGTGTCACTGTGTGAAGCTGACACCTGCAGTCATGCGGCGGGTGGAAATACCCTCGCTCCCAAATACAGGGCAAGAGAGTACTGTCCAAGGGCTAGGATCTGAGAATTCCACAGGCATTCGAAATTAAAGTTTTATTCTGTTCCAGCTATCAGAGCTTGTAAGAGAGGATAGGTTTTGACCTGTTGGCATAGTTGTAACTCCTCTTTAAGTGCTTTCTGCAAAGATTATCATGATGAAATCAGTTTTCATTTTCCTTTTCCTCTTATGTATATTTATACTTTTTTTCAAACTAGATTTGTCTTGCATTTTTCTAAGGTCATCAATGCAAAATTATGATGTAAATGGGAAGGAAAAATAATTATTTTCTGTAAAAGAACACAAATTATTTACTACTTAATGATGTTCAGTAGAGCACATATTATCAAATAATAGTTCAACATCATATCCACATGCTTGAATGACCACTTCAGAGTGTGCAAATCATTTTGAATATGTAATATAGGTATCTTTCAAAGAATTCTAGTTTCTAAGAGTGAACAGAATCAGCCTTAATTTGTGGTACCAATATGCAGAAGTCGTACACTTTCAAATGTTACTCTTGTGATGTGAAATTAAACAAAGATTTTTTTAAGAGTTAAGGACTTTCCAAGTAGCATAAGGAAGATCAAGAGATGCCCAGTTACAGTTAAAGATCAGTGGTAGCTGTCACTAAATTGCATCAGTGATACTTCAGACGTTCAGCTAGGGTCTGATTGCAGAGTATGTGATCAACGACAGTAGGCTTTTGACCTGTGCTTACATTAGTTCATGTTAGAAAGTCCTTGTTTTATTGCAAGTGGTTTGGTCTTAGCATTTTATCAAATACTTCACATGGTTACAGAGAAGATGTTCTCCAAATCATAGAAAGAATAATTGTTTTTTCCAAACACACTAAACCAAAAGGTGCATTTGTAGTTTTGCTACTGCATATGACAAATTACTTCAGAGAATGATAAAATGAGAAGATTTAAAAGGCTTGAGTACAATTCAGGAATTATTTTCCTAATTCAGTGGTTTATAAATAATACATTATCAATAAAGGACTGAAAGTTGTATTGCAGAGCATTTTGTTTTCTAGAATTACTGATATGAGTAATATCAATTATAAAGACTGCTCGTGAAATTGAGGTGAAAGTTTTATTTGCTATTATAAACATAAATAATTAAAACAGTAAATATTGTCAGTAACCAGACCTTGCACAAGGCTTAGCTTGTCCTTCAAGCAGAACTCAGAGAAGCTGAACCTGTAATTCTAAGCCAATTGTTTGAGTGATCAATTTGGTATTATATAACTGGAAACAACGCAAAGCATTTCAATTTCTTTAAGAATTGTTGTAAGCAATTTGTTTAGTAAGAGAAGACCTACAGAAAACATATGCCATTATTATTACCCAGAATCCAATAAAAAATAGTTTTTTCAAATTATTACCATATGTGAGTAGGAGTTGCTTTGTACTGCAAAGTTATTTTAGATACCAGAACAATTTGTTTCATTCTTTGAGTTCCTCACTGCTACAGTGTCCCCTTAGATTTGCTATTACTTTGACTATTGTGTGATATATAGTTAAGAAAAAAAGAAGAAAGAAATAAAAAAAGAAAAAAGTTTATAATAAAATAAATTTAACAAGTAATTCGAATTCCAGATTGTGTGTAGAATGTGCCAAATGAAGTAATGGCATTTGCAGGCATATTGCATGAGTGCAGTAGCTATGGGGAAACTACTATAAAACTGTTAAATGCACTCCCCCTCCCCCGTCATCTTTAACCACTGTTATAAAACCTTGAGAAAATAAAGCAATCTTGACTGGCTGACAAACACTCCAGCAGAGAAATTAATATATTATAAATCATAAGTTACAACTGGTTAGCCATATTTCTCTTACTGTTTCTATTGATGTACAGCATGGACAGCATTAACAAGGAATGATTAATGAAAAAAGCTTTTTTTAATATTTGTATATTTTCATATTGAATAGTCTTTTTAGGACCCAGCAGAACAGTAACTGTGAAGCAAAGGAAAAATGGCATTTCTTAATGCTGCTTCCTTAAACCAATTCTTTTGTCTCTGAGCTAGTGCAGAGTTAAAGGATGTCATAGCTAAAAGGAAAGTTGGTCAGCATGAGTTTATTTTAGGGTGGAGTTTTTGAATATGCGTTCTGCAGTAGAATCTTTTTGCTGACATAAACTTCAAGTCATTAAGGAAACCTTCGTTTGTACAGAAAAATCACCTCATTGATTTGAGTTGATTTCATTTGATAGACTGGTTGTCTGCAGATGACTGCTAGTTTAAAAGATGCATAGGGAGGACTGTATTTACAACCATTTTTGAATGTATTATACTTCAGTAGTATATCATCAAAGATTTATTTCTAACAGTGTAGCTGTATTTCTTCATGTCCTTTGATACACGTTCAAATGTCCTTATGGAGTTTTCCTTATCTTAATGGATTCATAGCCTCAGGAAATAAATTTTAAAAATTTGTTGTTGTGTTCAAGTGTCAGAGTTCTCTTTCTTCACTTACGAATGAGCTCATATGGAACTATTTGAGTAATTATTGTAATAGTTTTAGACACTGCTTGTTGTAACTAAATAGCAAATTGTGAGAAAGTGTACTTGGTAGCATGGAAGCTTCAGCTGCCGTCATCTTCTTCAACAATACTTCTTCTGACAGACTTCTGTGCACCTGTGGCCAATATGGCAAAGTTCTTTGCAAACACTTGGCAGGCATTAGCGAAGTCCTATGCATTTGGTGTCATTTGTGTACCTTATAAAGACTGAGTTTAGGACCCAAGTATATGCAGTAGTCTGTCTCCTTGCATTGTTTGTATGAGGAACTCAGGGTTAGCTCAATGTGTTTGTTCTATGTGCCATCCCAAGATTTTGAAAATGTAACTCAGATATGCATTGTAGAGAGCTTTTGGGGCATAAGAAAAGTAGGATGAACAGAGCCCTACCTGGTCAGTTTTGCTTATACAGCCAACAACAAACCCAGTCCTGAGCAAGGAAACCAACTATAGTGTGCAGCAAATACTGAATGACAGCAATGTATAATAGTTAATATACTGTTTGTTATTTCTTTACAAACTGTAGCATGAACATTCAAATAAGAAATGTTTTATATGCATCTAATTAATGAGATAATGCATTAGGCTTTCTTATCAAAATTAAGTGCAAGGTGTCTAGGAATTAAACAATTTATATTTATATAAGAAGAATTGTGTTTGAAACAGAAGCCGTGTCTGCTAGAAGATGTTCTAAGTATGGAATAAGAGCAAATTATTGGTGCAAATATGTTACTGTCTTGTGATTATGAAAATAAATATAAACTTCTGATTTGAGTGCTTTAAAAATGAAAGTTAGCTTTCTCCTATTCATTTCTGTTACGATCCGTACTAGTCTTTACTGTTTAGTTTGTCTTCTGGTTTTAAATAACCTTCAAGTTGGACAAAATGTTGCCAGTACTCTCTGTTGTCCTATAATTTGTTAAACACCTTTCCAAATGTTTTATGTGTGTGGTACGTGATCAGATAAACAAAATACGAGTGGGATTTTTGAGGTGTAAGCTTACTGAGGTACTGTTCCTTGGAGAGAAAATAGACTAAAATGCAGCTAATAAAACACTCATTTGTATTGATCCAGAGTAGTGTTAGGGAATCTTCTGGATCCATATGGTCTCCTTTCAGATCCATGTGGTCTCCTTTCAGAAAGACACTGCAGGGAGGAGCCAGCCAGGGCTTGAAGCCTGCACAGTAATTGCAGTAGCAGCCAAAGAATGGGTAAGGGGTGCTACTGATACCATCGAAGTCCTTACTACCGTCTTCACTGTGAACATTTTCCATCACCTAGATACCAACTTGAATATCCATACTTAAAAGACTGGAAAAAGAATGATTACAACTGTACTGTCTACTCAGCTTCTTTGTTCTGTTCCTTTCCTTTGCTTGTCACGTTTATAAACAAATTTTGAGAGATTTGGAGGATATTTAAGTAATGTTCTAGCACAGAGTGGTCCTTAGGTGTGATTGCAATAAACAGGAGTAATGTTAATAAACACATCTAGATTGAAGAATAAATGTTGTTCTCTCTTGGTCAAATAATCTCCTAAAACCAGGAAGTCTTATTGTATTTGTAGATGGACCTGTAGAAGTAGCATGAATTCAATGTTATAATTGCTCCAATGATTCTTTACAATTTCTTAATGAGCTTTATTTTTTATGCAGAGATCTGAAGGGTGTTATAGTTACTCTGAGTGACGATGGACATCTACAGTGTTCCTACCTTGGTACTGATCCTTCACTCTTCCAGGCTCCGAAGGTTGATTCTAAGGAAATAAACTATGAAGAATTCAATGCTGAAATGAAGGAGCTTCAGAAAATCATCAAGGAGGCTACAAAAACACAAGGTATACTACTCCCATTTATTTAGTTGTACTTATGTTTAACCAATTGGGTTCCATTTGGTTGGTTAGCAGTTTATGTTTGTTTTCATAATGCCTGTTGGAACTAGCAAGATATTTACGCAGATAATTATTACTTGTGCAAAGATTTAGAGAAAAGAACCTGACAGTGCATGTAAATTTCAGGCAAGAAAATTTCGGTAATTTCACAGCAACGGTCTGGCAGACCTCTCAAGAAATATTTACAAATTCTGTTATTTCAAATATTTTCTTAAACGTCATGCAATTAATAAAGAATAACCTGTGTTAAAAGCAACTTTTTTGTTGCCTCTTTCAAAAGTGATAGTATTTGAAGAATATAGTAAAGGATATCAAAAGCAAAATAAATGACCATGGTAAGCTCTGGAATTTACACACATTGCATACACTGGGCAATGGAACAGGCTCCCTCCAGGGCAATGGTCATGGCCCCAGGTTGCCAGAGTGCAAGAAGCACTTGGACAATGCTCTCAGCCATAAGATTTGATTTTTGGGTGGTCCTGTGTGGAGCCAGCAGTTGTACTCGATGATCCTTTTGGGTCTCTTCCAACTTGGGATATTCTATGATTCTTTGATTCTAATAATTTGCACTGAGTTTGTTCAAATAACGATGTGTGATTTCTAGAAAGAACCTTCAAAATTTGTGTTTTCATAACTGAGTCTTCTAAACAGTGGATCTGACTTGTGCAAGGAATTGGAAGCATGTGATTTTAGAGGAAATTGTGAAAAAATTCTTAGACAAATAGAAAGAACTACTTAAAATCTCTTCCTGCTGATAGCTAGCATGTTCTTAAAATGCATCAAAGAAATAGTTGTTTTACCTGTCAAAAATCCCTAGAAAATGAGAAGAGATTTGTAAGCTGAAGTCATGAGCTTGATTCTGCAACTCAATTTTTTTTTTGTAATTGCATGTAACTTTGTCCATTATTGTTGTAATAAGTTAATATAGGGTGTTTCTTTTAACAAACCCAGTACTTGTTTGTTTAAACGTACACGTGTAAAATTTCATTGCTTTTATCACAGCCCTTCTTATACATATTTGACTGTTTTGTTTGACTATCGTAACCAAATAAAGAAAAGCACGATGAATAAATCTGTTTGTGAAGTAAAAAAACTTTTTATTTGTCCTAAAAAATAGTGTAGATAAAGGAAACATATCTGTCCCTTATAAACTTTCTAGTAAAAACATGGTAGTATGAGACTGACATGTTTACTGTGAGTATTCCTGATCTTTTCACTTTCTTCTTTTGCTCTTATTTTCTTTTTCTTCCTCAAGATCTTTCTAGTCTGATTTAAGGTGTTGCATATGTTATGAATGCTCTCTTCATTGTGGCTCTAATGAGATTTTGCTCTGATTTAACTGGATGTAAAACTTGTTAGAGAATCTTTCCTACAAGAGAAACCTTTCACTTAATTATGAAGAATGCCTTTCAGTTTAGGATGTTTTAGCTTTGTCTCATTTTCACATTTTTAGATCTTTAGCTAAGTCTTAAAATAACTGTTAATTATGGCTGATTGAATACAGAATACCTTTGAACACTGCTCACCATTCAGTTGCTCTAAACATGATCTTCAAAATGAACGATTGATTTTTCTGTCTTGTGGATTCACATGTGTGCAAGTAAGAGCTGGTGTTGTTTTGAAAACATCTACCCTTACATGGAAATAATTTTTCTTTGTTTTATTTTGACTTCCAAAAATGGTAGGCATTTAGAATTAGGTCATCATATAAAAAACTTAGAGCAGTTATTTCCATAAATAAGGCGTGTATTTTTGTTCAGTGCTGACCATTAAACTGTTGAACTTTAGTTGTTTTATATGTTTTGGAGAAGGAGGTTTTACATTACAAACTGATGAAAAGTTTAAAAACCTTTATTTTTTTAACTGTTAAGCCAACTTAAAGCTAATGTTACTTCCATCAGTCTGAATGACTTAAGTCAGGCATGTCCAACCCGTGGCCCATGGGCCACACGTGGCCTGGCACAGCTTGTACTGCGGCCTGTACCCTGCTGCTGCACCCTCATGGCGGTGGCTCTTCCTCGCCAAGCAGCCCAGCCCAGCCCTGGGCAAACACCCATTGCTCAGCCACAACCAAACATGAGTTTGCGATGGCAGTGTCTGAACTGAACCCAGGACATGGGGAGGGCGCAGTGCAGTGCTAACTCAAGTTATGGCAAATAATGTTAGGCATTGTGAGACAATGGCTAAACACAGTCCTGTAACAATGAAAAGTATCAGCTTTGCTTTCCATTTTGATAAAGTAATTAGAGAACAGGTTTAAAGATTTCTGAAAAAAAAATTTTTTTGGTATATTTGTGACTCCATTTTCAGTCCACATAGGTACATTACCTTTGAATTTTCAAATGGAATGTATGGAGTTGCAATCGGATATTCAACACACAGAAAAATGTGATCATATGTCTTTAGTAGACTTTTATAAGACCTATCTTACCGGAAAAAAAAATCCCTTGCTTCACAATCATGCCTTATTCACGTCATCGCTTTTTGACAGTACATACGTTTATGAACAACTATTTTCAGTGATGAAACAGAAGAAGAGTAAAATTTCATCAAAAAATTCTGATGAAAACCTTGAGAACTCACTAAGAATTGCAGCCACTTCCACTGAACCAGACATTGATGCATTAGTTTCACAAAAACAAGTTTTATGTTTTTGTTGCTCTCTTTTTTTAATGTTTTAATTAAAAATATATAAAAAAGTAACTTTTGTTCCTTATGTATGTTAACTATATATTTCATATGTGGCCCATGACAATTCCTCTTTGCTCAATGTGGTCCAGGCAAGCTGAATGGTTGGATGCCCATGACTGAAGTGATTAACCATAGGTGCTTGACTCAGTTTAATAGTAGAAAAAAGATTAAGGTTATATGTAGACTTTCATTATGTTGTCTGTCCTGTTTCTAATAGAAAGATGACAATGTGACAGAAGTTGCGTCATACTTTGCTTGAAAAGCAGCCTGAAGGAGAAATGGTTAAATAGGGTTAGAAAAGGAAGATCTTTTTTGTCCAAATAAGTGATTTTGCTGAGCTGTGTGCAATTGGCAGAACCAATTGCATGCAGTTGGTATCACTAGTAGGTGATACTGGAGAAACATGCTTTGGATTTGCTTTTCTTTTTCCTTGTAGTAAAAGGTGTATTTTCTTGGAGTACAAGAAAATGAAAATTTAATTTCCTTAGATTTCTCAATAGAGTCTTTTTCCCTGACTCTCGTGTTAGAAAGAGACATAATATGCTACTTACTAATTGTGGGTCATTTTCAGGACCCTACATATAATAAACTTCTTGCAGCTTTATGGATGTGCTCATGTGCTTATTTATCCAATTAATATGTTAATTTCCCCTTTATAGGAAGTCTTTTTACTGTTTGTTTTTTCAGGAACTTTGAATTTACTGTTTGGGTTTTTTGTTTTTTTAAACACATTTAGATCTTGAGAGATAGAAGTACATTCCAGGAAGACAAAAATACCTTGGAGCTGGACTTTTCTCCCCTCCTTTTCCCCCTTTCTCCCTTCCTTTACTCACTTAGAAAAGGTTATGTAACTTTTTACAGTATTTAATTGCCTTGCTTTTAATCCTTACAGTATTTTTACATGTGTGGTTTTATATTGTGGATATAAATGAGTTTGGAGCATTCTTTACCTTGTATGTTAACATTCCTGGAAATAATCAGTTAACATATTATAAACAAGCCCCATATAACATAAAAACTTTCATAAACCTTTTTATGCAGAGGAATTGCTAAAGTCTGTTTTAGTTACACGACACTGTTAGACTTACAATATTTCTGTCTGGGTTATTCATTATCAAATTATTTAGATCAAAGTGTACCATATGAGAGATGTGGCGTGTATTTTGTAGATAGGGTACTTTGATATAGATGCACCGTTATAAACAAATGTTATATGCATGTGTGGAAAGAAGTTTAAAAAAATAATAACAAAAGCAAAACAAAGAACAATTTTCCTGGGACCACTGAAGATCATGGATAGTATCTGTAAAATCCTGTTATAGAGTGAATCTAAAGCACTTTTTTTAATCCGTAAATCAGAAATCCAGAATGGAATCCGGACTTAGACTGGCTGTAGAAATCTTACAAAACTTGGATCTTTCTTTGTTCAAAAAATACAGGCATTATTGTTTTTTTCTTTTACAGTAGTGGGTGTAATGATGTAAAAGTCTGAAAATTGATACTGTTGAAGTTATATTTAGAAATATAGGTGCGTATATTTCAAAAAAGAGCTGATTGAATTTTCTTTTGTTTTCCTTCAGATATTTTGCCCCAATCTGAAAAGCACAGAGATCTAATTGTCACTGCAGACGTTTCACCAGACTTGGATGAGGAATCTGTATGTACATGTATAAAAAGAGGTGACAACCTTTTTGAGAGTCAGAGTTGTCCCTTTTTGCAAGCAGTGCCAAATCTAAGGCTCAGTGTTCAGGAGATCTGCTTGGGGTTGACCAAACCATGTTCAGCTGGGTGCAACCGATTGCCTAAATTCACTGTCTTTTAGATGCGTTCTCTCCTCACATATGTACGTATGTATACATATATACATACATGTACATTTACAGCTGTGTACTGGGACTGCTTCTTGGTCCTCCTCTTACCTTAGTACTGTTTGCCTCCACAGCATTTCATATGGTCCTAGGACTTGTGGGGCTTTCAAAAACATGAATGAGCAAATTCCTTCATGTTTACTGCTACCTGACATGCTGCTCTCTATCCTGCAGTTGTGCTGTTAATAGCCATTAACTTGCGTTATAGCATATGTTCAGAGACAACTTTCTAATGCTGCGGAGTTCTGACAGATTTTCCTCTATCTTTAACAATTCAGATCACTGGGAGAGAGAATTAAAAATAAATAGAAAATAAGTCAATAACTATAGTTACTATTTATGTAGCTCTTTAGATTCAAAAAATAACACACAACAGTAGGTTATTAAAGTTCACAGCTGCCTATTGGGTAAGTGGATGTAAGTTGTACATTTCCACTTTTTAGATTTGAAAACTGCAATGCAATGTGAGGTATTTTTGTAGTAGAATTGTATTTATCATAGCTGTCATGTTTCTAAATTTAATACTTTGCAATGCACGAGCAACCAGTTGGTATCTTTCTTCTGTTTTTTATAAATAACATTTAAGGCTGGTTACACTCATACTTGCCCTTTGAGGTAATGTTGTCTCTTGCACTTGTTTCTGGCCTGTTTCACAACTTGTGATCTGGCATAAGCCTAATATCCTCATAAACATAGCTGAGACATCTGATGTAGTGATTACTATTTATGTGTTTATATTTGTGGAACTGAGCTTCTGCATATCACTCCATTGTCCATCAATTAACACGTTTTGGTTAATCATTTTAAGGTGTTGTTTAATATTCTCTGGTGTGGCAGCCTAGCTAGAACTTTTTGGTCTTATATGCACACGTAACTTCTGAAAACCAGTTCAAATTAAAATTTAGGAGAGTTTATATTGTTGCTTAAAGTTTTTCATGTGAGCATTTCAGAACATTGTCTTTGTACCACAACATATGTAATTAATCGTTTGTAGTGACTGATTTCTGAAAAAACAATTTTTCATGACTACTTATCATTTACAAAATACACAAGGAACTGCTTTTAATACCTTTAGATGTCTATTTGATATCTTTAAATAAAGTCTATTGGTACTATTACTGCTGCTGTTGCTATTAGTTGATAGAGACCTCTTTATAATATGGCCTAGTGCTTACCTGTGGAAAAGATAAGTTAGGGGGGAAAAAAAGAGTGACATGATCTTGGCTAACTGTGATAATCTCCTCACAACACTTAAAGTTGTTAGGCCCGTAGAATGCTGTAATGTTGCACTCATTTGCTCAACCTTTGAGATGCAGATAGTCTACTTTGGATATAAGTAACTCAATATACCAAATGAACCACAGCTTTAAATCTTTATTATCCAAGATTGTCCATGTACATTACTTTTCTGAGGGGCAGAGTTTCCTGGGTGTTCCTTCAGTATCCATCTAGAAAGGAAAAATTATTGTAAGACTTTTCATGGACAAGGATCAATAAAGCAAATGTGAGATCAATTTTAAGGCTTCTATAGGCATGCAAATACTATTTCTTCACATTTGAGAAGATTTAAACTGTGATGTGTGGTAGGAGCAAACAGTATACAGATGTGTTAAAATGGATTAGATAAGCAAATGAAGGGCCATTCTGGTTATTTAATGCCATCTCCTAAGTACATTCAGGAAGTTCCAACTGATTTCTGAAAGATGAATACAGTATACCAGGGCCGTGATCAGTGTCTTTGCATCCATGCTATTGTTTCAGCATCAGCCACTGGTAACTGTTAGAGAAGGTTGGCTTGACAAGCTGATAGTCTAATCCAGTGCAAAAGTCTCTGTGTTTTTAAACTGAGAAAAGATGTGCAGTTCTCAAGATGTAAGTCCTGCTTGAAGAAGCCAGAGAGAGCCTACCAACTTCGTAGCTTCTTAGGAACTTTGCCTATGTGAATTTTATACTGGCACATTAGAATGAGAAGGAGGGTGGATAAAACACATCAGATTATTTTTTTCTAGTTTACTGTTATCATGAGCGAATAAATTCATGCCAGGAATTTAGTATTACAGCAGAAGTGAAGTATTTCTTTAAAACAAACTTGTTTAAACAAATAGGAAAACTTCTGAAACTGTTGACATTGCCCTGTTACAAAATGAAGTCTGTGCATAAAACAAGATATTAAAATAGACAGCAGTGCCAAGATTAATTTTGCATTAGATGGAATTACCTATTGAAATAGAAATAAGCATGAGTAACAACATCCCTGACATGATTTTCTTTTGAATTTCAAAATATATTTCTGATTATAAGGTTGTGTGCTTGTATATAATACAAGGGTTTGTGTATAATACATTGGCAGATTGGAAGTCACCTTTCCCTACTGAGTTACAGGAGCAGTTTCTAAAATTTATATAAATATACAGAAGAATATACAGAAGAATTAGCATGCCAAGCAAAACAGTTTCAAATATTCATATATACATCAAAGTGTATTAGTTCCTTATATAAACGATATTCATGACCTTTTCCTGTCCTTTTTGCAGGCAATTTCAAACAGAAGCTTTACATTTTCAGGAGCTCAGAAATGTATTTTGTGTATTTTAATCTGTCATCAGAATGATAAGTCCTTTACAGTTAATTTCTTATTTACCATGTTGATGGTAGGAGAGTAATATTACACTCATTGTGTTCACTCATTCATGTGTAATATTGAATTTACTGTTTTCATCTTTTTCTTCACAGCAAGCCATTGACAGTGAGGTAAAAGCAGAGGTGGTCCCATCGGTCACAGTAAAGGTACTGTGCCTAACTGAAACCGTAGCAAAGAGTGGTGGCAGATTTTAGAAAACCTGTAGTATTTTCTGTGTATTTCACTTAGATTATGGAAATGAGTAGAATTTGAAATGCTTTTGTATACTTATTTCTCTTTACCTTCATATGACAGATGTTTATCTTGCAAGACTTCTGAAGTTAAAAGTGATTGGAATTTTATTTCTCTTAAGTTTATCAAGAAACAGGCGCAAAAAATTATTGAGGTGGAGGGAAGTTGTTTTTGAAGTTATAAGAATATTTTTCCAGCACTTTTCAAAGGGAATAAATATTTATTTACTCAAAACTTGAAGATTGTTACCTTCACCTGCCTTTTTGTCAAGAAGCAAAAATAGACTTTCTCTTGTAAAAACAATTTCACAGCTTTTGTTTGTACATAAAAAGCTAGGGAAATCTAATTTGAAAATTGACATAATTGCAATCCTCCCTGAGGACTGTTACCTCTGGTTCTAAAGAAAGTATGAGTGTCTGTGCACATGTACATGTGTGCAAGCATAGGTTCTACTCAGTATTGCGTAAGATATTCTTATTTTTTGAGTTTGAGAGGCTTTTCTAGGAGTACCAGTGGAGCAAAATCAGGGCTTTGTTTCTGAGAACCTTACAACTTCTGCCTCTGTCTTGAGTGAAAAGTTCAGAGCCTAACTGAACTAATAATTGAACTGAATTCCCTTACATTTAAGTGGCATAGTTGTACTTAGCCCAGCATATTTCTCTACATTTTTAAATGATAAAATGAAGATGGATAAAACCCTAATCCTAATCAAGTCTGTGGCTGTTTTCCTATGATAACTCAGAGTTCAACTGAACTGTATTGGTCTGTTGATTAGGCTCTTTGCGAACATAGGGCTACCTTAAAAGATATTATGTAAATTACCTTCAGAGAGCTATGAATTTATTGTTTTTTAGCTCACATGGGAGCTATTTTATAGGTGACCTGTTTCAGAGGAAAGTGTTGTATGTACAATTGCCAAACTTCATTTTTGGAGAGAGACTGTGATTTCAGTTTTAGGAATACGAGAAACTCCCATCATTGTCCTTCAACTGCTCGTTATTGTAAGCCCAGTGACAAGCATTGCTTAAAATATGCGTGGATGTGTTCATATATTTTATAAGTTTTTTAATGAGAACGCCTTGTGCTTCCCCCTCTTGTTTTCATGTTTATGCGTTTTATAGATTTTAATGGAATAAAAATAGTAAATCTAAGAGTTACCATACTGCAATTACTTCCTGATTATTTTTTTTCCTGTAATAAGTTAATTTCACTGATGTTCATGTACATCTCCTTTAAGTTAATTGCAGTGGATGGAAAAGTCATTTTAATTAATGGACTGACATCTTTAATACTTCCAAAGTTATATACATTGCTTTCTATTAAAGTAATAAATGATTTCACATTATGATTGCATGTTGTGATGCCCATCAGGCTAGTTTGAACTTGAACACTGAATCTGGACAAGCTAAAGACAACTTTGAATTGCATTTTCATAAATTTTAGATTTAAATGTTTTCTTGAATTATACAGCTGAAAGCAGTTTATATGTGTACCTTCCAAGTTTCCTGCAAAGTAGGTAATGCTACTAATGTTATTTGACCATTGTAATGGAGATCATTGTACCTCCCCCAAAATCTGCAGGCAATGCATTCTGCATTAAAAAACTTCCTGCACTTGTGACACTTCTGTATTAAAATCTTCAATGTTTTTTAATTTTGCACAAACCACAACTCTCTCAGAAAAATTTTAATAAAACTAGACACTTTTGATGAAATTACAGTAAAAATGGATTCCTTTCACTTCTGGCTCCTATATGCTGCAGAAAGCCAAACAGAATTGAGCAGGTTCTCTAACTGCAGTTGAATGCCTGGAACTCACATGGTTTGGAGAGTTGGGATTTAGGCAGGACAGATATAGGCAGACAGAGGGTCACAGCATGCAGTATGTTGGCAACTCTTAAGTGGTTTATAGCCCTTTCATGCTTTAAAGAGACCGTTGAAGATTTGACTTTGTAAAGTAATGTGATGAATTACACAGTTGGTGCTCCCACTGGAAAATGTGTTGGTATTGCCTAAATTAGATTTGAAATGACCAATTTGGGTATAGTAGCTGCTTTAGAAAGTTGATAAATAGTCAGACAATTAGCTTGCACTGAATTTTCTGTGGTTGCAGTCAGCAGATCTGGCAGTGGCCAGCTGGTTGGCTTAAAGGTAATGCAAGTGGGTTTACACAGCTGCATTCATTGAATTACATCGGACCTGAAACAGTTGAGAGCTGAGGACAAGAACGGCTTTTTAGAACTATATCCTTCTCTTTTTGGGGCTGAAGCACAGAGCAGATTATCTCCAAAAGTGATCTGTGTAGAACATTATTTTGCTTTTAAAGAAATGCACAGAAATGCAGTTTGGCAGTGACTTCAATTGCCACTGTCTTGATTAAACATTTTCTGAGGCATGCAGTCTCATGTCTGTATGTATTTAGCTCACTTAATTAGCATAATATCTGTAAGTCTGTTGATTTCTTCTTTACTGTTCCTTTTATGGAGATTCTGGCTTCAGAGAATGAAGCTGTTTGCCTGATGTATGTACAGAGCTCCATGTGATCATTCCTACTTTTACTTGCTACCCCTGAGTAGCTGTGGATGGCCTGAGGGTCTGCCTGTAGCTCAGGCTTACTGCTGTTAAGCCAAAGTAAATGTTGCTGTTAATTCATTTGAAGTAGTCCAACTTCCTAACACTTCAATCATTTTATAACTGTAACAGTATTTTCCTAAACTGGTTTTATCTGCCTGTATTGAGCTAATCGATCGATAAGCAATACAAAACAGATGATAATAAACAGCAGATATGGTCCATATATGTACGGACCATTTTCAGATGTAGGCTACTGCTTTAATTTAATTTTGGACCCAACTGAAGGACGTTTGTCTGGTAACCATTGGTTTTTGTAGCCAGTTCTCTCCCTGCAGTAGAAACAGACGGTGCCACTCCAGCTTTATAATTAGGCCAGCTCTGGTAATCTAGGGATTTAGGTGCACTGGATAGCCTGTATAATGAGTTGTTGAATTTGTTTCCAGTGAAAAATTGAATAGAACTTGTCTCTAAAAGTATTCAGAAAACTATTAATTGTTCTCAGTAGTTAGAGGAAATAATTTCTTAGGTTAGCTTTGTTTTCGTTTGCTTCTTTATTTTGCTTTAAGTATCTAAAAGAGGCAGCGTTTTGTTTTTGGTTACATTAAATCAAATGCAAATGACATTTGTGAAATATTAAAATATTTTAAGTAAGAGTTTATCATTAGATTGTATTTAGTTCCTAAGAATGTGAGAAATCATCTCTTTTTGTTGCATTTTTAATTTTTACTGCATACTGTTGTTTTTTGTAAGTAAATAAGAATTGTAAAAAGAAAATGTTTTCGCAGTTGAAAGTTGAAGATCTTAAATATTGCTGAATTGGTCTGTGTGGATTTTTCTGGTCCTTCTGCTGGTTAAGTTAGTTTTCTGCTATCCTGAAATTAATTTGTTCCTTCATTTAAATAATTCTGTATTTCTCTTGCTCTAGGTAACGATACAGAGCAGAGTGATTGCACAGAAACCAAACCTGGCAGTATGCGTACAAGCTCCATTAGCTGTGAGCTGTGACCAGTTCATCTTTGATGATTTAGGTAAGTTATTGTAGTACTGTTACAGCTATGGTATCATATTACTTTTTCTGAGGAGGTTTGAAAGATGTAGTTCAGCCTCTGTCAAGTGCATTGTTGCAGATACTGCCATGCAAGCAGCTACAAATATGCCTTATTTACTCTCTGCAGCTCTTACCTTCCGTTCGTGGAAGAAGACAAAAAAAGTGTGTAGGATTGAAGTTGCTTCCTTGATTACAGTGTGATACATAGAATCATATAATTGTTTGAGTTGGAAAGGACCTTTAAAGGTCATCCAGTCCAGCTTCCCTGCAATGAACAGGGACATCTACAGCTAGATCAGGTTGCTCAGATCCTGGTCCAGTCTGACCTTGACTGTCTCCAAGGATGGGGCATCCACCACCTCTCAGGTGAGAAGAGTCAGGGTGGCAGTTTAATGATGGAGAAAGAAGATCAATTTATTGTCTGATGCTTTTACTGGGGCATTCTGTTTTGCTGGCAGTTCTGTCTAGGCAGAATGGCACTGATGAGCTAAAAGCAGGGACAGAGAGCTTGACCTGTGGCCAGCCCAGCATATGTTCCCAGCATATTAACTGGTGATTCTAGCCTTCTTCCAATAAAGTTGCAGGTAAGATTACTTTGAAGATTGTAAATGGAGCCGAGGAGCAGAGGAGCGTGTCCTGCTGCCTCATTTGGGACCAATTTTGCTCTGAAATGTTCGTTACTGGTCCTTAGTGAAAGAGGGCTTTTCTGACTGATGTTCTAATCTGAAAGGACAGTTCTTATGTTTCCTCAATGTGTGACAGGAACAAAGGGCTGATGGCTTTGCAGGATATTAAAATTCACAAATATAAATTAACATTTGTTTTGAAGTTTTCTGACTAATTTGTCATTTGTTCAGGGATTGGATAAAGGTGAATTGATGGAAATGACCGTCCTAATTTCATAGGGTATCTCCTGAAGTGCTGGAGAGTGCTGTTGCTTTCCTGTGGCTGCTCTTATTATTTGATTTAATTTTGCATTATTTTTAGAACCAGGCTCTTCTGAAACTGTGGTCCTGTCTGTCTTTTTGAAGGGGAATTGTCCTCCATCAGAACTAGAAGGAAATTGTGTGGTTTCATGTAATACTCCAACAGGTGAGCCACTGAAGATTACAAATTGATTTACCTTTTTTAAGGTCTTTCTTTACATGTTTCTTGTGAGCTTCCTTTTGAAAAGTTCTACAGACAGTAATTGAAGAAATAATAATGTATATCAGAATCCAGTCTGCTTGTTTTTGTTAATATTTTATGTAGTATCATCAAGTTATATATTAGTCTTATAGAGGTAAAATCATATGCTTATGGCTTGGGAAGCAGCTGCACCAGCTTTCTCACCCTGCCTGATCAATTTGCTTCTGTTCTGCTCTTTAAGGGACCACCTCTTGGAGTGAGAAGTTAATTATGTCTTTATGACTATTCAGCCTTCTGGGGCTGCCCACAAATGTGACAATAACTACCTCCCTACAGAGGAAGAGGACTTGAATAAGCATTGGGAGTGATTATTCCTCACTTCCCTTTTAACAGCTGAATGTATTCATTCTAAACAAATAAACTGACCCAAAAGAATAGAAATTAAGTAGTTTTATTTTATAATGGCCTAATGCCCCTAGTTATAGAATATGTAAATGTACCCTGCTGTCCGTAACTGAAGACTAATTTACTTAGTTTTCTACACACTGCCTTGGGAATATGCGTTAGGCTACATGAGAAACTGTATTTACGCAGGACTTCCATGTTAAGTTAAATGCAGCATAAACCAGTTTAAGCAATCTGTTCTTTCTTCACTTCTCACTGCTTGGCTTTGCTCCCACACCTCCTCCCCTGTTGTGCTCACACAATCAGCAGTTATTTCTCAGCCAAATTTGCTGACGTGGTTCATTGTGCGAACACAGAGAGCTGTGCCAGCACAAAGGGAAGAGTGATATGGAGTGGGTTAGCATCAAAGAAATGCACGTTATCCTATGTATGCACTTTTATTTAAGCATCGCTCCTCACTTGAAACATGGTATTTATGACGATAGTCTAGGTTGTGTGTTGACAGTTAAAATCTGCTTCTTGACAAAACTGAATCTCATGTTTTTTAAAGGACTTGATCTTACCCTTGTTAGGCTAGGCTCGAAGATATGTGCAGGGGATGGGAAGGAAGAGAATATTCTTTCCTTTTTCTTGGGAGCCTGCACAAACAACTTGTACAACTTTAGTCCACCTGTTTCGTACTTCTCAAACTGCTTGTGAATGAGTTGCTGTAACTTCATAAGTGTCCAATTTAAAGTGATATGGCTTTAGACAACTGTGACTGTATAGGTAGTATTCTTTTGAGTATCTTGGACTCTCTGATTCTGAGTGCATGCTTTTTGTTTTGCTGGTTTTGTGTCTGTGGTTTTGCTTTGTAAAATGAGAATATCAAATTTAAATGGTATTTCTCATTGGCAAATGAATGTATTATTATTTCATTCTGGTGATGTTAGTTAAACTTATTCTTACATTTAAGCTATTAGGTTGAATTTTACAAGGCTGGGAAAGTCAAGAAACCGTCTATCTTGATTATGTTTGTTTATATCCAATAAAAAAAATCCCCAGAAGATATGACTTCTAACAAAATCAATGAATTGAAGAAAATGTAAATAAAAAAATCTTTAATGACAGAATTTACAAGACTTCTAAATAAAAGAGCCTAAATGTTCAAATCTTACTAAAATTTTGGATATTCATTTAAATTATTAAGCTGGAATATTTCTGTTTACATAATTACAATAAAATTACATAAAAATGCTAGGCTTACTCTGCTTGTATAAGGCAAATAAATCCTTAGGTAATACACAAGCACAAAAAAAATTGATTGCCTTTGTGACTACATTTTATGTGAATAGAGACTTTTTCCTCTTTTGTTTTTAAGATGTCATATGTGCAGCCAAATCAGTCTTCAGCGTGTCTCTGTGGGATTCATACAGTTGAATGTTGATATGAGTCACTCAGTTGGATAGAATTGTGCTATTGATGAATGTGGTCTCATGTCTGTTTTTTTGGCTAGCATTAGGTTTTTATGTATTGTCAACTTAGCAAACACATTTTTTAAAATCTGTTGCTAAATTTTCTTTCTTATTTGAGTAGCATCTTATGTTTTCTTCTTTCTTTTCTTCTTGTGCTATTGCTGGTTATATGGTAGAGCTCAATCCTGAAGGTGAGTGAATAGAAAAAAAGCAGAGATTTGAAAGGTCTCATGAGTGAACATACACTGAATAAAGACGATTTGGAAGTGAGCTATTACTTTACCTATTATTTCTATATGCTTTTCTACTTGCCTTGATTGGATGGTGCTACAAAAGTGTGAATATTTGAGAAATTTGAAAGTAAATGAGACTTGGAATTAAAAAAAAATTATCCATAGGAAAATAGAAAGTTGTAGACATTTGTAGAAGAAGTGTGTTACACGTTAGCATATGTAGCATAGAAATCTTGCATTACATTAAATCTTACAGTATATTAAATACCTTGTGCATTGAGATAAATGAAAAACACAATTTTATGCTCCTTCACTACTGTATTTCTAGCTGTTTATTCAAGTTTCAGTAAGAACTCATCAGGAAGCTAAATTACAGCTTTTTTTTTTTTTTTTGTGCATCTGAAACAGCCATTACAGATTTGTAGCTAACCCTACACCCCTATGCTGTTTGGACAGAGTAGCTCTGAGAGTGATGTCATTAAGATCTATTCATTCCAGTCCCTATTGGAAGCATGTTATTCAAAGCTACAAGGCAACTTTACAACTGGTACAACCAGTACCAAGCATAATTGTGGGAGATGTGGTATTTATAAAAGGTACAATTAGAAGACAAAACAGGACTTGAAAGGTAGCTTATTAAATGGGCTAAAAAGAGGAAAGTACAGTTTTGCAAAGTAGTTGGGTACGTGTATTGGAAAGGTACAACTGCTGACTATAAGAGATTTTACTAACTTAAAAAAGTGCATACATATTAAACACAAATTTACCCACCTTTGGGAGAAAATAAAGTTGCTTGTCATGGATTTAGAGATAACTGAAAGGATTTCTTTAGCTTGCAGTTTCCTCCTAAAAAGAAGTATACTTAGATGTATGTGTGTTTGAGTTTTCTTTCAATATTTATGCTCTTATGAGCACATTAAGAGAAGTGAACAAGTAGATAAATGTGTTAACAGTTTGCTTCCTCTTCTGGTTTCTGGGTATTTCAGGGGTTCTTTGGATGTTGCTCAGGAAATAGGTGAACCATTTCAGCTATTCTTGACAGGAGAAGTACTTTACTATCTCCCTATGGCAAGTTTTCCCTATGTAATTAAAAAGAAATACTATTAAAATAAAATGAATAAACAAAATATTTAAAATAAGTGTGTGTAATTTGAAAGGGTGACATTCTAAAAATGAGCATTAGGATTTTCTGTTTTAAGAAATTTGTTCTCAGTATGAAAACCTGCTCATGCTGAAGAGAATACTGTGGAGCCCAGTGAATCTCCCTGGCAAAATTTGTTTGGGTACTGTGACTAGTTAGATCCATTTCAATACCAGAAATGGCATGAAATTTCTAAATATTTAACATCCTAAATTAGAGATCAGAACCTGAATTTTTTTTTTTTTTTACTATATGCATGAGATGTTATGCTACTGACACAAGTTAGATTGAATAAAGTAGTAGTAAATAAAGTAGTACTATTTCATTAAGTTGTTTCAAACTTTCTCTGAATTATTGAAAAATGTTTCAATATTTCAGAGGGGCAGACTGCAAACAGGCTATCTAGGAAAAGTTGCATTGAAATGGGAAGAACAACTTCTTTTTAAGTATAAAAATATTTCAGAATCTTTTTGGCTAGTTTTGTTACTAAATTTTTCCTGTTGACAGCAGTCTCTAAGTTTATAGTAAGATGCTCTTATTATGCTATCATCAAGAAAATATTTTAATTATTTTTTCCATCTGACTGTGAAGAAACATTTGAGTGAATCATTCTGAAAGATCATGGATTTACTGTCAAGTATTTTTCAGGAATTTTCCTTGGAACTTAGGGTTATTCTGATTTTGGGACCTGTCTTGAGAGTTTTCTGGTTTTACACTTTTTTTTTTTTTTTTTTAAATAAGCTTCTGCAGGATAGCTACTTGGAGGCATTGTTAGCCAGCTGAAAGAGCTAATATACTGACAACCAACAGGATGAATCTGAGCTTTCTACTAACAACTCCTCTTCCCCCAAAACAAATCCTTGGAATAATTTTTCTTTGCAAGAGACCTGTGAAGCAGCGAACAAACAAAAAATGTTAACAAAAAGAGTTGTTGTAGATATCTCTTATATAGCTGAGCTATGTTTTTACAGTAGACGTCTCAGCTTATGTGACTGACAACCTCTGTGTAGCTTTCAGTTTCATGATTCTTCTGTTCTGGTATGATCCGTGACAATAAATTAATATGTTCTCTCTAAACATGTGCTTTTGTTTTAGGATATTCTTTAACTGCATTAGAAATACCTTTTTATTACTGTTTCAGGACAGCAGTATATAGTATCTTTTATTCAGAATATGGGCATGAAAGATGATTCTGTGTGTTCTTTCACTTCAGGAATACCAAAAGTTGCCCAGTGTAAATTCAAGCTGCCTTTGCGGTTAATTTGCTTTCCAGCTCAACCTTCAAAATCAGCAAACCACAAGCTAACTATTGATACCAATAAATCTCCCGTCAGTTTTCTCACCATTTTTTCAGGTAGGTTTTGTCTGTAGTAGGAGATGTGTTAGAAGCTCAGACAGGAATTTTTTGTGGGGAGTAATGAAATAATTAACAAAACCAATATGAGGATGTTTATAAAGTACAGCTTGAAGGAAATGATAGAATAACATTTCAAGGTAGGTAATCCACATGGGCGAGTATATGTGTCTCTAATAAAACTGAAGATACATAGTGAGTATGAACTATATCTAATGTTTATGTATCCAGAAATTCATTTCATACAAAATGCAACAGCAGTGTTGTAATGGGGAGGATGTGAACATTCATTTTTGGGATGTTACAAGGTGGGCTTAAAATGCAAATAGGAAGTAGAGCAGAGCAAAAGTGGTTAATGTATGGAAGCGGTACAGTTGCTTTAGAGAAAGGTTTGTGTAGTTCTTGATATCCAGGTCTTGAGCTGATCTTACTAAATAATTTCATTAGTCTTCTTGGACCAAAAAGACATGTACTTTAGCAATATTTTCTGATAAGCAGAACTAAGTTATGCATAATGTTTGGAAAAGCATTATTAGTAGAAAGTAGTAGAAAGAGGGAATTAGGTGCCATATAGGACTAGAAAATATGAATTTAAGTATTGTCAAAAAACATTCTGCTGTAGCTATGTGCTCGTGATTTGGAAGTGATAGAGTAGGTGGAAGCTACCACAGGTATACGCTGTGGCACAATTAGGTACAACTCCAAGCAAGCCAATAAGAACCTAGGATGGATTAGATAAAATGGTTCCAGGCAGGAAACGAAGAAGTTACTATGCACTGGCATACGATATTGAGTGCTGATTGCTGATACTAAAAGTGAATTAAAACTCAGAAGTGTAGAAAAGGCTATGAGAGCTGCCTAGGGATTTGAAGAATAGAAAAGAGAATTACTCATTTAGCTGAATAAAACGCTGACAAAAAGATAAAAAGGGAAAATGAATAAACAGGGCTTATAAAGTGATTGTGAATAAGTTCAATCTGGCAGTGATTAAAGTTCTGAACTTCAGAGCACTAAGGTTCTGGAACAGTTTTCTGATGAGAGCTGTATGGGCCAACAACTTCAAAGCAGTATTCTTAAGGTGGAGCTGCATCTGTTTCTGGAAAGATTATGTAGTAGGAGGGCTCCTCCAAAAATAATGCCCCCTATTTTAATACGTTGGCCCATGACGTCAGAGGCAGATGTTGGTGGTATGGCAGCAGAGGTTGAACCTTCCCACCAATATTCCGTTACGTTTTGTTGCCCTGTGACAGATGGCAGCAGAGGGGCAGTCTGACCAAATGGTGTCTGACATGGAGGTGCCTATGAAGCAAAAAGGTTTCATTGAATTCCTCCATGTGGAAAGAATATCACCTGTTGACACCCACTGACGTTTGCTGAATGTTTGTGGAGACCAAACAGTGGATGTGAGCACAGTGAGGTGGTGGGTGGTCATTTCAGCAGTGGTGACAGCAATGTGAAAGACAAACATTACATTTTGTTTTTAACCTAGGGATGTATAGAAATTACAACAAAGTGCAGGCCCTAATATGTTTCAGAAAAAGGCTCTAAAATCTTTTGATTTTTGTTCATCCTGTTTTAAGTTATTGAAAAGAAATATAATGGATGCTGTTTAAAATGTGATCTTTGGAAAAACTTTAAAGTTTTGGTGTACTCCTTAATAAAAATTGCATCTCTTCTATTCCCTCTTTTGCTTTACTTCTAGGAGAAAGTTAGGAGGGGACATTTCTTGGAGTAATTTTTAAAATCTAAAATTGAGCATTATAAGTTGTTGTGGTCTAATACTTGGAATGAAAAGAGATTGGCATGCATGAATTTGCTGAGTAGATAACTCTAGAAAGTGAGATGTTTATTGTCTTCTGTGCTGAGAGCTAAAACCAGAGGGTGCTCAAACGTTATCATAGATGTGTAATCATGGGAGACATTGCATAGATATCTAATTAAGGGAGGCCTGCAGTGTTGCATTCAGTTCAGGTGACAGTTTCTTTGGGTGGGCTCTACAGTATTCATGATTCTTATCAGATGATACAGGCTGAACCTTTGAGAAAGCTATCTTTTGTTTACCAAGCCTAGGCAATTCTGTTTAAGAACTGATTGTAGTTCAGCTTCCACCTGGAAACTTCCACTCTTCCAACAAAGGGACTGTATACTAAGCTACTCCTGGTAGTCTCTACTTCTTAGAAGGGAAGCAATCTCATGCAATCCGGGTTGCATGAGTAATACAAGAAAGGCAAAGGTTGATTTGGTCCTGGCTACAGCTTGAAGTTTGTTTATGTGAGAGCTGAATGATAGACAACTATTTAATTTTCTCTTTCAGACTTTGCTGATCCATCTGAAGATGACCAGGCAAATGTTCTGGGATTTCAGTTCTTAACAGGTTCAAAAATCACACTTCTTGCTTCAAAAACATCACGTAAGTGCTATTAAACTGTACAAAATAATAGGACTGTAAAATGTAGTAGACAATAGTTTCATCAGTTAGTATGTGTGCAAACTGAGAATGTGGATCATACAAAGCATGCTAATCATAGTGTGAGAATTTACACAGGAACTTCTAAGTGTTTGCAGATCGCATCTTAACAACCCATCAAGTATCTAATAATGTTGCTAGGGTAGCCACAAAATCTTAAAATTAAGCAACAGTTGTACCCAGAGTATCCTACACTACAGTGACAATTGTTGGAAAACTTGTTTTTTCTTTGAGTTGTTATTTTAGCAATTTTTAAAATCAGGAATTGATACTGTTACTGCAATCATGGAGAAAAACAAACAAACAAGCACAAAAACCCACCTGCTTTCCTCAAAATCTTTGACAAGAATTGAAAAGCTGGTTTCTGACTCTCCACTGACTTTCATTAATGCTTGATTTTAATTAGGCATCTGGCCATATTAGATGCTTCTCTAAGTTAATGCCTATATCATTAGTTATTTGTGTATCTCTAAATATAGGGCAATGGATTCAACCATTTTGTTCCTATACTTTTTACCATGTTTATAGAATGTATAAAGATAAATGTAGCTATGTTGTTGCCTGGTCCAGCATCTCTTGTACAGGGCAGTTTGTGAATTAAGTAGTCATGTTCCAACCACCTCTGTGTTTGTGCTCTTTGAAAAATAAAATAAGTCAGTTCTCTTAATTTTGGAGGTTTTGTTTATCGTCTTGCCTTGCTAAACATCCTTGTCATGCGTGTGGGAACCAAATCAGTTAAGTTGTATTTAGTGTTTTTGATGCCAGCAGAGCACAAAGTCTTCATTTAATACAGCAGACTAAGAAATTGAAAAGCGAAAATACCAATTGTGCATTGCAGAGAGTTCAAATGGAACACTGTATGAATGTTCTACAAAAACTATTTTGAGTAAGTGAGAAATCAGAGTCTAGTTTGATGTGAAATTCTTTCAATGCAAATAAAAATAATCTGCCTCACTGTTTTCAAAATTCAGTATTCATGATGGGTTATATAAATGATGATGGCGTCAACTGTAAGCTATGAGATAATATTTAATACTTTTTCTAATGTAATCAAATGTGTTACATACAGAAACCATCTGGAAAGTAATTATTAAAGAACTTTCTTTGTACCAAGAATCACTTCACATTTCTAAGGTTCAAATCCATTTGTATTAGTTTGTATGCACTGTTTGCATGCTGTTTTATTGTTTGTTTTTAATATTTGTTTAAATAGACAGTAGGTTTTAAACAGTTTGAACTGGCCAGACATGCCATGATAGTTTCTAGAAACTAAAGAATTTAAAGGTTTTATAACAACTTGTTTATGGATTACATTTTAAATCTTTTATTTAAATTATTGCTAAGTCTGATGATACTGTGTGAGGGACAACTTTATCTATGTAATGAATATATTTTAACTTTTAGTGAGGCTATAACTTTTAGTTCCCTCATCCAAACACTCAAGTTTTTTCTATCAGGTTTGTTTATTCACTAGCTAGGAATGACGCTCGCAGTCTTACTATAAACTTTCCCACACTGTTTTACTTCTGAAGTTCACTTTACAAAGAAGGTTCAAATGTACATTTTTCTTTTAATGTGACTACTCATTTCTCTTGTCTGGGAATCCTTACTTTAGAAAACAAGTGAGTTGCTTGATGCCTCCTTCCAAGTAGTGGCCGGTTTCCAGCATATATCACATGCACTGAATTGGATTGGTTACAGAATTTCTTGGAGTGGGGCATTGTATGGGGAATCACTTATCTAAGTAAACTTATGTTTTTACAAAATTATTTGTAAAAGATGTGATACACGTGCATAATTCAGAATGTTTATTATGAGCAGATCCATGATACAAAAACTTTACTTGGTAGAATTTCATGGTATTAGAATTATCGTGCTTGAATGGACAGACCGTATACAGAAATAATAAATGTGGATGAAGTTATGTCTTATTTGGGAGGTACTATTATATCACTACCTAAGTCTAACACTGAGTTTTTACTTTGTAAAACTGATTATGCAGCATGATCATTTTGGAAAGATTCTTCAAAAAAAAAAATTGTACCTGCAGATAAATGGTGACTTGAAAAAAATAAATCATTGGGACTGATCGATCCTTGTCCCCTTTTTTTTCCCATGAAAGAAGTTAGTCTTGGAGAATAGACAATTCTTTCCCAAATTCCTTTTTGAATAGACCTTAAGTTCTGAATGGGAAGAACTGCACATAAGAGTGAAAGTCTCCAGATTTGGTTGGATTTCACTACTGAAGCTGCAGACAAAGATGACATCTGTGTTCACATTTGTTTTTAATTATATTACCTAATCCACTTTAAACAGTGCAGCAACTGAAGATATTACTTCAGCCAGTCAAGATGACTGTTGCAAACACACCCTGACTAAACTTGCCCCATGTAGATTAAAGTTTTAATCTTTTTCTTAAAATTTCTTTGAAACCATTTTTAATCAAAGTTTAAGGAGGGCTTGACTACTAGTTGTAGTTGCTTTTTCTCATGATAAGGGCTTTCTAGCTGAGAAGTAAACTGAATCTGCCCGACTTTCTGCAGATAAGCTACTGGCAGGGCAACTAATCATCCTTATTGCAGGGGGCACTGGTTGTACTACCTGCTGTGGTATTTAAGTCTTTCTAACCTATGAGTTCCTCTGAGTCTCCTGCCTTTCTATTTGAGAATATTTCTGAAAAAAATCAATTGTAATTTTTCTGTAAGAAAGCTTATTTTAACCAAAAGGTAACAGAGATCGGTTAAAAAAAAAAGCACAGGAAGAGCAGAATCTCAGCTATTTCTTCCATTTTTCTTTTGTATTTCTGTATGTTAAAGCATATGTTTAGTACACCTAAGGATTCTCGCTTTCCTGCAGTTTCTAAATCTAATTTATCTTTGGTTTTGAGTGCTGGAAGACCATGTAAAGCAAATGACTACTCTGGTCATGGTATAATTAGATTTTGTTTGTATTGACCAACAAACAATGTATGGAAACTAAATATGCATTTTGGAGGAAATTAGTTTTATCCATTTTAACCATTAATGTATTAGACATGTCAGTTATAAATGGAATGACTGTTGATTTGGCCTGAAAACATCTGAGCTAATTTCCCTTAAGGAAAAATTACTTAAGGCGAAGGATGATGATACATCCAACTAAGTCCGGCCATTACATTGTGAGTATTTAAAAATGGGTATTAGGTTGAATGTTATCTTTAGCAGATGGTGTTCTTTTCTTTAACAGACATGTTTTTAAATAAAACTTGCTTCTTTCCTGTTACACTGTAAACAGAATTTGTCATTCTCTATTCAGTGAAATGTGTATCTCGGGAATGATGCCAGTGGTAATGTCAAACAATTTGAATTACTAATGCTGAGAAAATTTTAAATAGTGCATTCAAGTTCTAAAGAATTTTGCTTCATTTGATTTATTGTGAACCTTATTAATTAGAGTGGAAAAAACCAAATTATTTTGTATCAAAAAAACCCAACAACTTTTTATTGTCATAGCAGAATTTCTGTCTTTCCTTTTGGATAACACAGATGAACAATGCCAAGAAATAAGACACTTTTTAAAACTGTATCTGACCAAAAAAACCAACAAAGCTGATACAATTATCCACAAAGGTTTTCCTTTCAATATTTAGTTAATTCTGATTTCCTGGAAACTGAAAAGAGAAGTATACAAAGATGGACTAGAAACAGAACAGCAGTAAGGTCTCATTCCATTATCTTGATAATTTGAAATGAAAATGTGATAAGTTGAATGAATGTGTTGGGACAGAGAACACTAACAAGATTTTTTTTTTTTTCCCACTTCAATTTGTATTAACATTTTCATCTCTACACTAGGCCACTTTAACAAAACTATGATGTCTCTTGGGTAGATAAGATACCTTCTTTTAATACTAATTCTTAGAGTGAAGCGTAACACTAACAAAACTGAATGTTGTCTGTGCCTACAGAATGAGTAACAGTTTCCTATGAAAGGATATCCTTGGAAGTAGAGTTGTAATAAAAATTATATTAGTGAATGTATTGTCTGAGAACTCAAGAACTATGTTTCCAAAAGGCATTCAAGATTTTATGTGGAATGTAGTTGGTTTGTTACAACTGTTATGAGTTGCTGAGGATGCTGTGCTTCTCTCATGATCCAAAGTGAATTAAGCCTGGTTCTGCCTCCAGCTCCCAGAAAAACTTGTTAATGCTGTGTTATGGCAGAGAATGCAGACAGTCTATTGTTATGACTTAGTATCATCCAGTAATTCTCATTTCTTTATTGCGGTAGTTCATGGTTATTTGTGCTTCATGAACAGGCCCGTGATTCAGGACAGTAGCCTGAAGCTATGTGCTCTTTTTCTGCTACAAAATTAACATATGGGAGAGGATATTTAGGATTGACATCAATATAATAAAAATAATTCCTTAATGCTAATGAACATGCATCTTCTATGAAAATCTCTGTTAGAGACTTTGAATTAGTTTATGCAGTTAGTTAAACTCCTATGTATCATCTATGTTGTATAGTGGATGCATACAGCTTAAGTGTGTGCATTATTAGTCTTGTATTTGTTCTTATTTTCAAAGAACGATATAGGATCCAGAGTGATCAATTAGAAGACCTTTGGCTAATAACAAAAGAGCTAACGCTTCGACTGGAAGAACATTTCAAAAAGCAAAATTGCAAAGACTTTGCGTGTACCTTTTCCGGTTCAATTCCTCTGCAAGAATACTTTGAACTAATTGATCGACATTTTGAGGTATGTTGCATAGCATATGGAATAGCTACCTTTCTGCCAGCTCACAATTATTTATATGTTATAATTAAAATTAATCAGTATAAAACTGCATGGTGATCCCAGGCACACAATCACTTGTCTTTAAGAAAATACAAAGTTGCATCTAAGATAATGACACTTTTTTCCAGCACAGTGTATTTTTTTTTAACATATGTAGTGCACCTGTACTCTGAAATGGTCTGTTAAGGGGATACTAATGCTCCATCCCTTTTTTGACAAGCCTGGGACAGTATTACCTGAGGTGTCCTTTTTTCCCCCTCTGTATAGCATGCCAGCTGTACAAATGATATTGTTTTTGAGGACTCAGCTTTTTGTAAGAGACTTACTTTTCTTAGTGATTTTCTCTTTGGTGTATGTAATGGAAAATAGAAAGGTGATTATAAAGATAAAGAAAGACTTTTTATTACCTGGGTATTTCATATATGACATTGTTCAAAGTTTTGTGAACATTTCAATAGTTGGTTGCTGTACCTGATCAACATATACGAAAAGATAAAGGATTTCATTTCAGAGAGTCATTCAGTCAGTGCAGAATATATTGTTTTTATTCATGCTTAAGGGAATAACCGTTTACTTTTATTGCAATGAATATCAAGTCTAGTACATCATGTATGTGTGTCGTAGTACATGAAACTGAGGAGAAACCCTGAGATCCTTGTGCTAAAATTTCATTCTTATGGGTGGACTTCTTGATGAGATACTTATGCACTAGTACATATTATTTCAGCCATTGGAAATTATCTTTTACTTCAGTGGCAAATGGTGATTCCTGAAAATGTTAATAAGTTTCATGAGGAGTGTGAATTTAACCACACCAATATGAAAGTGGTACAGGCAGCATAATCATATTTGAATGAATACATTGATTTTTACTATGATTTCTCATTTCATTTGGAATGAACGTATCTAATACATATGACCCTTAATCTGAATTCTTGAAAACCCTTAAATTACAGCTGCGCTTGAAGGCTGAAAAATTTCAGGAGCTGTTATCTGAAAGGGCTGTACAATTCAGAGCAATTGAGCGACGGTTGCTGACACGATTTAAAGACAAAACTCCTGCTCCTCTTCAACATCTGGACACCTTGCTAGAGGGAACATTCAGAGAGGTCAGTACAGTTTGATTATGAACCTAAGCTTTCTTTACGTTGTTGGTAAAACTTAGCTTCAAGCATATAAGCTACGCTTTCCTGGTTACATTTACCATCCAAGAGACCAGGAAGCAATAATTTGTTTAACCTAATATTCTCTGTAAGTTTCCAGATGATTTGCAATAGTTTTATTTAATCTGTGACCACAGAATTTTTACTCCTGGGTCACACCAGCTAGATAGCACATCATTCTTTCCTAACTGATGTTGATAGTGTAAATATTTTATCGTTCATGTGAAAATATTTTATAATTCATAGCTTATGTAAATATTTTATGGTACTGGTGGAATGGTGTAGCTGGTGTTACATTCACAACAAAATTGTTGGAGGCTGACCATGTCCTTCTTTATGGGGCTTTTATGTTCTGATGATTTCAGAATGTGATAGCTGCAGAATAACACTGTTCTGAAAAAAATTAAATGTAATAGAATCATTCCTAAGCCATCCCCATACTGGAAGTACATAACAAAAAAGAGAACTCTTTTCCCACGTTTTCCTGCATCAGCTCCTCATTGCTTTAACATAATCCTTGATTCATGATTCGTACTCTTTACTAAGAAGTTAATTTATGCATTTTGTAATTAACATGCCTTGTTAGAGAAGCTGAGATGCAATTAGATTGCTAGCTGGAAACGAGAGTTATGCGCTGTTGGGTATCATGATAATTAAAAAAATGAAGACATTAAGGAAGTATAATTTTATTGTTTGCTAAGAAAACCTTTCTGTAAAGTAGAGAATTATTGTGTTTCCATTTATGGTTAGACATAAGAAAAATGTCTTTATTTCCATCTTTATGGTTAATGAGTTAACTGTGAGACTGTTTGAAAAACCTTTTTTTTACTTTACAAAATACTCTGTATTGTTAATGCATAGATGGTTCTTTAACACTTTGAAATGGCATGACTAAATAATTCCTAAAGATCAATAAAAGTGAGTCTCTTGAATTTGCTTTTGCTTTGCAGAACTGTTGTTTTTGTTTTTAAACCTAAAACCGATTGGAATGTTCTTGGCAATTTTTTTTTTTTAAATAGAAAATCAGTTCTGATAGTATGTCAAAAATCAGGTAGTTAAAATAGCTATGTATTCTGGAAGTTTACTAGAAAATTTCTTCAAATCAAAATTACATTTTTTTTTTTTTTTTACAACTTTTGGGTTTTTAAAAATTGTTATTAGAATTATTTCAGTTGAAAGGAGAATGAGGAAACAGATTTCTTTCTAGAGAATAAACATTTACATTTTTCCATATCAGTTAAAACTTGATTTTAGACAAGATGAGATTTTTCCTGATAGATTCCCTTTATCATTTTCTTTTGTTCCCGTGAGTCTTCTTGCAATGAAGAAATTTTGTTATTCTTATAGCAAACGGAAGTGTAATAACAAGTTGTCTGTTTTTCTTTTGAAAATGTTGTCTGGTCTGAGGATCGTAGTTCTATTCATTAGTTTTGTTACTGGAGAATGTATTCAATGAAGAAATGATCCATACCCCATGAGAGTGGAATGACTCCTGTTTGCTTCAGTGGAATTTGAATTGAACTCTGAATAAAAGTGATTTAAAAGTTTTTTGAAGAGGTTGTAATACAACTGGTGTGATCACAAATCCCACCATTTAATACTTTAAGTATTAGATGGAAAAAAAACCCTCAGTTCCTTTTACCTATTCTTAGTACTGTCTGGGAGTCTCTTACGTCAAAAATTTTTGAGGAAAAAGAAATTGCATTGTGTCCTCTCATTTTTTACTGAAATAATTATTTTGTACAAATGAAAGGTTCTCTTTACGTTGTTTTTTGCAGCCAGAAAGGAAATCTGCATGTTGTGATTTTACAGTGTATTTCAGACCTTTTCATCTAGAACAGGAAAGAATTTCCAGTTATTATGAATATCTGTTTTGACTACCGTTTGTTTCACGCAGTCTCCAGGACTTGGGCTCTATATGAGTTACTTTCCTAATAGAATTACTATTGTATTATGTAGTTTAGGTATATGTATATTTTTTTTAAATTGAAACAGTAATGATACAACTTCTCTCAGTCCAGCCTCATATAAAGATCTCTTACTGCTTCCTTTATTTCTTTGCATCACAACAGTTATACAGAAAATATATAACCTTTGTGTAAACAGACTTTTCAGTATATGTGTAATAATTATGAATGTTCAAACCATGTAACTTCATTGCCTGTTCGATATCTATTTAAAATGTTCTGTACAGTTCTTTGTCAGACTGCAGATTGTGATAATGAATTGCTGAATTGATTTAAATTTCACAACTGAAGTAGATTGTAAATGTTAATTTTCAGATTTTCAGCTTCATCAAGTAAAAGCTATATTTGTGTGATACGTGAGTAGAGATGTGTGTCAAAGCTGTAGATGCCAAAGCAGAGAAAATTAATCAAACTGCATTTATCTCTATGGTAAAAGCATTTCTATTTAAGAACTATTTTTTTTTAATGCCAGTCCTTGTACATGACCAAGAAGGCAGGACGTGTTCAAGTCCACAATAAAATCATGAATTGATTTATTATAAGGAAATTATAGCCTTACTTTTTGTCTGCAAAATACGGGAGAAACATATAAGCAGGCAAAGTGTGTGCAGTGATGAAAGACTCCCTTTATTTTTATTCTCCTTTTCAATATTTTCTCCTAGAATTTGTCTTTATGAATGGATGTTCTACATCTAGATAGATTTGAGTGAGTATTACATAGTCAACAAAGAGCAACATGCGATGTTCTGTTTTGGAAAGAAAAGAAAAGCTATTGTATACATAGTAATTATGTGTATTAGAAAAAAGGAAATATCATTATTGCGATGTTTAAGATTGGTTTGTAGGAAGACCCTATGAAAATAATTGAAAATGAATAGATGCTATTTATGTGCGTATTAATTACAATTTCTTAAACTCTTGTTTTAAAAAAAAAAAAAATTACCAGTGCAATTGGACATGCTGTTAGCTCTTGTTCTTAAAAAAAAAAGGAGTTAGATAAATTTATAAGTAAGTTAACAGCAGTTGAGATTACATAGATGTTTCTTGATATAAAAAACTTTGAATATGAAATGAAATTGCAGTAAATTTTATGTTAGCTGTTGCAAACTATATGTACTTTATGTAATACTGACTTAGTAGAGACATGTTATTGCTTGTAAGCTTAATTTAATGATCTTTAATCTCTACAGTATGTTTTCTGTGATATTAAAAAATCACAGTTTGACAGTAGCTGCAGGTGCTTGCCTTGGGATTATAATTTTCGTACATTAGCTCTTGACATACATTATTGAGGTTTCCAGATGCAAGATGGAATTAACAATAAGGGTTGTAAGAATCAGAAGGTTCAATTTATTTCAACTCACATGAATTTTAACCCAGCAAATCTAAGCAATACTAGCCATGTATAGTTGTAAACTGATTAAGCTAGTAATTGTGTTTAGAAGGTTAGTGCAGCTTCATTCTTTTAGGGAAAGAAGAGGAGGGATGGATTTGAAATGTGAGTTGAAGTTCTCCTAGGGCAAATATGTTTGTCCTGTATCCCCACACTTCCATCACGTGTCGTAAACCTAGTTCCCTTCCTGTTCTTTGTTGCCACTGTTGCATAATACCTTAGGTCTTCCCATGATCCAAGGCTTCTTCATCAGCCCTCTTTAAAACTGCTAGCTCTCCTCTGTTTTCTAATGCTGAAATCTCAACTTTTACTCCTAGCAACCCAGCAGCATTTGCTGTTTGTGTGCTAACTGTCAAGCCAATGCAGTAGCCAACCAGACAAGAAGGGTGATGTCAGGATTCTTGACCCTGTCTCAGTGGAACTACTAATGATGTCTCTATGCACTCCCAGTCTACTGATTAAAAAAATATATAGGAACGTAATGACTTATGGATCTTCATTTCAGCGTAAAATTTAGAAGCAGTCATTGGAAATGATGATTACACATACGAGGAATAGACTGTCATAACAGTTCTGACATAAATGGTCAGCACAGTTGCATAACTTTAGAAAACTAGGCTAAATAACTGAATGGTATATTATTTTTTGATTGGTGATATATTTTAGTTTTCCTTTCCTTAAGACACTATTCTATAAATTAGAGTGTGTCTTGCTATTAATAAGAGGACCTTAGAATTGCTAGAAGTAATTGATGCTGCAAGTTTCTTGCTTTTGTTTTCTTCTAATTCATGTATGCTCTTGCAATCATCTTATTTATATTGTTACTGAAAACTTGCCTCTCGGAAATACTTGGCTGCAAGCAGAAATAAAATGACTTTCAATGTAATTTGCAGATACTGCTCTGTAAACTAGTTGCCCAGTTCATTATACTTTCCTTAGTATTATAGTCTCTATCTATCTTAGCTGGTCTTGGTCTTACATCTTGAGAAGTCTGCTCATGAATTGCAGATTGAAGAAATTCATTCATACAGGAATTTTTCATTTAAAAACACTGTTGCTTGAAACAAGTGGAGAAAGTATTCAGAGTCCTTCCTTGGAGAGGTAGTTGTAGATTAGTGTTTTTACAGGGAATAGGAACAAATGCACGAGTCCTGAAGATTAATTTCAGTGTAGTCTCCTTCACCTGTTCTCCCTTCAACTTTCCTATATTGCTCATTTTATTAATCTAGCTGGCAACACTGGAAAGTGTCAGAGTAGCGTTTCACAGTCAATCTCTTAGAAGTGGTCAACAAATTCAACTGCTTCCAGTTAGAGATGCCGTGAATTCCCATTTAGAATAAAGAGGGTAGTTCCGTCAGGAAGATCCATTTAATTCTTTATACAGCAGCAAACTGTATAGGAATTTGTCACCAGTGTCTGAGAAAGCTTTATTCATGTGTAAAAGTTTCCCTTATCCTTGAGATGTGTGATCTAACCTGTTCTTCAGACATGCTGCCCTGGATGTTAATTTGGGATCTTGACCGTTGTGGATAGTAACTTATGAAGGAGCGGATGGATTTTGCAAAGGGCCTAGAAATCAAATGAATGCACTGGTTCTTCTAACTAGTAATATCTTTTTCCTTTCCTTTCCTTCCATGTATGACAGAATTTTGAAGATAAATGCTTCTAATATTTTCAGAACTTCTTATATCATAGCCTAATTGAAACAGATTATTCCATGTTTTTGAGATGGAACGTAAGCAATTGTGTTAGAGATTAACGCCAGCTTCTAAAACTTAGGACCAAATCAGAGACAGAACTGGCTCACAATTTCATGCCACTATACAAGATTGGTATTTAGGTATCCTTAAAATTGTCCCGTGTTTACAGATAATTTTTCTTGCAACTGATTCATCCTTCTGGAGTCCTTCAATCCCATTTCAAAATTATCTGGAGTAGCCTTGGCAAGATATATCCTAGTCCTGAAAGTTGATTTTTAAATAACCAAATTGAAAGCTAACTCTCTAGTTTTTTTCCTTTTCTTCTTCCCCCCGCCCTCTCCCCCAAAAAAGGAAAGGGAAAAAAAAACATTAGAGCAACACCTGATTGAAACATGTAGAATCTGACCCGCAGTTTTATTTAAGTTTGTTGTTAGATATACACAAAAAGAACAAGGTGTACTAAATTTTTCAAGTTATATGGATAGTGAAAAAGCACATCTTTTCTATCCATGGGCATAATTTAGGAGGCAGGAAATGCACTGAATATTTGTTTCCTGAGGTCTCAGTGGAAAGTGTAATTAATCTGAATTTTTTGGACAGATCTTAACGTAGAAGTTAGAATCCCTTTGAACATATCTTACTTAACAACTGTGAGGAATGTTCATCCTAGTGCTGCTGATCATGTGTGTTGCGTTTTCTTCGTTGTGGTTTGTGAGCAAGCAAGAGTGTTGAAATCTGTCAAGCAGTATATAATCTATTAAATACTGTGTGCCAGTCCTTGTTCATTTTATAATAATTTGTGACACTTTCAGGCAAAAACTATTTATGGGTGTAAATCACTGTGACAATCAAGATAACTAGTTGATTCTGAATTTTATCTTCTGAATCATATGATTACCTCCCTGGAATTTTGGCCATTCAAATGGGAACCAATATTCCGATTAACGGTAGACAAATATCCAAATGTGAGCACCTTATGTCCTTGTCTTACACATTTGATCAGTTTTCAGAACAGATCCCTTGCTGATTTAAACCAGTGTTATTCCAGACAGGGTGATTTATAAGACATGGGAATCTGGCTCTGTGTTTTAAGAGCTTGCCTTTATGACTGCTTCACCTGCATTCCACATGAGCTAGATATGAATGAAATGCAGTCTGGAAGCTTTACACCTGTGTCAAAGGTGATCAAAAATCATACTAATACATTTTCTTTACAGCACTACGCTAATGAAGTTAGGTGGCTCAGAGACTGGAAATGGTTCATGATGTGCCATCTTAGAACTGGGGTGGAACAACTTTTTGATTCTCTGCACCCTTCTCTGTAGATCTGCTCTAACTTTTTTCTGTGCTGTTGAATGCTGTGTTGAGCAGAATTATGGATGTGTTCTGTCTCTGTGTCTCTAGACACATGCTTGAGGTTCAATCCCATATCTGCTGTCTCTCTTGCTCAGAGGTTCCTGGCGTCCACTTACCTCAAACTAGTGGCAGCTCTTCCAGCTTTGCTTAAATGGTACTGAAGGTACTGCATTTCCCCACTGTCAAATATATGTGTATTTGACACTTAAAGCAAATCATAATTAAATTATGTGGACAAATTTTTAATGTGCACATGCATACACATGCATTTTGTTGTTTGACACATACAGATGTGTGGAAAATAGCGCAACCCTCAATGGAAGTTTCTGACTTATTTTAATCTCTTCAGTAGAAATTTGGGTCTTGTCACTGCCTTTTGAAAGGAAACATAAATCTCCTCTCTTTGCCTTAGTTCTATTTGCTTGTTTCCTGTTCTGTTTCTACTCTCAGAACAAGATTTCCCCCCACTACCATACGACTCCTCCTTTTGATTTTAGATCTGTTGTTCTTGGGACTTGGTTCCAGACTCACCTGATTGAACTGACTCTCTATAATCTGGCAGTTTTTTCGTTTAGGAAACTGGAAGTCCTCCAGGTTAGTGACGCTTCGTGGTTTCAGGCTACTAGCTGCGTGCTAGATGCAATAACTTCTTTTGATATTTCCACAGCAATTTCAGCACAAAGATGAGGAGTGTATCAAAGGCAAATACCTACATCTAGGAAGGCAATAGACAATTTGTAGGCAGTAATACAAAAGGATATGTTTGTGTACGTGTGTGTGCGTATATATGTGTACACATGTAATTCATCTCATCTTTAGTCTTCAGAATTGTTCCTGAATGTCTTTTCAACGCTGTATATCGTAAGTAAGAGCCAGCATTTTACTTCTGTGATAACTGATATCAACAGTTCCAGCTCCTAATGTACTAAAGAAATGAATAGATATCTTCTATTTCTCTCCCTATCTCACATCTATCTACTGATTTAGGGATCTAGGTTCTTTTATTTCCAATCTCTGTTGTGCTACAGAAGTGTAATCCCAAGTAAGTGTGGGCATTCTGTATGTATAAATATAAAAGTAAACATAATTCTCTCATCTGTTAAAAGTATGAGTGCTGTTCCTTGCAGTATTTTAACACTTGCTGTGCATAGAACACTTCGATTTTTGGTGATTTGTGGTCAGTAGCAAATAAAACTCATTATGTTCTATTCACTAAAACACACTCAGAGCGTCATTAAAGGTCTATTAACTTTGTTCAAGCCCCTTAGCTCCTTTCCTTGTTTATTAATTGGTTGATAAAAATCTCAAACCTGATCTGTAGTGATTGAGTATTCACTCTAGAGTCCCACTTCTGACACACATGGCCTCAGGAACTCAACATTTTAGGAATGATTCATTGCTTGATTAGTAGGGACTTTTACCTCAAAGCAAAACCATTAGGGTTTATCATGCGTGACTCAAAGGCTATATATCACACCCGGTGCTGTAATAGTCATTTTCCCCAGATAATGTCAGTGTGAACTACACCCATAGTATAAATTAGCTCTTTCTGGCTTGAATAAGTTTGCTGCTTTGGAAGACTTATATTTAACTTCTCTTGTTTTATTGCTGTTTCTGCTAAATGTAGGTGGGTATTTTTTTCACGGCCGCTAAAAGTAGCTTATTGGCTTTTACCTATAATTAAAATTCTCTGTTTTACTAGTGTTCAAACAGTGTTATGTTTCTGTTTCTGTAAGACTTATTTAGCTTTAATAGTGGAATACTTACAATGCCATCAAGGCCCCTTTTTATTTGAAGATATATTTCAAATCTGTCTGAAAGTAGTTAGCTTAGGATGCCTCTGTTGAGGTTGCTGGCACACTTAAGATCAGCGAGTTTGCGGGACAGACGGGTAAAGCTGATGCTCCTATCTTCGTCAGTCCCCATTCCCCTGCATCGGAGAGTCTTGAAGCTCCCTGTAAAAGAATGCCACTGTCACAAGAGGAAGAAGTTGGGAGTAAAATGTGTTTATGCATGTAGATGAGGCACAAAGCACATCATTTAGGGTCTTCTGAGCTGCGTTCAGTCCAACTGGACTATCACATTCTCTGCCAAGAAGGGTTTCAGCTGCATTCGGCCATTTTGGAATTTTGGAATTTCCCCCCTTGAACTACTGAATGGCCAGGTTTGGAGACCCTCTGCTCCGTTCAAATCACCAAAGGGCTAGGGGTGAATTTACCTCCTACCCTTGGTGGTGTTCCCATTTTAGAACCATTGCATCAGTGTAGCCTGTCGGAGGATTCCCCAAACTTTGAATCAGTCCTCAGGGGTATGGCGAGATTGTACCCTCTCAGTATGGAAAGGCAGTGGCAAGAAGTGATTTACATAATTAATTTTTCTTTGACTGGTGTCTTTTTGAAGGGGAAGAATATTGCTTTGTAAGGCTATATCTTGTATCTTCAGCCTAATGTGATGCAGGCCATACATCCCTTGTGAGATCCCTCATCTCTGTAGGGACTGAAAACCTGTGAGCACTTGAATAAGTGAAAATGGAACCAGGGGGCTACAGTTCCCAGGAGAAATGAATACAGATAACTCTTATTTATTTGAAAGAAATCTCTATCTCATCTTTTCATCTGAAATATCAGATACCTTTACTGAAGCTTATATTAATGCCAGGCTCTCTCACTGTGAGAAATGTACTCCATAGGCAAGAGGGGAACGGTTATGCAGTAGCATAAGCAAAACTTGAATAAAAAATTCATATTGTGTTCATAGAAAGATGGAAAACCCTAGTATTTCATGCTTCTTAGAAATTTTTCTGTATCAGCCCTGTAATTCTGTGGTACAGTAGCAACTGAGTCATAAAAGCTTTTATAGTTGAGAAGAACTAGTGAGTGTATGTGATGAAAGATGGGATGGCTTTGCAGGTTTGCATACATACACTTTGTGAAATAGCCCATTTCAGTTTGGTGACCCAGATGTTATTGTTAAGCAAATATCAAACTATTATCAGTTTTGGTTAATTTCCACATGTAAGAATGCTTTTGGCAGCTTCTGGTATGATTTTAATAGTTTACTTTTGAGTGGCTATTCTACTTGTTTTCACCAGTGTGTGTGCCTTCAGGTAGCTGAAATAGCATAATAAACTAGATTGTTTTTGGATGTAGCTTGCAGTAAGTTATACTGATTTATTTGATTTACAGCAGATGATAATTGTGCATTGTGGTTGGATGACAAGTATATGTTAGTTTCAAATTCACGCTAAGTATTTCAGAGACTAAATACTCAGATGTAGTGAAATGCCGGAGTTCTTTATGCTTGTGTTCCTATCAATGCTATCAATTTACATGTTTATTACACAAATGATCGACTACACTCTAAAGCAGAAAGATACAGGAGTACTGTGTAATTTAGTAGCATTTTACTTCAAACTCTGATTTAAAAAGCAATACAAGGCACACACTCACAAGACAATGGAAGGGAAAAACACCTGAAAAATAAAACCTTCTTCTCAAAACTGGGAAATAAATGAGGGCTGAACTATAATGTTTACTCATCCAATGCTTGAAGATCATGGTGTGAGTTAGGGATTGAACTGGAGCTGGTTGTTGTCATATCTTTTTAGTGTAAATCGGGCAAGACTGAGCAATTTTGTCTGCTAACTTAATCTGAAATCATTTTACAACAAGCATCTAAATCACTGTTTTGTTGACCTCGGGCACTTTTACAGGTTACGTTTCACTTAGTCACTGATGATGGCCGCCCCAAAATGAGTCATATGAGTCACACTGTGGGCTTATGTCGGGGGTGGGAGTAGACCTCCAGTCATCACAGTGCCTGACTCCCCTCAGAGCTTCTCATCCTGCCTACGTGTTCCTTGCACTCTCCTGATCACTTGATTTGGGATTCTGCTTGGTAACACTCACCAGAGGAAATGTAGTGGTAGACTTCAGATTCTTAAAGAAAGCAAATAATTCCAAAATAGTATAAACACTATTAAAAAAATAAATAAAACAACCAAAAACCTTCTGTTTCTTTGCATGTATGTTCCTTGCAGTCAGCACAATCTCAACTCAACTGTTACTCTAGCCACTACCTCTCTGAGGAAAAATGTCACTTGTGTGGTCATTTTCCCGATTTAGATCTTTTTAATAAAAGATGAAATTTATGTTGGAGTTGAACTACTGGTTAAATCTGTAAATTGACAAAAACAAAGGGGAAAAGTACTTTTTTTCTCCATTTCTTCTTGCCAGTTGGCATCTCAGATCTGTTTTATGTTTCAGTTGTGCTTAACTACTAACTTCCACGTAGTTTTGTAGTTAATGTATTTATACGTTATGAAGACTTTAATTATTTTGTTGTGGATAATTTAAACCAGTGTGAAAAAGGAAAAGGTGATTAATGCAAGAAAAGTTGGTTTAGTGAGCAGCGAGGGTCAGAAGTCAGGAAGCAAGAGGACGGTGATGATTAATATATTAACTTTATAGGTATTATTTTAAGGTTTTTATTAAAAAAAAAAAATGTTCCATCCCCTCTACACACCTTGAGCTCTTTGAAGTTTTGTGGTTGCCAGTCTCTTGGTGTAATATTGGTAATTTGGTGTGGATAAAACTTTGGAGTTATTTAGACATCGTAAAGTTAAGCATCTGCTTGAGCCCCTGGTTGAATGGAGGACCAGCATGCTCAGACCTTGAGATGGTAGGCTTTGACTGCAGTGCTGTATTCTTCTTTTTTTCCAAAAAATCTTCTTTTCAACCTAGAAAACATTTTGCATGAATGCTGGAGGCTGTGCTTGCTAGTCTAAATTCCTAGAACAGGATGGAGAGGTGGGAAAAGAGGCATTATGCATCAAAGGAGCTGGATGTTTTTAAATGTATTTTTAATAGAATCATTCCCTTTCCCTTTAGGAAATTAGAAAGCATTTGGTACAGATAACGTATTTTTATCTTGTTCATTGTTTATACCTTTTACACCAATCTACTTATTAAAAAACAAAACCTACTAAAGGCCTTTGAATTCAGTCTTTCATGTTACAATGTGTCTATTTATTGCTGTCAGTAGGCTTGTAATATATTTAACTTGAAGAGGTTAACAAGCATACCTTGGAGTGTTACTTTTATTTTCTGTTCTATGACACTTAGCAAAATCCCATTATACAATTAAGTAGTATTATAATGCTAAAATGTTAATTTGTTCTGCATTCCGTTAAAATTGGATTTTTTTTTTCCTTGTTCGTCAGCCCATGAGTTTTGTATAAAACCTATAATTTAAACACTACACCATAGAAATGCCCTAAATTAGTAACCTTTTGCCTTTGGTACCTTAATTACATGCCATTATTTGGTACTTAAAGAGCAACCTCTAGCTATTGGTTAAATATTTGCTGGCTAATTACTTTTGTCATGTTAAAGAAAACAGTAGCCCTTGCCTCTATCCTAATTTGAATGGAGCTTAAGAGTTTTGAGAAAATGCTTTCTTCCATGCTTTTCTGGAGGAAAACTGAACTTTTTGCATTTTCCTTTGTTCTGTGTTTTTTTTCCCCTTCTATTTAATGAGCATGCCGTTGTGCATTAGCTGTCCATTACTTTCAGTTAGGCAATTGAAAATCTGTTTTAGAAAAATGTGTTTTAGAGAAGGCTGTTCTGTCTCAGTGTGTTTTGTGTCTTCTAGGTACATTTATTCCTTTCAGTTTTTATGAGCATCTGATGTACTCAGTTTCTTTCCTTTTTATTGTAGAAACAAATATGAAGCAGAATACTTCTTGGCTACTAGAATCTGTCTTTCAGATTTTTTTTTTTTTTACCTATTCCTGGAAACAAGTGTGTGTTGTTTGATCAAATTCATAAGGAATACAGTTCATTAGAACATCTGCTAAACCATATTTTCTGACATAAGGATTGTCTTTCTCCTATTTTTTTTTGAATTATATGTGAAAATCATAGTAAAGTGCAGAAGTTATGAACAGTTTATAGGTTGACTTAATCTTCAATGTTTTGTCCATGTGTTCTGGGTTGTGTTTTTGCATTTTATTTTGCTTTATCTTTTGCTATTTTCTTCTTTGTATAAAAGCATGTGAATGGATCGTAGCTTATAATTGCAATTAAAGTAGAATTCTACAGTGTGAAATTAACTGTTACATGCAAAAGATATCTTCCATCCTTTCTTACTTTTCTTTTTTTCTGAGGTCCACAGTAGTGGAAGCTTGTCTACAGCAGATTCTATCTGACTTGACTCCTAGCCAGTCGTTCAGATCAGTATCTCCCCTTACTCTACTGCTCCCCTTATCTAGGTCTCAATTTGTTGCCTGTGCTCTCTGTTTGTTTTTGCAAGCCTAGTGTCTCCAAATAGTTTCTTCATCCATTCTTCGCATTTGTTTTATTACATTGCAGGTTAAAAATTGAAGAGATTGACATGGTTACAAATCGAAGCACAACTCTCCATTTATATTTACTGTTGTAATGTCACTGACCTTTTATTTTCAAAAAACCATCAGAGACAAATGGAGAAAAACATGCTGATACAAGTCTTCGGCTTGTTTATGTGTTTTTCTTCTGTGGGAAGTCCATTTACGGAACAGAGAAACATTCGATCTGTAGTGTATAACTTTGTTACTATGAAAAACAATTTTCATTTCTGAAATGTATTTTCTTAATTATTTTTTTTTTTTCTAGGGGTGGGATAGTGGTGGGGAATGCCAGCCGTGCACTTACTGGTTGGCCTGACCAGCTCTTTAGGCTAAATACTTTAACTTTTGAAATGGATAATTTCTCTGAAAACTTGTTTTCATGTTTTCTGTTTCCTTTGTCATGGTTTATAGATTCTAGACTTGAAAGCTCTAAAACCATTTCTACACTGTTCATGTAAGGATTTGAATGATTTGTTGGTTATCAACTGCATTTATTCTCGTTTTCTAATTCAACAAGATGATCTGTAAAGGCAGTTACTGTCCAGGAGGCCCTGTTGTTCTTTGGGAAAAAAGGGTTCTATGGAAACCTTTCGGTGGGAGGAGTTTTAGAGATTTCTGTGGATTACGTAGTTTTAAGAAGGATCATTCCTTAATTTTCTTTCCAAGCAAAAATGGCAAGACACAATTTTAGCAGGTATTAGTAAAAATTGAAAACTATGTTTTGTGTTCTGGGAGTGGAGCCAACATCTGTATTTGCAACTCCCAAGACAGGTCTAAGAGTGAAAGCTTTTCCTCATTGCCCTCAGAAGAGACTGCTAGAACAAGCCTGTGACATTTCTGTTCCATTGCATCTGTGTTATTTACTTCCCTTTTACATTATTTTCTTTAGAAGTTTATGGTCAATGCAAAGGGGGAAAAGGAAAGTTATAACCTTTTGTTTTGATCACAGGTGCATTTTTCTAATAGGAAGTCATGTTTAATTTGACATGTGGGATGTTTGAGTGATTCTGTAGCAGATCCTCAGCCAGAATAAGTTATTGTGGGAGTTAATAGCTCTGACTGTGAACACAAACTGGGATCTGTTCTCTAGCCCAGGTAAGTTTCTTCAGGTTCTTTTAGTGGAACAACTCACACTGCAAATTTAAAGATTTTGTAATATGTTCAGTAAATTGTCATGATTTTTGAGGAGATTCAAAGTGTTATTTTAAGCGCTATAACAACTTATGTTGTCTCTTGACTTTTTACTATTATTTTGAGCAGAATTAACTAATGAAGAGAGTTATGTTTCTGTGTATATGCTACTTTAAAAAAAAAAAAATGCTTATCAGGCAAAGGATTTTAAAATTAAGCATGCAAGTCCAGAGTTTTCCAGTCTGTGTTCCAGAAGACTCTTCAGTGCCTTACTGAGACATTGATTTGTCGTAGCTTTGTTCTGAGTCGTGGTGATCACACCATAATCCTGTTTGATGTAGGACTTCTGCAGGTGCTCTGTCTTTGAAAATGGGACACTTATTAGGACAACTAAATATGAATTTAAAGGTGTTAATTGTGGTTTGAAAAATTGATGTCCTGCAAACCAGTGTATTTATTTTTATAAGAAATGATTCATCTTCTTTTTTTTTTTTTTGTTACTTTCTTTTTTGTTAACTTTTGCATTACATACGGAACAATGTTACTTTCAGCTGAAAAATGTATTGTTCCAGCAGAGTGCAGCAAAAGACAAATATTGTAAATATGTTCAGTTTTCCTGTCAAGAGTTGGTATGCTGTAAAAAAGGAAAAACTTAGATAAAAGGAGTTCATAACTCATAAAATAGAAATTAAAATGTGGAGAATCAGCATAAGAAGATCACAGTTCAGTAAATTCTTTCTGCAGGTTTTAACTTCTGCAGCTCTGAGACTTTACTAGGAAAATAATTAAAGAAGTGTTAATATATAGTGATTAATACAGATAAAACTATAAAGAACTTCTAAGCATCAGTGAGAAATAGAAGCAGAACTTTAATTTGTTGGTAGCTAAATGCTATTGGTACAAATTTATCTGAGGCTGAACTGCAAGCTTGTGGAAGAAGTGAGATTACAATTCAGGCATTTTTCCATTCTTCCACGTACTTGGGCAATTAGACTGTTCTGCCTTTCGTAATTTTAGCTACTGTATTTTTTTTTTTCCCCCTACTTAACTGCTTAGAATTTAGTGAGTCTTATTTTTGGCCTTTGTTTCACAAGAACATGTAAAAATTTCCTTTAGGCTTTAGAAGCCTTCCTTTAAATGACACCATTAAGAAAAGATTATATAGTTACCTTCTCCCTCAAAAATGTAAATAAGAGTAAGTGTGAGAATATTTAGTTCTGGGTAATATACACAATTTGAGTCAGCCTTCTAGTTTATTCTTGGGAAAAATTTCCAATGACACAAAAGGGTTCTTGCACGTTCCTTATACGTCTGCATGTCTCAAGTCACTATAAGAAATTTTTTCTTTATATAGGCATAGCTTTGCTGGATTTTAGTGATTAAAGAGTAGTGAAGAGACCACTGAGAGGTATAGTTATTTTTTATTATAATGCTAAAGCTAACAGTAGTTTTCAGAAGCTGAAAAGAGGAAATCTAGTCTTAAAATGTTTCAATGTGTATAAGAGATGCTTAGCTAAGAAAATGTGAATATATATATATAAATTCAGAGATTGAAAGTTGTTTATGTAAAATATTTCGTAAGAAATCTCAAAAGAATGTAGTCTTCCTTAATGAGTTAAAATTTATATATTTTGAATTAAACCATAAGTTTTTACTTATAATGTAATTCCCATGTCAGAATCTGGATTTAAAGCAATAATGGGCTTATGTTTTCACTGTTTGGGTTGCAGCCTGATCCCCTGCTTCTCCTGATCCTGGGTTTCAAAACGCCTTGCACTGCCAAAGTTGAAGTGGGAAGTGTTCCCAGGCGAGTTCATTCTCAGCTCGTTAATCAACATGAACAGGTCAAATGCAAGAGTGAGGGTGTGCAAGTCTGGGATTCCCATCTAGTTGGTGTGGGCACTGGAGACCTGTCGTCTGCACAGTGTGCCCTGTGATCCTTCAGTGGGTCCCCTTTCCCTTTGGCCCTAAGGATGGCCCTTCCTGACACCTCTGACCACCAGAGGTGTGGGAGTATTGCTTGCCGCACTCCCAGTCCCTTCCTCCTTCTCCTTGCTGGCCAGGTGAGGGCAGTGCTGCAGGGCACCAGGAGGTTACTACCTGGGGAGAAGCTAACTTTGCCATGATGAAGAGCAGGGGATGTTGATTTGGAGAGCAATCAGATTAGGCTTGTAGGAGGCCATTATGACATTGCAGTCTGCTACAACCACCAGTTCCCCACAATTCCAATGTACAGGAATAGCAGCTGTTGATAACACCCTCTGGTATGTGCTGAGTGAGAATTTTCTTCTACCGTGACCTGAACTCTTTGAAATGGCAAAAATCAGAATCTTTGACAGAGAGAAGTAACTAAATTTCTGGAGTACCTATAGACTCCAGTTAGGCTTAAAGCACCCTGTATGTTGAACGCTGTGAAAACGCAGAATAAACCTTTTTTCCTCCCAAAGATCTTCCCATTTCAGTGCACCAAATCTTAACCAAGTTTTGAATTTAACACATCTGACCTAATGATGAAGGTCAGAATGATAAGAGCATGGGGATATTTAGGAAAGCAGTTACACAATGTAATGATTCTGGGTTCTACTGACTTCTCTAATATTGTTTATTTTGTTTAAATTATTGGACCTGTCCCAGTCTGTAGTCTGAAGGGAATTAGTTACTGACCTTTCCCATACCAGAAAATCTTAATAGAGCCAAAGTGGCGTTAAGCTCATCTACTTTTGTTTTTTTACTTGCCTCAACTTTGTAAAGACTTTATTTACAAGAAGACAAAAGGGAATACATTTAAGAATCACTCACTAGTGAGAAAATGTGATTGTTGGAGTGGTCATTATTCTTGTGAAAGTAATGCTTAGTTTTACAGAGCATTTTTGTTAGCTTTGAACTAAAGGGAAAATAGTCAACAAATCCAAGCCATAAGGATCGTGAAGAAGAGTTTAAAACTCCATCTGAATACTCTGGAACGTGGCAGTGACTTATTTTAGGGCTGTCCTATGGTATTCATTATCTAACCCTTTCTTTTTTGGTAGTACAGTGTGGCCACTCTCAAGTTGGAACCCTTTTGTGACTTTGTGTGCTGGCAGGCCCAGATGTATACCTGCTAGCTGAGCAGGACTTCTGTGTATGTGTTTTTTATCTGCATTTTTACCTGCCAGTTGCTTTGTGGATTCAGCTAGAAGATCACCAGGAGCTCTGAAATCGGTTTGAATGACTTGCAGAGGATACTGATAGCTGAAAGGAACAGAGGTGAGATTGCAAAGGTCTAATAATAATAGTAATAAATAAAAAGAAACATGAAAAACCAGTGAACCTGAAGATAGAATCGTAAAGGGCCTTTGGGTTGACTGGGAGTTGAGAATCATGCTTTGATAATTATCTTGGTGGGAGTCAGTACCATGGTCCTGAAACTTATATATGTCATGTAAGTCCTTAGTTTGAGAGCCATTTGGTGTAAGTAGAAGAAGAAGGGTTTCAAAAGTTCAGAAAGAGGAAACGATGTTAAAGCAGTGACTAGAAAGAGAGCACATACTTTTTTTTTTTTTTCTTTTTTTTTGAGATGAGGAGGAGAAGATGGTGTGATAACTTGAAGGTAATATGATGTTTGCCTATGTGTTTTCTGTTTTAATGATAACACGTGTATGTCCCTGGATTGGCTATAGCACATAAACTGCATACAGAGAAAGAGGAGGTTCAGGGCCCTGGAATATAGAGCTGTCTTTGTCATCATAGTATGAGAGCCTTTGTGGACTTTGTTTTCATTTTTCTGGGTACTGCAACTGGTAGGGGTATTCATGGTCTGCACAGCGTGGTGATTGTAAGGTGGTAGGGAAAGGAGGAGATCTGACCCTTGGATGGGTTTGTTAAGCCTGGAAGGGATGTGGATGTAGGCTGTTTTGGAGCAAGGTATTGTGTAGGAAAGAACTCTGTATGTAGTTATCAGCAGTAGGGAAACTAAGAATATAGATTTTAGCTGATTTGAGATACATTTATTTGAATGGCTATTGGTATTGTGTAGGAAGATGAGAGTTTAAGAGGACTATTATGCGAAGGAATATAATAGGAGTTGTACTTGGATGAAAAGATGGATAAGAGAGGAAAAGAATCTAGAACTTTCAGAGAAAAATGAAAAAAAAAATTATGCATGCTACTTTTTTTTTCTTTCTTTTTTTCTTCCCATCCAAATAATTGATTTATGGAGGCATAGAAAGGATTTGAAATGGGAGTGGGAGTTTAGACTTTGCATGTACTGACTGGGAGGAGAGATGAGTTGGGAAAGAAGGGTGGAGGGGAAGAAAACCCAGAAAGTACAGAAGCTAGTCATGCTTCAAAGCAATAATAAATATTTGGTACAGATAAAGCAACATTTACATTGCTTTTGCACTCTTTTGTCACAGCTGATTCTTTTCATCTAGTAAAGATAATAAATGAATAATCATAAAATATTGGTGTTTCAAAGTTCTTCCTTGGTTTTCATGAAGAGTATTTATTTTCCATCAGTCCATTACAGTGTGACATTGATTTGTGCATGTAATGTATTATTCATACTGTTCTAGTTTCATCCCATTAGCAATGCCAACATTATGCTGAATTCTGCAGTGGTAATCTTGTGTGAAGAGTCTTTGTACAGCAACTTGCGTTGTGGTTCAGATCCCATTTCACATTCAGTGACAAGACAGTGAACAACAGCACCTTATTGATAGTACTCAGACTTTGTTCCCCCTTCATCCCCCCCAGTGCAGTGAGCACGCAAATGTACTGTAGAGCTATAAACCAAATTGTGAAAGGCACAATGTGTGTATCAGAACTGGTTTATTTTTAGTTCTTGTATATCTTTGTCTTCCTGATAGCTAGAGTCATCAGGACAAATAACTAAAACCATCACATGACAAAAATAACAAGAAAAGAATTAAAAACAGCCTTCACATAAAATAGTCTGACATTTTGGTCCACATACATGATCCTTTGGGTATACTTTTTGATCTTGTAAATTGTGCTGTGCCTAGAGCTGATTTAAATGTATACTAAAGCCAACTGCACAGCATGGTTAAGATTACTGAAGGTCTGTCGAATGCTAGTACAGCAACAACAAAGAACTTTTTCATTTGAATCACAACTAGGATTTGATTGCAGTGTGTTTCTTTATGCTGCATTTTATGCAGGAACTTTTTTAATGTGCAATAGACCTAGCCTTATTTCCACCAAGTTTAATGATAATCTGTTCATTGACTGCATGCTTTGGTCCTGGCCTTGTTGGCTGAATGCTTAGAGTTCCATTTTTTCTCTAAAATTAAATTATTTTCTTACCAATTAACTATTCTCTCTGAAAATCAAGTCTACAAAAAAATTGAAATCTCTAAACAAGTCAGTGATTATCAGGTTTTTTAAAAATGCTTCTGAATACTTAGGAAGTGAAATTACAAGGAAATAAAAATGAAAGTTTGAAGAATGTTTTTTTTTTTTTCAAATGTTCTGATTTTTTAAAACAGCTGTGTAAACAATGGAATAATCTCTTCCTGGCATGGATACTTTAAAGAATCAACCACATCACCACCAACAAAAAAAGCACCACAAACCATTATTTAAGGTGGCTGTGTCATGAAGGGTAAATTTCTGACATCTCTGAAACTGTATTTCTTTGGATTTTGTTTTTGATGACAGGGAGAGCCTGGGCAAAGTCAGGAGGGCTGTCTCACAGGCAGAACAAGCCTCTGAAACAGTGAGATGAGGGGTGGCAGAGTCTAAAGACTTAGGGGGTTAAGTAAGAGAACTGGGGAGATGGAAAGCTTGAGGAATGAAAGAAGTAGATTCACTAGTCAAGGAGGAATATTGCAAAGGAATTAGAAAATAAAGATTTAAAACAAAAACCATGGTGAGAGAGGTTTAGTGTTTCTGGTTTAAAAAAAAAAAAAAATTTGCTCAGCCCTTTGGAGAATAAGGAGGCCTGCAGTCTTAGTAGGCTCTGGGATATGTTCAGAGGTACTTGCATATGTACAGATTTTTTTCTTTCTCTGACTAGGAAACATACATGCAGCAATTTATGCCAATGGAACAATGATATTTCAGAGCTAAAATGAAAATGGGGCGAAGAAAATTCAGTTATTTACAGCAGTGTTTTATGTTCATTGTAATATGTCCTTTTTCTGTGAGATTATGAATAGACTTTACTAAGGAAAATGTAAGTTATTATTTTTAGTAAGAGCTATGTTTTTAGTATTCCTTTGGTTTTACAATAGTTTTTACAGAATGTTTTCATTTGTTGGCTAACATTTTCGTGCGTTTCTGAGAAACATGCTTGAGTGCTGTAGATTGAATGTTTATGATAATTCATCTTCATGAATTGAAGCATGCGTTTATATAATTTGAGACAATTATAAGAACTTATTTTGAAGTAATTGATCGAAATTTTAATTAAAACAGTATCAGATAAAACTCTGCTTGCACAAACAGGAAAGGGACTCAAACCAGGTGGTTCAGAAATGAATAAAACCCTTCCCCAGTGTTTCCTGCCTTCCCCTTCACTTGTTGATATTTGACATAAGAGAAAAAAGGTTTTACAGTGTCTCGTGTGGTATTTGCCCTTCATAAGAGTAGTTGTTTGCATTCCCTATTTAATTTGAGCCTAACTTTAACTGAAGGGGTGCTATATCAGGGTCTTTTCATCCAGATGATTAGGGATTTGACCTTCTGAATCTTTAATGGATCGCAGGAGTTACTGCAGTGAGAGCCCCAAGCTACCACAGGCTTACCAGCTGCAATGTTGAGAAGCCAGCAGTAGTATAAGCGAATTAAAGTTTGCGTTTAGTTTTAAAAGTAATTCTATATGATCATTATATACATCACAGTGGTGTTATGCTAGGTATAAGTTATTAAAAGTACAGCAGGTGACAAGAAATATAAATTATTCCCATCTCTAGAGATGTCCGGTTTTGTTAATTTGAGAAACATAACTAGATGCATACAAACCTTATCAATATGTTTTTAGCAGATAGCAATTAACAGCAAGGGAATTTACCAGCAAGTATATAATTTAGGTTAATTCTGTAAAAGCTCATTTTCCTTTCAAGTTAAATACATCTAGGTTCAGATCTTCCTTGCTTAGTTCAGACTGATAACTTAATGCAGTCACTGAAAACCCTTTGCTTCAGCTAAGCTGTATCTGTTGCTTAGACAATTAGGATTTATATATCACAAATATAACTGCTTGCACTAGGGGCAATGTGGTCCAGTGAATATACTTTGAGATCTGTTACTGGAAGATCTGGATGTCTTTTCGGTTTTACAATGACAGCTTATACGATCTTGAATAAGTTGCTACATTTTAGTGTGTCAATGGCGCCGTGTGTGCACAAAAAGTGCAACAGGAGAGATAAAATCTATTATTTGCAAATGACGTGTGATGAGAAGACATTTCTTAAGATGTGACATTCTCAATCTTTCCTTAATTATACTGAGTAAAACGTAGATTTTGTTTTAATTTGGGGGGATTTCCTCCAGACTTACGTTTCATTCAATTTTCAGTTTTTTCAGCTGCATGTTCCTGTTAAAACATATTTATGTAGGTTTGTGAACTGTGATCCATATTCATGTTTGCAAAATATTATTTAAGTGTGTTTTATTGCTCTGATAAATTTTTTGGACTTGATCACCCTGTTTGAAATCTTTGCCCAGATATTCTTTATGATTTTGCAATTATCCTAAGCAATATTCATCTTCAAAACTTGAACCATCTCAACAATAATAATTTTATATATATAAACCACAGACCCCATTCCCACAACCCAAACCAGCAATAGGGACAGATATAATTTTGGCATCAAAATTTTGCTCTGTCATATTTCAACCATGTTGGCTTGCTAAGTTTTGATGCTTACACGTTTCAAATCAACGATAGTTGAGTTGGAGGCTTACATCTGTGTATAACATTAAGAAAAATAGCAGATCGATGGGGTAATCTGTGAAATTCATCCTCTAAATGTAAAAACTTGAGATTGACAGTATTACATCATTTATTCATGGGATGCTCTTTTCCAGCAGCATTGAACACTCCTTCGAATGTAGCTTAAATTCAGCATATGACTCCTACTGTTTCATCATGTAGTTAATCCACTGGTTGACTTCAGTGGTGAAATCTTAAGCCTGTAGCCATGCTGCACTGGAATTTCCTGTATCTACACCAATTTCACATTACAAGCTTGTGGGTTGTTTAAGTAGTGGGAGAAAGAGTGATGGAGAAAGATGTTCAATTAAACACAAGCATCAGTTTTCCGATGCGGCAATTGATATCCCGCTCAGAGGTGGATATGAGGAGAAAAGTCTTGGTGAGAATTGTTAATAAATTATGAGGAAGCAGTGCTAGAAGAATTGAACCAAGTTGGCACCTGAAGTGATTTAGGAGTATCTGAGCTTTGCTGGGGACTTATTACAATTTATTCCTGGGTTATGTTTTTCCCTAGTGTCTTGAGTGCAAGTATGCAGAGACTTGGAGCCTTTCATCCTTATGGATGAAATAGGAGAAGCTGAACACCGCAGTCAGTGCTTTCAACCTACTGCTACTACCATGTTAGAAGGTTTTCTTCCAGCTCAATGTTACTGATATATTGAAAACATGCTTAGAGATACTTTTCAGTGATTTCATAGCACAGGTTGTCATCTGAAGAGAATAGTTATTAAAATATTTTGATTCTGAATAGGAAGCCACCTTATTACTTTCATTATATTTTCTCCTACAATTCTATTTTAATTCAGCCTTTTTCTTAATACCTACACATGAACTATCTAGAAACCACTTTTCTCTTGGCATCTTAAATCTCTACTGTAGATAGGACTGCCTGTTATCTTATCTTGCTTTTGCTTTTCTGCTTTTTCTTTCATTGCATTTAGTTATTGTCTTGTGTTTTTTTTGTTAATTTGTTTGTTTTTCCGTACACATATAGCATTATTCATTATTCTGGAGTACATTATATATCTTTTCTGTAGCTATTTAGCATTTTCTGGACCAAGTATATTCTTGTGTGACTATGATGACTGTCTAAAATTAGCTTGCTTACTAGTTTTAGTTAGTTTGCAGGTTTTCAAAATTATTTTTAGTTGTCAGAATGTTCTATTGAAACACTTTATATGTGGAGCACTTACCTTTTGAAAGGCAAGATTTCTTCTCCATTTTGAATTTTCAGTTTATTTCCCTAAGACTAAAAGGCAGTGTTTTGAAATTAAAATAAACTAATGATTCACTTGAATTATTATTATCCACTCTTTAAGTTCTTTTCTCTAAATGATTTCATATTTTGTCCATATTCAGAACATGACAATTTCAAACCTCAAACCCACAAATTTTAATGGCTAGAAAATTGAATATCTGAAAATTCTACTGGAAACTTTCAGTAATCTGTATTTGCAGTGAAATGTTAAGATGCCAATTTTTCTACAAAATGGAAATGCTAATCTGCACTCTAAGTTAAATATATTTTTCAAGCTGTTGCATAGATACATTTTATATTCATTATAGAGATACAGAAAACCATGTAAGAAGTTATTTCTTGCATTAGAAATGTCTCTGAATCCTTGTTCCCAATCCACTATTCTCAACATAGCACTTCTTTCCCAGCTAAATTCTAAAGGGAATCCAGATGTTTATTTAAATATTCATAAAACAACTACAGTTGGAGCTGGGAGGATCATAGATACCTGTGTTCATTTCACACTACATTCATCTTATAGTTAAAAATGTAGTATTCATTGCAGTGCTAGCAGATGAGCTCTTTGACAGGAAAATGTGTTTTTTTTTTTTCCCCCCTCTACAAGTAAGGCTTTATGGAAAGGGGGCTGTAGAGCTGTCTTGGAAAATGTAATGTATTGACTATTGACCACAGTCCCACAGAAGAAGCTTTGTGTACAGTATTTAAATATTGTATTCTTGAAGAAATTATTTGCACTTGCTTTAACACTGGATATATCTAAAAAGGAGATAAAACTTTTTAAAGAGACGGCTGCAGCTTTGCAATTAAGCTTGAGCTGAATTTCGCATTTAAGATGGATTTATTTAATTGTGGAAAAGACAAAAGAATTTTCCATCTTGTTTGACAGTCAGTGAAGTGAGAAAAAAGTGCTGCCAAATCTTCATTTACTTGTAAACCATCTGAAAAAGGTGATTTATTTGGCAGTGTTTGCTGACAAACTTTGCAAAGAAGAACTATGATCAAAATCTTACATTTTTAAGACAATACCAATTAAAAATGATGATATCACTGTCCACATAGAGCATTTATATCAAGCCCCTTTTATCCCTTCAGATATTTGTCCATGTGTATTAGTGGGTAAGGAGTTAGAAATTGCTGTATTGCACATATATTAATTCTGGAGTCTGTACAAGGGAAGGCATGCAGTGAATGGAAATTCATGCAGGGGAGTATGAAAGCCAGAAGGCAGAGAATTTGGGGAATGTGTGCAGAAAATCATAGGAAGATGCAAACAGAAGTTGGAATCTCTAAGGTGAAAGGAAGGAGAGGAACGTATTTCCTAGCTATTCTGAGGAAATAAGCATCTGCAAACCTTTCCAAACTGATACAGTATTCTTCTGATTTTCATCTAATTAGAGAAAATGAGTCAAAGACCCAGTGAATCTGGCCTTAAAAGCTTTAAAGGAAAAGTAAAAGTAAGGAAGTATAACGCATAATACTAAAATTAAAAAAATGACTTGCTCATAGTCAGCAAAGATTATGTAAAATGTTTCATCAAATCAATAAGTCCTGAGACTGCTCCATTTTTCACTCATTTAAAGATGTGCTCCTATACACTTTACTATCAATTTTGATAAATTACGTATTTAAGAATCTAAAACGAGACACTTTTGCAAATGAGAGCAGGAGCATTAGATGAAAGTAACAAGGTGAGTGAGGACGGTCTGGATAGGAATGTTAGAATAAACAGGTAGTCCCTCAGTTCCACGGAGTTGTAGGTATGAGTGGTGTTATGTTGTTTTTTTTTCTTTCTCCTCCCTCGCTGTTTTCTTCCATCCTTATACATGCATTCCTTTTCTGATATATTATCTGTCTAGGTGTATGTATTAGTTTTGGCTTTTCCACTCAAATTCAGATGCTGATGAATGATGATAAAATGTATTTGCACTATCAGTTCATGGTATTGACTTCTTTAAAACATAACGCATTTTGTGAGCATGAGTTGCTTTCTGTATGTCTATCTTTATTTAGAAGATGAGTAATTTATTCTTGCAGGCAAGCGGTATGTACCATTGTTGTATCTATCTAAAACATCTAAACAGTTGTTTGAAAATAATAGGTATTTATTCCTCTCAAGCTATTGGAAAAATATGTGAATTAGTGTACGTGGTGTTTGCTAGTTTCTGGTCTTACCAGAACCGTGAAAGAGCAGAACTGAAGAACTGACTTTTTCATTAAATTCTTTACTGAATTCCATAATCATTCTTGCATGCGTTCATGGCATTGAGCGCCATAAGGTAAATTATGTTCCTTTGACAAATGTTGTCAATCTAGCGGAAATCTCTGGAGTCTGAAGACCTAGGAACTACAAATAAAGGAAGATCATGATCACACAAGGTAAGTTTCCATGTAGCTGTAAAGGCCCAGGAGGGCATGTCAGGAATAGAGTCCTCAGCTGTGAGAGAAGTTCAGTCCCATCAGGTACTGCATCGGGGAGCTGGCCTTGGGGACAGCACATACCCATAAACCTGTGCTGCTCAGCAGCTGCAGTGCTGTTTTGTGTGATTTGAAGCTTGCTTTCTTGTTTCCTGTAGGGAACAATGATAATGGGGAATACTGATCAGCAGGGATAAATATTAAATCAGTCTTTGGGCCTCCTGCCATATTTTCTGATGTTTGGGCCATCTTATATGTAAACCCAAGAGAGTTTAGTAATTATTAGAAGAAAGTGTAATTAATTTATAGAGCTCTAGTTATTTTGCTGAGTACTGTCAGTGGAAGTACAATGAAGCCTTTAAGCAAGGTCCAGTCACTGTATAAAGCTGTCTTGTGGCTGCTAAACTTTCACATTATACTGAAGTTGGATATAAACACTCCTTTTATAACTTGCATGTCACTGAAGTACGCAGATGTCTTGGCTCTGAAAGCACATTTATGAAACGAGTGCAGCCCTGGAGCTATGCCAGGGCTGAGAGTCAGTAGTTTGAGGAGGAGTCCTAATACCTCTCAGGATGGGAGGTCAGCTAAATAAGTGGGCCTCCCTTGTTCTGGCAGCAGAATTCTAGCCCTAAGAGAGCGTGCTCTATGCATATTAGATTCATTATGCAATGGTTCATTTTGAAAAATCTGTGTTATAACACTGCTTTGGTCCTCACTGAGAAGAGCCACTGCTGTTTACTGTAGGCAGCATGCCCTGTTAAATAGGAAAATTAGGAAAAAGTCCAGGAAAGTGAATATAAATTTTGATTAGTATGAATTTCATGACAATTTTGTGAAAGTGCATAGGAAATGCGTAGTTCTCTCACACTTCTTAAAGCTACTTAGTTTATACAGCAGAAATATGGATGCACGTCTAGTGTGTGTGTGTAGTATGTTATATACTTTGTGTGTGTAAATACATTTATTACTTTGTATATACACGTATATATAAAAACCCAGAGATTATAAAGATAACTGCAGAATAGCTCCAGCAGCATGAGTTAAGTCTGATCTTTGGAACATTTCAGATATTTTACATGGGAATGAATAAAATGTTCATAGTAAAACAGGTGGGGCAGACGTATCTCCGTAGTTCAGTTGGGTATTGGTCTTTCTTTTCGTTGAGACTTAGTATATTAATATATTACATAATTTGGAAGCAATGTGCTGGAATAGAGGTTTTTTTTTTTGGTAATTTTCATTGCAATTTTCTTCTGTCATTTGAGACTGAGGTGTGAGATTTTTATTCTATTTTTCTAGCACATTAAGAATTAATGGTAGAGAGTTAAGTGTTTTTCAACACTGGGATACTTTCTTCCTCCAGTAATAATGATGAGATGTGAGCTAAAATTAAGATTACAATCATATATCTTACATTTCAACATTACATCTATTGGGCAGGATCCTTGGCTCAGCAACAATACTGTCTCAGCACAAGAAATGATCCTCTGAGAATTCTGCTTTTGGTTGGGTATATCTACATGTATATTACAGACAGATGTGAGTTCCTTCTGTCTGGGGTACGATTCTGAAGTTGTGCTGGGAAGTACTGTGCACGAGCTACTGGGTTCCAACGAGAGGCTGGGCTAGCTCAGTGCCAAAAGCACCTTGGTAAAACCTCTGGGCTAGAGCTGACTTGCATCTGACTGCTTACTTATTTAGTGGGTAAAGAATTTTGTGCCACCTGTACTTACATTTTTTGATTTGTTTTTTAAGATCATTCTGTGAGGATATAGAGATACCAGTGACTTGTGAGATCCTTGTAAATGCTCAGAGTATCCCTGAGACTAGATAAATCAGGGCTAGCTGCGTGGTTCCTGTAGCTACAGATAACTAAGTGCCAGTAGCTTGGTTCACTTCTGTTGAAATTTGGGACTGCCCCAAGAGCTGTGCAGTTGGAAGACAGCATAAGCACCAAGAACACAGAGTCCAGACACACTGGAGAACACAACCTCTTATTTCTTTTGCTTTATTCTGAGGTATTAATGCAATCTTTCTAATCCATAATATAATAAATTACTTACAGAATCCTTATGTTCAACTCTACAGATCTTGTATAATTTACATACTCTGGCTTATAGGAGATATGTGAAGTTGTTTTTGAAGAAATATTAATATTTTGGCAGAAAAAATACTGTTGGCTTCTTTTTCAGTTTGCTATGTTTTCTTTTGACAAAAAATTGGTTAAAGTATTTGTCCTAGTTACTAGCAAATAGCAAACAATAAGTTTTGTTTTAAACTTTTTGTCTGTTTCAGGAGTACTTGGTGTTATTCTTTTGTACAGATAGCAAAATGATTATACTGCCCGGCTGTACGAGCAAAGGATTTAACTGTGCTCCTCCCAATTCATTATTAATCTAAAACTCAAGCATGTGTTCTACTTATCTCTCTCTCTTTTTTTTTTTTTTTTTTGCAAGCAACTTTTACCTAGTCTACAGCACAGCAGATTAGACATAGCTGTCAGGAAAAATCTAGAGGGAAAATCTATGTATGGAGCGGCATGGAAATGATTAGTGTCAGTGAACAAGGTCTTTCATTTTAATATTTAGTCCTTTCATGGTAACTTACTTCCAGCAAAACAGAACAATGTGTGTGGTTTTTTTAATTATTATTTTTTATTTATTTTTTAATATATATGCAGAAGGTTTATTCCACATGTGTAGATATGCACACAATCACCATTTGTATGTTGCACTACCCTATTTTTTGTTTGTTTGTTTGTTTTTCTGCAACAGCAAAATACCATTCAATTGCTTTCAGGTTTTGATTTGCTGTAATGCTCAGGTCCTTCTCTGCAGATCTGCTACCTACCTTAGACATGCTGTCCGCTATATTATACAGTTGATTATTTCTACCTAAGTGTAAAACATAGCTTTCTTTGAGTATGTTGCATAGTAGTTTCAAACTATTCCTGCAATTTTTCAACATTATTTCAGTTTAATCCTGTTCTTTGACACGCACTCCTGATGTGGTGTACTGCATCGCTCTCTGGTTATATTCCATGCTCTGTGAATAATTAAAATGTGAAATGCAATATTCAGGACAGACCCATGTAGTTTCCCACTGTATCCATTCTTACATTTATGCGACGTTTCACTGATAAACTCTCAGAGCACACTTCCAAGCAGCATTTGCTGCTGCAGTCTCATGCCCCAGGTGGTACATTCTTCAAGGTTTATTAATTTCCATACGTTCTGAAAGTGCAGTTATCATTTAATGATTAGAGCTACCAAAACAAAATTAGGTGCTAGTGGCTTCTCCCTTCTTTTAATGTTAGCAAATGCTACCAGAAAACAAGCTGACATTATTTCCCTAAGATATTCACGTCAGAACTGCAAGAGGAAAACTCTACTGTTCAGTTAGTCAGTGGTGGATTGAAATTCCTAGATTTCAATGGGTTAAACAGTTCTTACAAAGAAGAGTCCTCATCCTTGCTATAGTCCTCAACCTTCATTTCAAAATGGGGTGCTGATAGTCATCTGTGTCTAATAAGTTTAAAAGAGGCAGTATCTGCAGGTTGTGGTTAAGGAAAAAGACTGGTGAGTTTGTCTGATACTGCAAGGTGCTGTGAGAACTCAGCTAAGAAACTTCAGTCTGTTTTTTAAATAACAAACACTTTTTCTGAAGTAAAAGAGCCAGCTTTTTTTTTTTTTTTAAAAAAAAAAAAAAACTAAAAACTTCCAATTTATAATGCAGAGGTAGTATAAGAATTAACATATAACACGTGGATCTATGCTGCAGTGGTAGCTATACTGGCATGACAAGTTACCACTCTCGAGCTGCCCTTCACATTCATTCCTTCTGGTTTTCTGTATTATCAGTTCTAATCTACTACAATGAAAAGTTATTTTAATATACACAATTTTGGACTAAAGAAATATAGTTTACCTTGAGATGTACTAGGAGCTCGTGCATAATCTGACACAGCTCTCCCTTGAAAGCGAGGTAACCTTCTGCTGATAGACCATAACTAGGTTAAGAGGATTTAGTTGCTTGAGGTATAACTGCTGTTTCTGTCCAGAATAAGGGAGGCTTTTCCTACATTCTTTAGAGCAAGGGGAATAAGCAGGTTTAATAGCACTGTCCCAAAAAGCTCCCCTATCCTTGAAATAGTTTAGCTCAGTTCTGAGAGCTCAGATTTAGGACAGGCAGATCAGCTTCAATGGTCTTCGAATAAGGAAGTGAATGTTTAGATGTTAATTTGGTTTGGGTAGGCATCTTTTGAAATCTGCCCCTCTTTAAGTCGTGAGATGAGGGTAGTTATCTGACTTTGAGCAAGTTTCAGTAGCAATCAGACTTCTGTGTCAAGGTTTCTAGAGCGATGGGATAATCCCAGCTCAATGTGTGACTGTTGAATTGGTTATGACAGTTTTTCAGGTAAATGGGTATTGGCCATTGTTGTCCAACAAGATAATTACCTGAGATAATAAGCAAGAAATTGAGTTCTTATTCCTTTAATACTTTGCTGTAGTTTTCATGAGTGTGTTTCTTATTCTTACTTTTCGGTAATATGAGATAATATGGAGTTAGTAGGGCCAAGCTGTTGTAGTCACCCTTACTTTCTTCTGGTATACAAAATATGCTTAAATTGTCTAGTATGACTGTGGTGAAGAGGTGTTCTGAAGTCACAGAAAAGGAATCTTTTGAAATAAACTTATATTGAATTATATGAATTATGTTGACAGAATATCCTTTCTTTAATAGTCTCACAATTGTTATGGCTTGACTCAGCAGATAGCTAAGTTCCACACAGTTATTCACTCACCCTCCCCCCTCCCCAAATGGGAAGGCTTCCCCATAACATAGCTTCATTCTAGACACTACGAGAAGCGTAACTTCTGTTAGAAACTAAGACAACTAAGACAAGCAAATTATTATCATTACAGAGGAAATATAAGATAAATATTTCCTTAATTTGGCTATTATTCTATAATATTTGTGAACCACGGAGACCTGGCATGTATATACAGTTGAGAATATATTCATCTTTACTCTTTTGTTGACTCATTTTATCAAGTGCCTTTAATAAATGGCCTTGCACTATTTTTCTCAGGTTTAAAATGTGTTTTTATAATCAATATTTCCATTAATAATATAAAACTGTATGTTAAGCATAAACTAATAGATGAATATATTGTCTTAATAGCCAAAATATTGAGTGTGCAATCTTTGCCTTTTTTTGGCTTTACGTAAAGCTTGAGGAATATAGGACAGCATTAAGTAGGACACATAGATCTCATCGCTTAAAATCAAGCACCGTAAAAAGGAGCAGCCTAGTCTGCTTCGAGATGTTTTGGGAAGACTGTGCCTTCTGTCTGGCTTTTGTGGGATTTGAAGAGAGTTTTGTTTTACTCAGAATTACTGAAGGACTGCTATGGATGGATCATGGAAGCGTGCCACAGCTCTTGTTCCTATATTGCCTTTAGGGACCCTCCAGAGCTTCCTCAAAGATGGTGCGTAGGGACGGCATGAGAGCGTGGGCTCCCTGGTGTCCTGTAGGGCACAAGGAGTTGCTGGCAGCTAGCCCTGCCTGCAGGTATCGTGTGCTGTGGAGCAGCCTGCGGGCTCCATGGGGCAGTCCAGTGGGAGCAAGGCAGAGCGTGCTGCACTCACCAGGACAGCACACAGGCTGGGCACAGTGGTAGGGAGACTGACAGGCACAGAGCTGCCTTCTGTGCTTTGAAGTCTTTGATGCTGGAGCAAGCTGTGTAGGAAGCAACCCCATTTTGTTTTAGGTGGTATGCACTTTCCTTTACGTTAGCAGGATGCGAACATCTGCCTAGGGACCAGAATGTGGTACACACATTTACAATATCCCAGCACTTTTCCAGTGCTGTTGCTAAGCACCACTACCTACAGTTATACAGGACAATCAGAAGAGATGACTGATGGCAATAATAAAAATAAGAATGTATGGTAATATATGTGAGATGGATGAATAATTTTTTTAATACTCAAAGTACCAGTCTTGACACTAATTTACATACTTTACTGTAGATTTCTACACCTTATTTAAGTACCTAAAATAACAGTGAACTTTCAGCTGCTTAGAATATACGTATCCTCCATTTGAAATTCTTGAAAAATATTTGATACATTTGGATATTAGTCTATGGTATTGACTAGCCTAGATACTAGTGATCCATGTTTCTAATTTTGCATGTGTCTTCTAAAAGTGTTCTTCAAAGAAATAGGTAAGTTGTCTTTTTTTATTATTATTATTATTCCTTGGAGTTGGTTAAAAATAATTTTCAGCAAAGCCTAGAAAATACAGATTTCTGTTCAAAGAAATTTGCATGCTTGAATTTTGCAAAAATGCTGTTGATGGCACAAAGCTTTTTTCAGTCCTTTGGGTAAGTTTTCAGTGTAGAATGTTTTCTTCACTATGTGCTGACGTTTATTTATCTTTCAGTATTTAAGAAAGGTTTTAGTTTCTCTATAAACTTGTATGACATCATTAATAAATAAATGAGAAGTGCTGTATTCTTCATGATTTAATAACTTGCCTCATTCATTTGTAGGTTTTGAGGGTGTGTGTTTGCTAACTAGGTTGGTGGCACCATTTCTTTTGGTGGAAAACCTGAAAGCTGTTTCTGTCTCTTTGCTCATTTTCAGGCACTGTTTTAAACACCTTAGATAAGTAGTCAAACTGAAGGTTGCAATTAATTGTCCAGAACATGGGAAAGGAATGCTGGTCTAGCATAACCCAAATGAGTTACACTGAATTTGGCATACAGCATAAAAGAGGGTGAAGTCACTTTTAATGATACGTCCCAATTCGTAAACAGGTGTTTGCCCAAGGGGAACACACCAGAGTTGCTTTGCAGGCATTATGGAAGAGTGAATCACTGGAATATGTGAACATTTCTAACCCCACCCCTCCCCCAAAATATATTATGTCAATCCTTTTAGCAATTCGTGTTCAGCGAGGTATTGCTCGCAGCAGTGAAAGAGAATGGATTCCAGAAATTGTGGCACTCTCTTTATCTATTAGCCATTTAATGAATGGCGTTTTAAAATTTGATTGGCAACTTCTTTTAGCATCTTAATTAAATTGCTCCTTCACCCCAGTGTCTTTGAAGGACAGAGCCTTTGTTAAAGATGTCAAGTTAGGCTTTTATTGTTTGCTTCCAAGGGGAGCAGAGCTTGTTGGCAAGTTAAGAAAAAGGTGCAGAATCAAGAATATACTTGCTAACATGCTCGTTAAAACAATTTTAATGCTACTAACCAGAACGAAGAGGAAAATGTGTCCAGTGACAGTATGCTCTTCTCTATTAAAGATGTGAAGAGCTCAGAGCATTTCTGCTAAACCAAATTCTTTAGCTAAGTTAGGGCTTAAAAATGTACTAAGGATCGTTCTTAAAGTGCGAAGGCAGATAAATGCAAAGAGAAAGAATTGTAACAAAAAGTATTATGTCTCCATGGTAGTACAGGGGCAACCCTCACTTGATTTCTGTTGAAGGGAAAATATCACCAAATCAACACTGCAGAAAGATATCAAAGGTGTTCCAGGGAAAATATGTTGGTAGGGAAGAACAGTCGATAAAGAGTCTGTTTATTAAAATACTTGGATTTAAATTAAGCGGGGATTAGAAGCAAATTATTTTAAGGTCACTAGTTGCAAGTTGTTAGACTAATCTCCTGCAATTTACATTTTAATATGCACCAGTGGAAATTGTTTTCTTGAACTATTTCAAGATTTTTTTTTTGCATGTACATTCCACTGAAGAAGAGGTCAAAATGCATAATGTACTATTTGAAGTTCAGTGACATTTCTCATGTGGATGTGTTCATGATCATCAGAACAAGGTGGCTATAAGAAGTTCCATGTCTTGAAGAAGACATCAAAACCAAATTAGAAACATAAAGGTCATTTTATGCTGTTAGGAATGTATTTGCCATTCACATTAACCTCGTGGCCCTGGGGGATGGTTGTTTGTGAAGTTGTCCTTTATGATCTTTAGACAATTGTTTTTCTCAGGAGCTTCACCTTTCTGACTTCTTTTCATAAATCTTATCTTTGTCATACACTTAGAAAAAATCCAATAGAGTTGTACTTGAGTATAACCTTTAGTCATGTATGATGTGTTTCATGCGTTGTGCTTTGAGTATGTTTTATATTTCCATTTTAAAACAACCCATTCTTTGTGTGCAATTATTTTAATTAATCTTGTATGCAACATTTCTGATAAGAAACTGATACCACTTGGTGTGCAAATGAAGTCATAAAACTGCCCTTAAGTCCTGGCATTACAGTATATGATAATCAGGTGAGTGCAAGCAAAATCAGCTATCCAACCTATATTAGCAGAATAACTTCATCTAATATTTACAAAATATGAGGAACCAGGGTGAAAATTAGCCACATTAATGGTTCGGATTTAAGACCATTCAACTAATACACTGTAAAGCAATCACAAATTGAGTTAGAGTGGGAACAAGTTCAGCCCAGCGTTTCTAGCAGGAATATGAAGGAAATGATGGTATTTTACTGCTTCTGGTTTTCTGTTCATGAGTTAAAACAATACAGAATTCTCCAGCCTATATTATGGGAAAAGATTAAAGAGTTCAATTTGTTTATAAATTGGGGATTTCTACCTTAAAATGACTTAATGGGCTGCCACACAATCAGATTGAGGTTGGATAGACAGTAGTGAAGACTTTACAAAAACATACACTTTTCCTGCTACCCATATAGTACATGGCACCATGGATTATTGTATTAGCCTTTCAATTATGGGGATCTATTTCGAGCCATATGCGGAACATATTTGTTTTGACAGGTATATTGGTGCCTATTGTCAGTTCGCCAAGTAGTTGAACATGAATAAAAGTAGTTGTAATGGGATATAGAATAAAGCTCTTGACTTGTTTGACTCCTAAAAATGCCTAGGAATAGGACCAGACAGAAAAGTCTCATGTTATGCCTGACAGTTGCTCGAATGAAATGCTAATTTCTCTTTCTCAAGAGAGTAGTTTTCAGCAGTGAAGATATGTCCCTAAAAAAAGAAGTCCATAAAAATATCCTATTCTGTGCTATATAGAGAATATGCATACTCTCTTTTCTCTAGAATTATCCAATTCTATAAATATCCTACTCTATAAATATCCCATCCAGTGTTCTCCCTAGCTGTGGATAATAGAATCCGGCAAATATTTACTTCCATGACAAGTCCTGAATAGAAACAGTGTCCCTGCTAATTTACGGGGCCATAGATTATAAACAAGTCTGACCCTTACTGAGAAGCAGACGGCTATTGAGTGATGCTGTATTGCTGTGGAACATCAAACCTGCCTGCTTGATTCCAGTTTACATGAAACTTGCAAAATACAATCGGAAGCTTGAACGGTGTAAAGTATAAAGGAAGGTTTAATTACAGCCACACAAGACCTTATCTAATGCTTGTAGCAAATATACGAGTGTTGGCATTGTAGTCATAAAATCCACTCGTGCTTTCAAACACGTTTCACAGTGTGTTTACATACTAAAATATCTGTATACATACTAAGATAGTTTTCTCACTGTATGAAATTTAAGAGCACACTGCTAGTAAAATCTGTTTTCTGTATATGTAAACTGAACTCATTACAAATGAGTTGTAAGTGACTTTATTCTGTTAACTTGAAGCAAATGGTCTGGTATTTTGCTTATTGAATGTGCAGCATCAGATGTTCTTGAAGCAGAGGGGAATGAAAGGAAATAGAAATTGTAACATTAACAAGCTATTTTTGTTGTCATAATTACATTTGTGACACAGATTAAAGGAAAAGCTGTAAGGATACGTTTAGTGCATATGTGGGTATTCTTTCCTGCAGAGGTATTTGTGTCTTAAAGTAGTGTCAGTCAGGTTAAGAACAGAAGATGGGGATAAAAGCTTACAGCACAGTAGAGGAGAAACTTGCTTGATCATCTGCCTATTAAAGTTAATTAATTAATAGCATATTTCTTCTGATGGGTTTTGAAATGCTTGTTCAAGGGTCAAAATGGGGGCCCATTTCTCAGAAATAGGGATGTTAGAACATTGTTTCACATTGAAAGCTTCAACAATCTGAAAAGTTCCGTTCACCTGAGATGACTATGGTCGTATTGGATGCTTCTTTCCGTTGGAAGTGTTGCTTTAATGATTTTATTTTATTTTATTTTACTTCCTAACTGTGTTATAGCATAATAACTTCAAGCAGCAGAAATATTGAATATATATTCTTCATGATTCTAAAGGGAAAAGTTGTGTTCCTATCAAATGATGTAATGGGTTTCCAGTAGTCACTAAGGAGAGAATTAAACATTGCTTAAAACCTCTAAAAATCCTCAGTTTAGCTCATACATAAGAAATTTAAATGTTTGATCAAACAATTTCCTGTAAGGTTAATAAGATGTGACAAAGGAAGGTGGTTCCAGAGAACTGGACGAAGCTAATGTTCAGATGAATTAAAGGAAGATTGAGGTAAGTGTAAGAATTTTGGCTTGATGTTAATCCTGGGTAAAATAATGGAATAGCTGAAATGGAAATATCCTGAAAGTTATGTAAGATTATAATACAGTTAACAATAATATGAATTTATGGAAATACGTGATTTTTTTGTTTATATTCCTCTAATTCTGTGCTTATTTTAAATTATTCAAAAATATTTTCTTCAATTTCTTGATTGTGTGCTACTGAATGTTATTATGCAGTGATTAAGGAAAAAGCTAGGTGTTTGCGGTTCTCTTTTGTAGCTACCCTAGTCTCGGTTCTGCATTGTTTGCTTCTCATTTCTTCAGTTTTAGCTATAGATGGTATTTTGCAAAATTGTCACTAAATAAAAAGAAAGAAAAGGTGTGGTGTCTCTGGAGATAAAGGAGAAACAGCTGAAGATACACACTTTAGCAGAGAGCTGTAAGTGGATTACAGATACTTTCTCATCAAATCTGTTAGTTGTATGTGAAACCTTAACATGAACAAAGATAAACAGAAATAATGTCTTGAAATCCTGCCATACATAATGTATATTCCTAACTCATTTAGCAGTATAGAATATATAATGCGAGCAAAGAAAAAATATCTTTGCAATATTTTCATGGATTGATAACATAGTAATAAATTAAGAAATACCAAGTTGAAACGTTGAAAGTTGGAGGAGATCTGAAAAGAAAACAAGTCATTATGGAGGAGTAAAGCTGTTAAATGAAGCAGCAGGTGAACTGAGAGAAGCACTGGATGATACCGTGTAGAGGAGAACAGATAAGATAAGCTAGAAAAGACTAAATGAAAGAGAGCAGTTTCCAATTAGCAGGGGTAATTACTGACAGAAGTATCCCCTTGTTATTAGGAAAGGGATTTTGTCCATCAGTACTCAGATAATAACTCCTGATAATGGTAGTGATCTTTGAATGCTGAAAATGCTGAATATTAACGTGGAGGGGGAAGAGTTTTTTTATTTGACATGGAGCTGTTTTTATCAAGTGAAATACTACATCGGGGTGACTTGTTGCTGAAGTTCAGGATCGTCTTTGTTCTCTTCTGTGTTACTATGAATATTATTTATTATGAATATGTTTTATCCACACACAGAAAACATCTATTTAAGAATGATTAGAGTTACAGACTGGAGTAAGCATATCTTACTATTTAGTTTACATTTTTCACTCCATTTTTTCCTTATTTAAAATCTCTGATACAATGAAGTCAATGACAAAGCTTTCTTCGAATTTAATAAAGCAAGAAATTTTCCTTTTATACAGCCAGTTTTTAATAATTGGCCAATATTTAATTTTTACAGACGATTTCGTATGAAAGAACTGTGGAGCAAAAATCCATGGTTTCACATTTATGGAAAAAAAAATGCAACAATGCAGTTTAATCTATACATATTGTATTTAAGTAACTTAATGAGTACTACAGTGCTTAGAACTTACTAGAAAAGATGACTATAGGGTACAGTGATTTTTTTTTTTTTTTTTTTGTGGTCCATTTTACCCTTATGGTAACCACGTCAGTAAGACTTTGTGAAGCAATAATTAATTAGTAATTAACATATAGCCTTTTTAACACTGCACATAAGCATTGTGACTTTTAGCTACCAGAGGCTTGGAAGGCATGCTCTAGGCAGAAGTTTCTAAGTCCTTCTTGTTAATAGTTTTGTTACAGTACTGACACATATTCTAGCTGTCTGTTTCAAATCTTGCTTACTATTTGGAGCAACATACTGTTGCCTGTAAAAAATCTTCAGGTTCAAAGAGAGAATAGTCATTTTTGCAGTATTCTCAAATCTCTCTTCTCCACTACAAAATACTGTTTTCCTGTAGCTTTTTTAATGCTAGGATTATGTGTCTTGTGTGAGATGTAGAAAATGACTTAAAATAACTGGATAGTTTGGTGTTGTCCTTGTTCACGTGTCAGCTGAAGTGGTGGAATTTTATTTTCTGTGGGTGGATTCTTAAGAGTCCAAACAGCTCTCACACTGGTCTTTTCTCAAACTGGATGCTTTAACCTCCTGGCCCCCCACATAAAGGGTGCTTGTTTGCTTTGGGGATTTGGGGGATGTGTGTATTTCATGTTTTTTTTAAGCCGTGTTTTACATTTTAAATAAGAGCATGTGGTATATAGACTACAGATAGCTTGCTTCAATGAGAAGAGAAATGGTCTTAGCACTTTCTAGGCAAAGTTTTCATTTATAGCCAGAATTATTTGACTTCTGAGCTGTATAGATCATGTATCCAAAACCAAATATACTAAAATTTTGTTCTTAAGGAAATTAAAATGGCTGTGGTTAATTTAGGTTTGGATCACTTTCTTGGCTGCTTTTGCAGATTTTAAATATCTTACTATTCACTGTAAGGAAAAGTTTTGGAAATTTTGTGTCTTTAATACTGTGGATGAGTATAAATATGTGGAAGAAAAATTTGAGGTAAATGCCAGTATGTAACAAACTTTTAATTCTTGTTCCTGTACTCCTTTTTCAACTTCTCCTGGATGTTATGATTTTGCTGTCAAAAATCCATGCCTTTGCTGAGAATTCATGCCGTGGTGTGTACACACCTCAGAAGGCACCTATTGTCTTTCAAGGTCATATTGAAGAGGATTGGTTAAAGGGAAGGTTAAACTTCTGCAATCATTTACAGGAGATGGATTCAGCCAGTGGAGCGGGAGTTGTGGAGGATGGAACTAACTGTATCATGGATAGCTTTGTATTTGGTCCTAAGAAATTATGCGATCTATACCGGCAAAGCCCAGAACAAACTTTGAGAGGGCTGGTAAGAAGTGTGTGATGTGGTCAGTGCTCTGCTCTGTTGCCTTACTTAGCCGCAAAGTAATGCCAAGTGATCCCACAGTCTTGGGGATGGTTTTACTTTTTGTTATAGATTAAAGCTGCTTTCTGGATGCATACTTTTAAAGGAAAGGGAGATCTTTGAGACATATAACTTAAGGATGCAAACTGGTTCTTCATAGTTTCTTTGCCCCATTAGGGCAGCCAGCATTTCTTCCTCTAGTTCCTTTAATGGTAGGCTTTGCAACAGCGTTCTTTCTTTTGGGAAATTATTTTTCTTTTATATGTTCCCCTAGGAATTTTCCAGTTAGAGTAGAGTACAATGTTTGGTTCATATTCTCATTGCACAGTGGGTTTTCTTTAGTGCTTCTTCCCACAGGAATGGTGCTTAGTAATTCTCTCTAGTCCTATCATTCAGCAACAGACCAACTGTCTTCTTTCTTGCATGGTAGACTGAGCACAATAAGTTAGTTCAGCACCTGATAAAAGGATTTCTCCATTTATATGTTTCATTGTTCATTAGTTTTTGACAAGTGGCTCAGCATCGCTATGAGGACACTGGTTATATAGAGGTTGAATCAAGCACTAGAGATTGCCCTGAAAAGGGGATGAGTATGAATGATTTATAAATATGAGCTAAAACAGAGAAATGGTTTTTTCTTAGGTTCCTACTGTTTTATTCATTTTAAATTCTGCCATCACTCAGCAGGAATGCTTTTCATTTTTCTCAGCAACAACTGAAGGAAGAGGGGGTTGCTGCTCTTTGAGAAGATGTAACTGTATCTTTTAGGTCATGTTTCTGAGCTCCACCAACTTGAAACATCAAAGTGAATTTGCTCTGATATTAAGCCAACTTATTTAGTCATCCCTCTAGACAAAACGTTTATCTGGATTTTTGGTCTGCAGTGTGACTAGAATGTACTCTACCCAGATGTGTTTTCCTAACTTTATGCAATAGAATAAAGCAAACATAAATACCCTTTTGAATACATCTTGTTAGGACCAGTAATGGGTGAAACTAAGTTAAAACTATTAGATTTGACTGAACCAGAGCATGAACTTCAGCTGTATTACATCAAGGGAACAAGATAAGTGTTTAAATAGAGCTTTTTTTGAAAGGAAAATCTTATCAGGAAGCCTATCTTGGCTAAAATCAGTAAGAGCATTTGTTGCTAATTTAGTGGGGTGTGTTTGCGTGTGATTATATATTAGCCTTGAAAAATGAGCTCTTTCCTTTTCTAACATAATTGAGGGTACTATTTGTTAATCCAAATATTATGCAGTAGAGCTGTCCATAACCCTTAGCTCATACAATGAGGATTTTATTTTTTTCTAGAATTAAAATAGAGAGAGATGCAGGGTCAATTATCACATTTCAGAGACTGAAGCACACCCACCTGACGATTGCTCTCTCTCTTTCTTCTGCTCTCCCAGTGGGAATCTTAGTCTAGTTCAGCAGGACTGTAAAATGACTTTACGCATCTTTTGTTCCATCTCCTTGATAGACGCAGCTGCCTGTTAGAATAAAGGAAGTCAGGGAATGATAAGTTTGCATATGGAAGGTTGCTGTACAAATATTTTAATTTCTGTGCATTTGATGGTAGGCTGCTCTATACTTTTTTCTTTGTGGAAAAAAGTATCTATCTTCTAAAGTATTGTTGAATTAAACTTTAAACCTTTCTGAGGTACCTCCAAAGCCTTTTTGACACAGAGAAATAATATTCCTCCTTTAAGGCCAGGCTGGCCTGAACTGTCTTGTTTTTCTGTCAGCATACAACATACCACACAGACGGTGAGGCTGGGTCAAAAATGTGTTTATCTTCAAAAATTGGCAGGTTTGTCACACAGGTGTTCTTTCAGTGGAGTCCTAAACTGATATTGGAAGGAGTTTTTTTAATCTGTTTCTTAGGTCTTCTGTTTTTTTGGTCTTCCTTTATAAAAAGCAAAAGAGGAAGAACGTGGGTTATGAATAGAGTTAGCTGATGTCCTTCTGAAAATAGTCATATTTCCAAAGACATAGGTGAGGAATGTTTGCCTATGCTTGCAACTGTTCCTTTTTTTTTTTCCCATAACATTTCTCAAAGACTAAGAGTTTACAACTTTATTTTGAAATAATTTTTAGGATGTCATATTTAAAGGTGTAACAGGAGAATGACACAGAAATCTTATGATGAATAATAAAGCTCCAGTCTTGCAAATACATATGTACATATACAATGTTGGCATTTATGTTATTGGACACCGATCCATAGCCCATGGTGAGAAATTCCACTAACATAATACTGTATTAAAGTCACTTTTACATATTAAAATAATTTCAAGCTTTGCACCTTGTCTTTCTGCTTATGTTCTAATTCCTAGATTTCATTGGCACTGTTTATTGTGTGGCTAAGGCAGGTGTGTGTGTAAAGAAAACTGCACCTGATTCTGTTCCTGTGGGCTTTGTTCTTGTGAATTAGCAGGGTGTTTCAGGTGGGAATTTTCTTAATTTCTCAGTTTGAGAAGAGAGTTCGAAAGAAAGAAGGTGCAGTTCCAGGTGTGTGGAAGATGGGGGATCATTTGCTTGGTCATTATCCACAGCAGAATGAATTTGGTGACCTAAAAGTGTGCTATTTTGAACACCACCTGGAGAGCTGACATTGAATAGACTGTGGTGTTACTTCAGATGGTTCCTTTTTTCTATTTTCTTTCATTTTCCGTAGAAGGAGGATCCCAGGGATATGATAACCTCTTTGCTTCTTTATTACTAGTCTTAAGTCCACCTGCTGTTTATCTTGGCAGTAGGGTATTTTTGATCTATCAAATGCTCGTTCCCAGTCCTGCTTTCAGAAAATGAAATCTGTATCACTGAGAAGAATCCCTACTGGGGATTATGACTGTTGGCATAGAAGTCAAATATCATGTGAAATGGGTTACATCTCAAAAGATCATAGAAATTATTTTCTGGGTATTGTGGGATTATTGTATTCTCTGTTGTGCTTCATCTGTGGAGGAATGCAAGTGTAATAAGTTTGAAACATTCTTTTAGCATCTTGCACGAACACTGAATTTTTACTTACACTACAGGTCTGGTTTGAAACCATAATTCTTTCTTTCTTTCTTTTTTTTTTTCCTAGTAAAGAACTCCAATCTCTTTGAATTCTGTTCAAGTTTAATACAGATTGTTTTTTTTCTCCTGAGTTTTACAAAAACCTGTATTTCATCATAGTGTTCTTTTGTTTTGAAATGGCTATGCTTCTTTCAGAACAAAAAATAGAAGAAATTATGGAAAAATCCTAATGCAAGGACAAGGTATTCAAACAAACAATTCACATGTTTTTGGACCTTTGCACTTCAACTTGAGAAGCTTGTTTTATTTCCAAATGTATTGGCACATTTTCTCAATATTGTATTAACAGAGAGATCCTTTGAAGTGTCTCAAAATAGAAAAGTAATTTGTATTATTGAGAGATGTCCTGAAATTAGTGTTGTAGTTAAAAGTTTGAGTTTCTAATTAGCCTGCCACCCATTTTCTTTGATTGTTATGTTTAGAATTGGTTTCCATTTTATTCTTTTAATTTAATCATTTTGAGTCTTGCTTTTTCTTCCAGATAGTGTTAGCAACTAAAAATCATTTTAAATTGTATCTTAGCCTACCTGAATGGGGAATTCTGCATATTTCCTCAGGTTGTTCAGCATAAAACAGAAGTGCCAAAATTGCAAGTAGAATTGGGTGGGCAAATACAATGTATTGGAATTTAGTCCAATATTTCAGTGTCTTAACTCTCTGGCTGATTTGTTTCACATTAATACTTTTATTGTTGAAGGTATTGGGAACAGAATTTGCTGAAATTGCTTTGTGTGTGTCTATACAAATGGAAGAATATTTATATTGTATGTTAATATGGATTTGTTTTTATTATCCTTTCTGGGATTTGTCAACAACCGGTTTATTGGTCTTAATTTTTATGATAAAATATCATTATGATAAAATATTATTGGTGCACCCTCAGCAAGTTTGCAGATGATGCCAAGCTGTGTGGTGTAGTCGACACGCCAGAGGGACCTGGACAGGCTTGAGAGGTGGGCCCGTGCCAACCTCATGAAGTTCAACAAAGCCAAGTGCAAGGTCCTGCACCTGGGTCAGGGCAATTCCAAGCACCAATACAGGCTGGGCAGAGAATGGCTTGAGAGTAGCCCTGAGGAGAAGGATTTGGGGGTGTGTTGACGAGAAACTCAACA
>WBMW01006184.1:196842-241555 GCA_013396635.1 Penelope pileata
GGGAGGTGTCCTTGCCCATGGCAGGGGGGTTGGAACAAGACGATCTCTAAGGTCCCTTTCGACCTGAACCATTCTATGATTCCATGATATAAATGTGAGTCAAGGCTGATTTAGGAGGTAACAGTTTTCTGTGCACTTTCTGAGAAGCAACAATGATTTTTGGATTTATTGTAGTTTTCTAAAGCTATTTAGATATCAAACGTACTGCAGACTCTTTTTTTCTACTTATGTGCATGTGACTAATCATGCTGACAGTAGTTCCCTTTAATAAGATGAAATACTGCCCTGACTGAATCAATGCAGTGTTCCCACTGGCACTAGTGTAAAGCTTTGATTTTGCCCATTGAGCTTTGCTGTACGTGAACTTTTGCAGAAGTAGGATCTAATGGATACTTAATTTCCTGACCATCCTTAAATACACGAATTAAAATTAAAAACTTGCAGACTGAGGCCCCTGTTAGATTTTTTAACTGTTTCTTTAGTTTCACAGCTTATTTTAATATGCTAAACATGCAACTTTGCTGTTTAAAATTTCTGTAATTGTAAAATATTTTTTGTCATCATTACATAATACCATGTATTTGGTGATGTAAACCAAGCTCTCCACCTCTCTGTCTCCATTTAGCTGATGTTTGGCTGTATTTTTTAATACACTGCTGCCAATTCAACCACAGCTTCACAGTGAAACTCTGTCTTCAATGTTCATTGGCTATCAGTGATTGTTTGACGTATCTGTGCGTTATTTGGCACATCCCTATGCTTAAATGGAACTTTTGTTTTGAAGGGGGAAGTAAAGGATGCATTGTAACTCACTGACTTTCTGGGGTTTGTGTAATTTGTACCACATGCTATTTCACTCAGATAAGCTACTAATTTTATAACTCCAGTTTTAAATTTCCATTTACAGTGTAGACTTCCAAATGTGTTAGAAAGTATCATATATATTTTGAAGTATACCATGATTTTCAATATTCTTTCATGAAAGATTTTTTTTCCCAATCTTTTTATTTAATGATTGTACCAAATAACGAGCATTTACTCACCTATAAAACTGGTAATATGTATTTGTGGATAGACTATCAAGGCCAGGTGAGGTGACAGATGTTTAAATACTTTTCTTATCTGTTCTTATAAACCATATTCATTTATCTGGCTTTTAAAGCAATAAACCCCTTTAAAAAAAATCAACCATATAGAGAAAAGTAAACTAATCAAGTTTAAGTAGCCTTAACTGGAACCTTTACTTCAGACAGAAGAAATGTTGGAGGCAACAGGAGTTCTTTTCCGTTGCTGTGGACAGGCAGCAGTGTAAAGCAATACCTGTTTCAATAAAAAACACTATACTGGCAAAAGTGATGTAAGAAAGCACTTTTTTGCCACTATATTTGTATTGTTAAGACAAAATTTTTCAACATCAATTTATGTATGAAAAGCAACCTTTTTAGACTCCAGGGAATATGAGTATGCTCAATTTAATTAGATCATAGCATTTGTAATGCAGAGCTAACCAGGTCTTCTTCATGCTTGGATTTTACTGGCAGTGCTTGTCTGGATACTTTACCCAGTAAAAACAGAGATTTCCTATGGGGTAAAAAGTTATTGATCTGTCAGGGTTTTAACTTGTGTTTAAATGCATTAGCAATTAAGTGTGTTTACTTGACAGACTCGGGCGACGGGGATTCTGAACCCACCAAATATTTTGCATTAACGTTCAAAAAACTTTCTGATTAAGGCAGAGTATACTGATATAGATAAAAACTTGGGGAATAGAAACTTGTGAAGACAAAGTTATAGGCTCTTACTGAGTTTTCTAAAGAGGAAATAAGAGAAGGGTACAGACTTTTTTTCCCCTGTTTTCAGTTGATCAATAATGTCTTTGGATTGATGAAAAGATAGCTATTTTTTCTGGAAAGACGTCCTCATTGTTATCATTGTCACTTGTTCATAAAATGAAAAAAACAGGTGCGGCATAACTGTGATAATATTGCACTCTTTGGTTTTTGGAGATAAGACAGCTTTATTAAATGTGAAGAATCAAAAGGGGATTCTAAATATAAACAGTACGTGCATTTTGCTTTATAAGAGTGTTGGAGCTGTTTGCTTTCTTAATCCGTAACTGGTGTTGTGCTCGTAGGTGATCCTGCTACTTGGCAAGTTCCAGTTTAGGAAAAGATGCGGTAGAGCTATTAGCGATAATTCTGTCATGGAAATAACACAGAAGAAAACAAATCCACACAACATCCCCTACAACCTTGAGTATTTCATTAACGTGGCTTTTCTAGTCCCAGAGGCACAGATCGCTGCAGTAACTGCTTACGATGATCAGTAATCTCATGCTGGTTTTGGGAGGTAGCTGGGTGCATCCAGATAATGAACCATAGCTCATAATGCTGCCTCTTTCATCTTGCTGCTCCCTTCTCAGATCGGGGTCATATTGGGCTTCACCTGAAAGTTGAATATTTGGTGCTGATGTGAATCAATGCTTTGTTGTCATCACAGTGGGGCTGTGCAGCGGTTTCAAAAACCTTGGCCATGGTTAGTGCTATCAGGGGCATTCATATCTGGGTGGGATAATTGTGGCCTGAGGTACTCGACCCCGATGCATGCTCTCACATTTGCGCTGTGGGGCTGTGGGAACGTCACAGCGGTAAAGTGCTCCCTTGTGGGAGTGACACAGTTATTCGTTCTGGTGATGGAGGGCTTGATAAAGATCACTTTCTGACATGGATATCTGTGCCTGCGTTCCATAAAGCTTCGGTCACTTGTCAAAAGCTCTGTGCGCAATGGTTGCTGAGTGAGACGGGCTGTACAGGGTTCCGATCTGCTAATCACCCTTTGCTTACTTTGCAAACTGCTTTGAGAATTGTCCCTAAGAAAATAGTTTACTCCCAGAATAAGGAGTATTTAGGGTTTTGTTAATTAAACTGGTATGTTCACTACCACATTGTCTTATCTGTTCTAAAGGTTTGCTATACTGGTGCCTTAGGTTTTGCGTAGGGCTCTGTGCCATCTGTAAGATAAACAAAAGAACTTGCAGAGTTAAAAAAAAAAAAAATTGACTTTAAATGCTTGTTTGTTCCATGTGAACTAAGATATGTGACAGAGACCTCTTAAAACCACAAGAGAAATATTCTGTTAGATGTTCTGTAGATTTAGCTGCTGAATTGTATTTCCTTTTCTAAAATGAATGAACGTAGGAAATGGTGAAGTAGAATAGTACTAAATGTCCCATTACAATAGGAATGACCAAGTAGTCGTCCTGGGAATTCTCAGCTCTATATTTTTTATACTTTACATTCATTAAAATATTGCTTTATGAGGATCTACTTTTGTTTAAAAAATATGTTGGAAGTAATTGGATCAATTAAGTACCTTACAATAAGTAATTCCATATTAAACTTGGAACAATTGCCAGAAGAGACCTGTGAGTTTGTGACCACTGTTTTTGCTTGTATAATTCTTCCTGAGTGCAGGATAGCTGTGTTCTGAAGCTAGGTAGGGAGACTTTGATATGATTATGGATTAATTTACTGTGGAATACATAATAATTGTCTTGATAATTCTTCGTGCTTGTGTCTGTTTCAAAATTATTACACTTCTGATGCTGTTTTCCCTATTTTAACAAATTTTACGTGGAAGACTAGTTAAATACAGTCTATGAAATGTAAAGAGATCCTATATCCCTTAAGTACCAGACCTCTGTTTTCTTCCAATCTGATTTCTGCTGAAAGTGAAGATACTCCAGATTTTCTAGAAGCTGAACCCATTGTGATAGAAATATATGAGAATAAGAGCAGCTGGCTAAAGTTTCACCAGTGGTGAACAGTTATATTTTTCTTGGCTATTTTCAAAAAGAAAAACAAATTGTCAGTCAAATTTCCTGTTCTCCATTTTGGAATCTGGCATAAAACCTGTGAGAGTTTTCAATCCCTATGGTGTTTGGGTCTCCAAGAAAATATACTACCCACTCAAAAGAAAATTGTGTGGAACTTCATGCTCATTTCTTGCCCTTTACTTCTTTTCAAAAAAAGATTTCTTAAATTTCCTAGTCAGCTAATATGGCCTTTTGCATTTCTGGAATTGTGTGTGGAGTGAACCTGGGATAGTTACGTTCATTACTGCCCTAGGGAACGTGTCTGTGTGTGCAAGTGAAAGAGTATGTTGCAATCCTTTTTCTAAAAGGATTAGTAATTTTGAAGAGTTACTGCTGGATGTTAAACACAGCCCTAAAATATCTTTAATTATGCACTAATAATGGAGAAATGCGGCATTTATTTATTTATTTATTTAATTATTTATAAAACTTGAATCACCATTAGTTTACAGATCGCAAATGCTTGACAATCTTATAAGGTTTACTTAGCAATGACATAAGTATGGAAAGTCCTACTGAAAACATGAGAAATGCTCTTTACTTGGAAATAATTGCAGTTGAATATTGGTAATAGTGCTGATGGATGAAGTTCTTAAGAGATTATAGAAACGCTTCTGGATTTTAGACCTACCTCTGCCAACAGTGAATGCGAAATTTAATAAAAATCTATTAAAAGTATGATTTTAATTTAGACAGTGGTTCTTTAGTTTTCTCTTTCTTTTTAACAGTGTACTCTCATTAATGACTTTAACTGGCCTGTACTTTGCTGTAGATAGGTGTATTGGAACAGAGTGAGAGTTTGGTGAGAAAATGTTAAACAAAAAAGGCTGGAAATGAAAAGCAAGCTTTGTCAATTATAAAAACATATATTGAATGCTGTACTTTCAAGCTATTTCAATAGCTCTTAGATCTTTTCTCTTTCAGTCACCTTCCTTTCTTCCATTAAGAAAGAATGTTGCCAAAACTTATAATTTTTTTTAGCTAACTTTTTATTGGACAACTTTGTGGTATTAAAGCACAAGGAGAAATGCAAAAGTCAAGTAGGCAGTGATAGACCTTGTGCAATATCGACAGACTTTTCAGTTTCCAGTTAGACTAAAATCTTTGCAGTTAAGCTATGCTTAGGATCACCAGTAGCAATACATTTTTGTACCTATCCTGTGAAGAAATGGGAGGCGCAGGGAGATTGTTTTTTGTATCTGTTTGCAAAGGTAATAAAATAGATGTTGACTAAGTAGATGGAACTGTAACAATTTTTTGACAGTTGCAATTTGTAATGATGTTTTGGTGTGTTCTTTTAACGAAGATTCTTTTAAAATAGCTAGCAGATTTGGTGTATTAGCTGCTTGGGAGTACTGAGTACGTTACTTTTATAGCCCATTCAAAGGCGAGACTCTCTTTTGTTTATTGTTATAAAATAGAAAGAAAGCAAATTGTGAAATAAAGAGTGCTTAAAGTGAAACACCAGGTAGTAAGGTCTTTTTTATGCTTCTGAGGTATCCAGTACAGGGTAAGTTTTAAGCGTAGGACAGAGTGAGAGACCATCTAGGAATTCATGAGCCTAGAAGGTGTCCTTTACCTCTGCTGTGTAAGTTGGTCTGGCTGTTGTCACATAAGCACAATAGCATTTCTCTGCTTTTTCAGCCTTACTGACACTGGCTGAGCTGTATCCAGAAGGAGAATACAGCTTGCTCACCTTTATTCTAAATTCCAGAATTAATCCATTCTGCTATCCCATCCAGTAATATTTTAGGGACCATAGTGATTAATGTCATCAGCATGTTAAATTCATCTTAGCATATTTTTCTTTCCAAACTTTTCAAGTGCATATTGGACGGGAAAGGTGATTAGATATTCAGAGGTGCATGTTGGACTGCAGAGACCTCGTCTGCTGTTGTTTCTTGTGTCTTCTGTGAAAGACTGAGTCGTATAGACCATACGACTAGTAGTTATGGTGGCCACTTGCAGCTCGATGCAGGGTGCTGTGTAGTGGTGCATTTGTCATGTGGCTTTGTCACCCTTAAGTGCAGAAAAGCAAGCGTGCTGTGGAAGTGCACCTCATGCAGTACAGTAAGGTAGGTAGAGGACCAGGGCTTTCGTGGCTGTGATACGATTGCTTTCGTATAAGCACCTTAGGTCCTGTTGGTTTTCACTGTTAGGGATTGATTTCCCACTTCTTAGTACAGTTAGCTGGGCTTTTTTCTTTCCCTCTGATTTATGCAGTGTTTGAATTTGTAAGTGTCCTGTGGGTTCTCCATCTTATTTGGAAATGCAACATTTTACAATCTAAAATGAAAGCTATCAACACATTTTGTTTGAAATGCTTCATATTTATAGTTCCCTAAAATTCTCTGTTGCCTTTATCTTCTCAGTCACATGGGAACTCGTAGGGAACACACACACATCTCTAACGCCAATGTTGCAGATTTAAAAATAGTTTTTCTCCACCAAATGCAAACAGCTGGTTGGCTTTGTTTCCAGGCTGAAGATGCATTGTACAGTATTTTCATTTTCCTGCTGTTGCCAAAAGTTAATGAATCAAGCTCTGCAAGCTTTACTTTGTAAATTCTGTTGTAGACTAATTACACTTTAGCAGTGTTTCTGTGAGGCCTTCCACAACTCTGCTGAAGCACCTATTATCCCATTTAGCAAATAGTTACACAGAAGGAGAAAGTGGTTGAAGGGAGGTGTTTTGAGTTGATTTAAATAACAGTGAAGATAATCTGCACTGCTGCAAGCCCAGTGTTGTTTAGGCAACATGAAGATCTAGGGGCATTCAAGAGAGCAGGTTGCATAAGTTGTGCTCCTGCCCTACGATAAGCCACTAACCTTTCTTCCTTACCTTCAGTTGAAGCGGATGAGTGCAAGTACCATGGCAAAGCTGTTGTTGGCATATTGAAACGATGGCAACCGCATATTGAAATCGCTGTCATCTTCAGTTTTTACTAGTGGTGAAAAATGTCTAAACATATTTCAAGAAGGGATTTTTAACAATGTTTTTCAGAAACATCCATTGTCATAATGGTGTGAGTGGACAATATCATCTACAATGGCAAGTTATTTCTGAAATGAGTAGAATGTCATATAATAGCTTTTCTATTCCCCTCCCATACTGAGGTACTCAGTAAAATTATCCTACGATCTTGCAAGAAATGAATCTGCCATTTAACTTTATTTTAAAGATTCCTTCAAAATCTATGACAGTTATGTTAAAGCAGTATTGCTGTCATAAACAGGATCCGTACTGTTTACATTTTGGCATAAATGCTGAAACAACTAGTGCAAAACACAGAGAGACCTGGAAGTTAATAAAGTAACAGATGGCTGTTGTGTTCATGTGGAAATAATTATATATTGCATTTTTTAATGGAATAAAATCAACATATTGTTTTTGATTAATACAGTAGGCTTGCTTGGTCATACAGAGATTAGCATCATGTGTGGTATAAACTTGAAAGTTAGTTTATCATGTTTTATGTGGTATGATGGGGATTAATTTCAGAAATGCCTTAAGAATACACGCTAAACAGAATCCTTTCTACATTGATTGTAGTACTAGATAGATTAATTGTATTGCCATGTGGGCTTGAAATTACCTTGGGTATACAAAGGAAAAGTCTAGATAAATGATAACTCATCTAGTACTCCATGGTTTGTGTTTATGGAAAACAAAATTCCTCAGGATCTTCTAAAGGAAAATAAGAGTGTGCCAAATGTAATTTCAGTGTTGAGTGTTCACGAATGGTAAAATTATACTTAACAGAAGTTTGTAATTTTTGCAGATAATAGCTCTAGCAGATGCAGCAGAAGAAAATCAAGCCAACATGTTCCAGGCATTCACAAGGTTGAAAAGTGCCACCCATCTTGTGATTATGCTCATCAGTCTATGGCAGAAACTCAACGCCGATCAAGTTGCTATTATGGAAGCTACATTTTTGCCATTAGCAGAAGATACACAGGAGCTGGTAAGAATCTGTAAGAATTATATGAAAAATGCTCATTTAAAGGAATTTCTGTGTTCTTTGTTGAAGATTGTTTTTTGAAATGATTAAGTAGGTGTCTGATGCAAACTACATGGTTTCATGGAGAAGCAGAAAATTTGGACTGGGTAGTAGAATGGTTCCTGAGAAGACAGCAGTTAACTCCTGCTTGACAAATCCTTTCTTATCAAGCCAACGACGAGTATCTCACATAACATATTTGGCTTGTCTTAGTGCTAACAAGCAGACAGAAGCTAACAGAATAGTTCTATTTTTTTTTAAAGGCACCAATACAAATGCTATGTAGTATACATACATGCTTATATACTCGCATACACACGTTCCAGTATAATAACTATAATAAACAGACAGGTACATTCAGTCACATGGTGTATTTAATCTCTTAGTTAATCATTGGCTTCAGTGTTTTTACGCTGGTTTATATAATGGATAAAAGTTATCCAAAGAAAACACTGTACCTAGATAACTTGCTTATATTCTCCAGACTGTACTGTAGATAGTCTTAAATTGTGTAGATATCTTGCAAATTGTCCTCTGATGTATTAAGTGCGGCTCTGTGAGATTACATACAAAATTTGGACTACCTTCTGTATTTAAAGAAGAAATAAGAAAAGACTGCTGTATTTTGTGTTGGTTTAAGATCTCCAGCTAAATGACACCACTTAGCAGAATTAAGGAATATTTGAACCTTTTAACAACTCGAGTCAATATCCAGTTAGTTTCAAATTCAACCTTCCATTGTATTCTAGAATAAAGTACTTAAACAATACGTAAACTTAGAAGAGAAATAAGCTCTGATGACACATCTCTCAACACAGTTTCTTTTAGGTATCCAAAATTTAAAGTATGCCACATAACTGTTTCACAAGTGAATTAGGTGTAAGAAAAAAATAAAGTATTCTCTAATTGTAATTTTATTGCTCTACACAGAACTTTTGCAATGTACAGGGAATTCAGACTTGCCCAGTACATGCCCAGAATACGTAGAATGGTTTGTGGCTATTTAGAAAGTTTGTGCTATGTTCCAAGTGAACTTAGGATCATCTACAATTTCAGCTGGGAAAAATGTATGTTTTGGCATTATGCATGACATTGACCCATAGCAGGCAAAACAAAACAGTTTTGATGAGATTTGCGTTGGATTTTTGTATAATTTAAACTTGAAAATCGTGCTGAGGTGTATATACTCACATGAATGGAATTGAAAGATGGTTCACATGAATCCCATAAAAGCCCAAACAACCACTTTTTTGCATGACTCACTTTTATTTTGCCATCAAGAATAACATAGCTTTTGACGCATGTTTTGATAAATGGTGGGGAAATCTTATGCACATCCTATAATGCAAGATACCACTTAATACATATCTCAGTGTCATTTTGATGTAGTAGTTCACAATGTTCGATGTTAAAGCTGTAAGACTCCACATGAATATTGTAAAGATGTGCATCTGTTAGAACAGCCAGGATGAAAAATGTAAACCAGCAATAAAACTGGAGGTGGAAATGGAAATGAAACCTTTGCAAAATGTTGAAATGCATGCCATCTAGAAGTTGTTATGGAACCACAGAAATCTGAATGTAATTTAAGGAGAAGTTGAGTTAGGCAAGGGAGGGAAGGCGGGAATCTTCTGATGTACAAATGGTATTTACGGACAGAAGCTCCTAGCAAGTGTTCAGGTTTCCTTGCCGGCAGTTGAGTGGAACTGTCATGGTATAAAGTACTCTAAAGGATTTTATTTTCTCAAACAATTCTGCACAATAGTTTGTTGTATTTTTATTTGGAGGAATGTGTTAGAAGATGATTTGGATGCAGTGTACCTCTCTAGAGTATTTTCTGCTTTGTGAACATTAAACTATGAAAGTGTTTTTTTAATAAAAGGGAAATGTTTAGAATATACTGTTACTGTAAAAAGAAATGCTTCTCTGACCGTAACATCAACATTATTCTCATGCATACCGTTCTATTTAGAACAGATTTCATCTTGTTTTCTAGACCTTGCAGTCACTCCAGTTAGACATTTAGCAAATAGAAAAGAGATGTTTTGAGTTCCCATTGTCATCATTTTTTTCTATGAATTGTTTCTGTTGCTACAAACGTATAAGAATACGTAAAATTTCATTATCTTGTCTACAAAGATATAGCAACAGTAATACTGCAAGCTTTCAAAATAAGGTACATAAAATGAAGTCTTGAGCTTTTCCTTCATATTCTAATGACGTGCTCTTTAGATTTCTGAAAATACCTTTCATTTCCCCCTTTTGTTATATTTTCTAACAATTTAAATGTGTGTTCTAGTAATAACTGATACTTGGCATCATGTATTTTATGTCCTGCCGTATATTCTAAATAGTGTTTCTTTGATTAAGCTGACTAAAAGGATTGCTCCTGTTTAATACTGGAAATAAGAGGACGTTCCCTGTTTTCAGTAATTGTTTCATGAATATCACAGAGTCTGAATAGCATAACACCAGAAATTTTTCCCAATGTACTTTACTTATTTATTTATTTATTTTTACTATTCCAGGACTAAAATTAAGCCCACATTCAAAATACTGAAGTATACATTGCCAGTATTTCAGACCATAGTGTTCCAGTTCCATGCAAACTATGCTTTCAAAAGTATACTGTTTCAGAGTCCTGTGTTGGCTTTATTATCTTTTGAAATATCTGCCAGAGTTGTTTTAGACACAAAAGAATCCATGATCACTGTAATAATATTAATGACTTTAGAGATCATATTAGAGATCCCTAGTATTAGAGATTTTATTATGCATTTCGTTTTTCTCAGGAGAGTTGGTGGCTGTTCTCTAAGACTAGCGTATTTGTTGTTAACTTAAAATGAACAGTGGCAGTAATTTGAATTACTAAAATAATTGAAAATACCAAGGAATGTTTTAAGGGATGTTTTTCAGTCATTTTACCGAGCTGAGTCATCTGGACGAAAGGAAATATTTGAGAAATGCTGAGTTTATGGCAGACTGATAGTATGTTTACTGTAGAAAATCCTTTTGGGAAGGCAAGGAATTTATCCAGGCTTATTTAAAGGGTTCAAAGGGTTCATGCCACATGGGATAGTTTTGGTATAATGATTGCACGGTGTTTGGATTGACTGATGACTCAGATGTCTGATCATTTAACTATTAATACTTTCTTTGCTTAACATACTACAAGTGGAAAAAATATAAATATTAACATTATAATTGTAGGACTGATGGAGGGCCCTAAGCAATACAGCCATCAATAGTAATTTCACTGAAGAATAAATAGTTTTGTAGTTCTCATGATGTCATCAAATAATGTTATGAATGCTTTTCATTGCTCAGAATCATCCCTTTCTTGTTATAGTCACATTTGTGATACTATAGTTAATAATAACTATAAATTGGCTTTGAGGAAGCACACTTTCATCTACCTTTATTTATGTTTGATATCGTAGCATCCAAGTAAATGTCTGTATTCTATCTTAATTTCCTATTGGAGTTGCACTTTGGGAGGAAAAAATAAATGCCTGTGGCTAAAATGCATGTATGTGACTTTATGACCTTGTTTAATAAACTTAAGTTAATGACTGTAAATTTACTTCCTTACAGTGTTGGTAGATAAACTAGAAAAATACACTTAAAAGCAATGACGAGAAAGAAAATCGTGAGAAGAAAATCACAAACTGCCTTGAACAGGAGTTAGTATCAAAATCATCTATACTTTCTATAAGAAGATATTCTGAATATACACCACCCGAATAAGTAAAGATGAGTAATTTGGAAAAGCTACATAGTCTGTTAGGTTTTATCCTTTACTGACTGAAAGTTCCCAAGATTAAATATAAGGTTAATTCTGTAATTTCAAGAGATTTAATTCTGTCAAGACTAGAAGTGTACACTTTTTCTTGATTTTTTTTTTCCATTAATGTTTAGAACTGCTGGAGTTTTGAGCCAATAATTACATCTTTGGGGAGAGTAGTTTTCATGAACCCTAATTCTTAGAATTTCTAATAAATTGTCACTTTTCACTAATTCTGGTAATTGGAGTATTAAGACCAACCAAGGTCTTATTCATGGTAAAATACATCTGCAATCAATTTTTTGTATATCTTGTTTTCTGTGCTTTTCTTGTCCTTTCTAACTACTTTTAAAATGCAAAGCTCTGACTATGCAACAAATGTTTTAAAATAGACTGAGCTATTTTAAATTATATTGTTTACAATGAGCTAGTACAAATTATCATTTGATACTTTGTAAATGAACAAAAAACCCCAAACCCAACCAACCAAACCATAATAAAAAAACAGCAAGAACAAAACCACAAGGTGATGGGCAGTGAAAAGTAGTAATTTGGAAGTATATTTCCATGTAATTGTATCAAGATCCTTTGCTGGCCTTGAACAGATATGTTTGTAGCAGATACCCTTTTTTCCCCCATTCTTCTGTCCAGAAACAAAATGAGTGATACAGCTGCAAATAGTAGTTTTTGAGGGAGAAGCGTGTGAAATTTGTTTCCTTTCTTTCCAGCTGGTGGAGATACTTTACATTAAATGATGCCTCTGTGTCACTTTATAGGAATCAAAATTAATAAACAAGTCTTTTTCTATTGAAAACAAAGCCATTTAACAGTATCATTCAGAAAGACATCTGGGCATCTAAGTCCGTTAAAAGTGTGAAAAAATGCTGGTGGCTTTTAAACCCATATTTGACAAACAAAGGGAAGGAATTTTAAGCTTTTTTCTTGGTAAAAATAATCATTTTCAGTACATAAAAAGAAAGTCATCCTCAATCTGACACTTAGTTTTTGCTGAGGGCAGCATAAGTGACGTTGAAGGAATGAGATTTCACACTCTTCTCTGGGCAGGGAAGGTCCAGTACGAGGGACAGAGGTTAAAAATGCAGTTGTGGTGCCTGGAGCCTGTCAGTTTCCTTTGCTCAGATATGTACGTACATGTGACCAACTAGAGAACAAGAGAAGTAAAGGCACGGCTCACATTCCAGCCTTCTTTGTTTTTGTGTTTTCACGTGGGAGTTTGGCAGAGTGCTGAGCAGACCAGTCTGCCTCACTGCTGTCAAAAGGCTACAGCAGAAAAAATTAGAGTAGGTAGAGGGAAGGACGTGGGGTTGTAAAGCCACTAAGGTAGTGCAAATTGATGGGTAACCGTTTTTACTTAGCTTTTATTTGTGGTCCCTTAAAAGCAGGGTGTCAAACTGATTGGTTACTTGTGAATTTTATAAGGTTGAAAAACAAAAGATCAAATATTTGTGGTAAGTAATTTGGGGGAATTAGAGAATTTGAAGAATGAGGTCGTAGTCTCACCACTTCTTTAAGCACTGTCACAGTTCCTCTAATTTTTTTGGGAATCATTGTCTTCCTGAAGTTAATTTTATTTAGTGAGAAAAATGTGTTAAGGCAAACATAGCAACTCACTTTCCATTGCAGGCAAGGTATGGCACTGAATAATGATTTTTCATTTGTAGCTGAATTATAGCAGTGAATTATATGGCTAAAATAGAAAAGTGCAAATGTTTTGTTGGTCTAGGAAAGAAAGCATGATCAATTGAACCCTTTTGTGTATTAATCAAAATCAATAAAATAATGCGTCTTTCATGCTTCCTATCTCAAATGACTCCCAGAAGAAGCTATGTCCAATTGTATTTTCAAATCCTATTTTGTCAACTTCCAGATTTTGCAAGAAGGGGACATAAACCTTTTCTTTTTGAAATCTGTTTTTAAAAGGCTTCCTTCTGGTAAGTGTACTGTTTTTCAAAAAAAGAAAAAAAAAATCTGGATGACATAAAATTAATTTAAAGTACTATGCAGAGACAGGCTTTGATATGCGTTATCAATTATAAAATTTTAAGGACAGAAATGATCATTGCATTTGTGTCTTGGTTAATTGTATTCCCTTGTATCAAGCTCAGAACAAGCATTAAGGCTTGGTATAAACCTTATATTAATGGAGAACCTGACATATCCGTTAGATAATCAGTTGGTTTTGAGAATTAATTTTACCAAACTTGAGCTATCAGCTTCTTTATTCTGCCAGTGTTGTAGGGATGATGAAGTTAATCTTCAGCGGGCCATCTCTGTTGTAAGCAGAAGCCTACTCAGCAGTTTTATTTCTTCTTGTAAATTAGTTAAGGCAGAACTGTGTTCTGCTGTGATTGGTTTGCCTTCAGCATATATATTCCCTCCTTTAAGATTAACTAGGACATTGTACAAATTACTGCATTTGTCCCAAGAGACATACCCTTAGTGTGATAGATTAAACCAGCTTTTGTTATCAGAAATCTTTCTCTACGTAATATTGTGATGGGGACCTCTAAACTTTCTCTTTGTTCTGTCTAGCTCAAGTACAAAGAGATTCTAAAATATTTTAGTGCAGTAGTAATTGCTGATTATGTGTTGCATTCCAGGACTTCGGATCAGTTGTCAACTAAATTGCTTAATGACAAGACTGATGCATTCTGGTGAATATAGCAATGTTGTTCCCCAAAAGGTCTTAACACTGGATATATGTAATCAGTAATTCTTTCTTCTGGGATGTTTATTTTAAAGAAGCTGATTGTCATGGGAGAGTTCTCTTGATATCCTAACTGAAAGATCTGCAGACTCTTGCTATGTAATGAGAAGTAGTGTACTACTGTTTTAAAAGTACAGCAATTCTATATTACTGTCTGAATTTAAAGAAGAAAAAAGAAAAAAAAAGCCAGCAGTGTATCATAGCATTTTCTGAGAAAGGAAAATGGGGATGCTTACAATAATTTAACGAAGATCTAGATTTATATTCAACATAGGACTTAATTATTTGCAGCTAAATACATTATTTCCCTCAGAGATCTGACAGTCACAAATGTTTCTAGGAGGATATATCAAGACAATCATCAAACCATCCATTCTTTAATGCACTGTAATTGTGAATTAGAACCATGAACACTGCCTATCAACAACTTCACACTCAAAAACCGTAATGCCGTAACTGTGTTTTCTTTCTTCTCTGAGAACAATTTTTGGCTATTGTCAGATAAGTTTGTTGTTTGTTTGTTTTAACTGTAATTTCCAGACTCGCCATTTTTTCCAGATGGAAATCTTTCCTTTGAGATAATGGTAAGCTTCTCGGTCTTAATTTCCTAGATTAACAATATACCAGTATTCTCTCATGTCTGCACAGGTGGTGATACACTTTGCATTAGGATTATAGTGACAGGTCAGTTCAGATTAAAGGAACATAAGAATGGCATGCTCTTTTTTCAGCCCTCTTCTCCTGGCTTTTCCAGTGAAGTGACAGTCTGATATTGCTGAAATATTTACTTTTGAGGTATCAAAACTTAGGCATTAGCTCCTAGGAGAAAACCATACCAACAATGGAGGAGTTTGTGATTTTTGCCCAAGCTGCTTTCTCAAGAAACAAAAGTTAATTCTAGCATAAGCTTGAAAATTGGATATCCAAGTAAACATGCAAACCCAGTTTGTCTCCATCCTCTTTTTCTAATGTGTAGAATTTTTCCAAAATTTGGAGCAACACTGATGAACTTGAAGCTATTGGTGAGCAGATCTGAGGTACTGTAAGAATTTAAATAGGGAAGAATAAACTTTCTATTAGGCTGCATTGCTTTCAGAGCTAAAATATCTGAGTATGGTTTCATATTTCACATCTTTCAGGAGCACAAACTCATTTGTCAGGCTTCCGTAACGTCGTACAGTGGCAACCTGATAAAGGAGAAGAAAAGAAACTTCTTCACAAGGATATCCTGGATATGAAAATAGAACATGTTGAGATGCAGTGATGTTTTAGCAATAATAAATCAATAACAGAGAAAGAATAACAAAGCCCAGTTTCTCTTCCCTGCATGAAAAATTTTTTTTTTCTGAACCCCACTGAAGACTTCACTTATGGCAGACTCACTGCCGGATGTGTAGCTTTCTTCAGGAAGGTGCATGACTTCTGTTGTGTTTGCATGTCTGCAGACAGCTTTGACAGCATCTGCAAAACCCAAACAGCACCTTGGTTTAGCTAGCTAACTGGTGAAAAGTTTTTAAGGAAAGGAAAGATGAAGTGTTAGATGATTTCAGTGCTAAAAAGCAAAACAGCACACTTCTTCAGCGGGCTACGAAGAAGCCAAACCACTCCGTTCATTCAGAATGCATACAAGAGTTTCTTTCATCAGTTCCCAGAACAGGATCAATGTTGTAAGGAGTCAAGTTCCAAAAGAGAAGATTGAGATGACCAAAAAAAGAAACAAAACAAAACTCACCGAAACAAACCCTTAAAAATTCAGGATTTAGGAATGGCTTCTACAGAACCCTGTGACATGTGTGAACATTCGTGTTTCCAGATAGGATGTATTTGTGTTATTACGAACAACATTTACTGGAGGAATAGCTGTACAACTAGATAGTTAGAATTTACCTGTTGGAAAACATACCTTCTCTTTTACAAACACTTTGTCTTAAAGATCTTTATGTTCATTGATGTCCAGAAATAAAATAATAGAAAACAGGTGTTAGGACATAGTCTGTACTGTTCTGATTTTGTGAGATATGAGACAATTTGAAAGAGGTGTTGGGCAATATAGATACATTACTTGTTACATAGAAAAATACTGATCTAATCCTATTCTAATTTTGACCTAATTCTAAGTTAAGTTTGGAAGTCTTTCTGTGTAAGTGAAGAACATCCTGTTCTAAAGGATGCAGTTTTGTCAATACATCTAAAATCCTGCAACTACTGATAATTATAATTTTTTTTTGTAGCTGAGACTTTCTTCAAGATAGTATTGAAAATCTTTTAAACTATCTTGAATCTTTGCAGTCATTGGTGTGGCAGAACACAGCTTTCAGAACCTTTGTTTAGTTACCCTCAGTTTGCTAGATTCCTAAAACATCTGCTCCTTTAATACTTCTTTTGTCTGTATTATGATTTTTCCAGAAGATCCTTGGTAAAATATTAGTTTAGGAGCACCTTTCTTCAAAGGCAGATACTGCATGTTCTCTAAGATAGCTTTAAAAATGCTGTTTAGATTTCCAAGTTGTGTGTTTTCAGCTTTCCTTCCATACCTGAAGACATTATGGAAAGTTTAAACAAGTCTTGATTTTAAAGAAATAGAAAATAGTCTATACAGTCGAATATTCTAAAAAGTGTTTATAATGAAGCTCTTCACAATTAATCAAGACTTCAGAATAGCTGTCTGACAAATAAGGATATTTTTCTACTTAAAATTCTCTTTCCTAGATATAAAATGAAATTGATTCACTGACTGCTTGTGAATTCTAGAATTAAGTGTCTTATTAATCTTTTTTTTAGTTGCTCTGGATGTTCACCTGTATTCTCACTTTTGATATTGCTTTCATCAGCCTGGAAATTCCTATTAGAATTTAATTATTTTAGATGCCATTAAAAAATCAAATTATGAATGCTATGCATAATATTTGACGAAAGGAAAGTAGAGAGAGGAGTGTATAAGAACTTTGGTTGCTTCTTATTCTGTTGTGGGTTCACTACAAATGTTCCTCTTAAGCATTTATTAGGTTTGGAATGTATTTAACCTTGAGTCAGTTGTCTGTATTTTCATCAGTCTTGAAGACTTCTAATAGTCTGCAGGATTTCGCTATTTCCCTGTTGTTTTTTGCTTTTTTTATTTTTTTATTCATTTTAATTGGCATTTTTAATGCACAACGTTGAAGAAAACTGTCTTTATATTATTATGAGGATAATTCTTTAACCAATTTATGTGCATCTTAAATAATGCATCGTCTCATGAAACTGTTTTCAAACATAATCTGTTAAAACTTCAGTAATATTCTTCCTGCTTTTTTTTCCAGAAGTAATGTGCTGTATAGATACAGACTTTTTCAGGGACACAAAGAAAGAAACAGTTTGTCAGTTCTGGTTCTGGCAGATCAGGCAAATGTTGCATGCTGTCTTCATGGATGCTGTGTCTGTTTTCTGCTGCTCTAGAGACCAGATAGACACATTAGAACTGTAGGATTTGCTTAAAGAATGTGATATAAGATGACTGGTAGCATGGCAAATTCCTGGCAAAATGTGCTAATGGCCTGTGTCAGAGAGTACCAGTTCAGTAGCACTGGATTAGTGGTTTGTTCATATGTGTAACAATAAGATAACTTTATAAATTGCTGTGAAATCAAAGTATTGAGAGACACACAGCTAGTGTTACTTGTGGATATAGGACTGTTATATTAGGACTGTTATAAGCCTGTTGTTTTGATTTAGATAAGCATAAATGCCAAGATTTTCATTCAGTAAGGTGAGTTTCCAAGTATTCTAGCATTTTTGAGAGTTGATGAAATCATTATTGTGACTAAAATCAAGAAATAAGATATAGCCAGACAAATTCCTGAGCTAACAGCTGTGAAAATTCCCATCATTTGGCTTGCAACGGTTTTGCATATTTTTGCAGTATGTTTTACATTGCATTTGCGTTTTCAGTACTATCTTGGCTACCGCTGTGGGATAAATTACTTTGTAGGCAGTCTGAAAATGGCTGTTGCCTTAGGAATAATAACATGATTAGTAACAAAGGCTTTCAAGGTAAAGTAAAACTTTGTAAGAGAGAGACCGCTCAAGATACAGAATCAAATGTCTGTCTGGCTCATGTACACAACTTACTCTTGTTCGAGTTTGCCTCATGTGCCATTAGAATGATTTATTTACCCTTAAGACAGCTAGTATTAACTTGTAGCTGTCTCAGTTTTCACAGTCCCTGAGTTTTGTTAATTCCAAAAAGCAGTTGTTCTCAAACTAAGGTCCCAACAGACACATTTATTTTCCCTTTCCACTTTGTCCTCCCCATCCTTTGCCTGGAATGTCCTCAGTCCTACACTATTTCTGAGCTCTTAGTTCTGCTTACATCTCCAGCTCTGTTCCTTGTTTGCTCTGCTCCACTTTGTTTCCTCACCCAGAAACCCTGTCCAGGTTATTTTAAAGTTGGAGAAGTTGTGCCCTACACAGTATTGTCATTTGTCTTGATCTGTTCTTCCTACAATGATGCTGCAGTTTCCAGTCTAATACATTTTCTGTGGAATGTTTTTGAGTGAATTTTACTTGTCTCCGTACTTACAAAGAGATTTGGCAGCACACACCATATAAACAGATTTTTAGGTAGGAGAAATAACTATGAAGATAACTATAATTGTTTTCTTCTTGCTTCAGTTCTCCCCATTCTTGTACCAATAAGAATTGATGACGTCATCTTATTTAAGGCTATTAATTCTTAGTTGTATAAGATCAGTTCAACTAAGTTTCCATGGAGATTTTTTTCGTATAGAGGTCACTCTTGTGTACTCTTTTACTATTAATAAAGGATGCTTTGGAATTGACTGGACTTAATAGGTCATCAACCGTAGAGTTGGAGAAGATAGTTATACAGTCTGCTGAAAAAAACAGTTTTACATGGAAATTACATACAAGAATGAGGGCTGGAAACTGCTAAGGCTACGGTACAAAGTGAAACATACCTGTGGGAGCCAAGGACGGAATACTAGCCGCTTGTAATTTCCTGACTTCCATTAGTTTGTATTTCAGTCTCCTTATTTAACTGCTTCTTTTGCTTTCATTTTTTGTAATTTATTTGGAGGAATATTGCTAGCCAGGTTCTCAGCTACTATATGCTGACACCAGTTAACCATGTATTTCTTTCACTTTTAGGTGAAACTCAAGATACTTACATGTATGTTATCTTACTTTTCATGGCTTGTAGTGTAATTAGGAGAGCCTGGCTTGGCTGTTTTTGGTGCTTTGTACATGTTAAGTTTCATTGCCCAGCATGAGGGTATGTAGACAGCATTTGCCAGCTCATTAACCTCCTCAAATTGACTGCAGAATGGATTGTTTCCTGTCACCAACACAGGTCAGTGGATGGATTACACTCCGATGTACTCTTTCTATAATATTTGAAAAATGTTATCACAGCATTAAGACTGGCATGATTATTCTAATTTGCATATTTTAGGGATGAAAAGATCCAGATTAGACAATAGGTTAGCCTTGTTACTGTTTTGAAGTCAGGAAAGGCAAATGTTGAGTAAGAAAACCCACTAGGTGATCCAGTTCCTCTGCAAAATGAAATTTTTTAATACAAACATAGTATAGTTTCAAGACCCTATTCATGAAGACTAGAGCGTGTTTTAGCCAGGATGAAGTTCATAAAACTATGTAGTCTCACCAATGTACTTGATGACAAGTAAATATCTGTCCTGGACCTGTTCTTAGGAAGCAACAAGCTCGGGAAGGATGACCTTTTCTTCTTTAAGAGTAAAAATTAGTACCCTACCCTCCACAAAAGCCATATCTAAGAGAAGAAATTCACGGACCTTATTTATTTAACAGTGTCTCTGACAGGGTTGGCTCCGTTGTTCTCTAGCGTTTAGACTAGTGATGTTGCACTCACCTAGTCATGGCATTTTGGTAGGGATGTGATTTCACTGTTCAACTGATCATTTTCACTCAAGAGTAATGCATCACGAGAAAGAGCTTAAGAACTGGAAGACTGTGATTGAATTAACCATGACTGGATGCTCAAAGAGCTGTCTTTTTGTTCTACCCAAGTAATTACTATGTAAAGAGCTACCTCACTGTTGCCTTCTGTTGAGTTAGCAAGCAGATTCAGTTGGGTGGTTCCAGAGTTCTGCCTCGGGACTTAAGTCAGGGTAAATTCAGACTGGATATGAGGAAAAACTTTTTCTCTGAAAGAGTGGTCAGGCACTGGAATGGCCTGCCTAGGGAGGTGGTGGAGTCACCGTCCCTAGTGCTGTTCAAGAAGCGTCTAGACGAAGTGCTAAGGGATATGATTTAGTAGCTTAGTGGGTAGGGATGGTGATAGGAGGACGGTTGGACTAGATGATCTTGTAGGTCCTTTCCAACCTAGTGTTTCTATGATTCTATGATTCTATAAATTCTTGGTAAAATAAGTCACAACTAATCAAGACTGCTGTGAGAGCTGATGCTAATACTGTGGCAACTGAATCTTACTTCCCAGTACATGTAAGCACTACGTATATGAAACTTGTGTACAGGTAGCTGAATAATAAGACATGTCATAAGTACTGAAGTTAGCAGACCACAAAGCCGTTCCTAGTAGTGGCTAACACTGTCCAAGCTGTATAAGATTGTTGTGAAAGTCGTCAAGCCAACTTTGTGAATAACTTGCAGGAAGGCATTCCAAATTAATCACAAGGTCTCAACGTAAAGTGTAGTTTATGATTACAGAATGCATCAAGAAGAGACAGTTCTACATTGCACACTATATAAATGAAATAATGTGTAAAATGCATGTAATGTGTAAAATATGTTTAATAGCTTTGTTGCAAATAATAAGACTTTTGCCATCTGGGATTCTTACTTGAAGGAATATTTTCAATTTGTTTGTGTTACCAAAAGTCATAGTACAGATTACAAACTTGGACCTAACTTCTAAAGGTTCTTCTCAAGGTGCTTTATGGGAAATAAACTTACATTTTTTTTTTCTACTGAGTGTTATCTGTGAGAGTAAATGCTTTTTTTTTTTTTTTTTTTTTTTTTTTTTTTTTGTGGAAGTGTGTATACTGAATATATCATTATACAAACATTATAATCTTCTTATTTGTATCTTAATTCTGTTCTGAATTCTAGGTGTCACATCCAGGAGCTTCTGTTTTTCCATTGTATTAATCCAACTGCTGAATTTAACCATTATCGATTTCATACTGTCCATAAATTACTATTTAAAGTTTATTTTTCTCTGAATAATATTAGAAATTATTTTTTCCCCTTTCGATTTGCTAGGGAATTTTTCACCTGAACAAGCTGAAGGACTCGTTGGTTATGACTTCTGTTCATCCCCAAATTATATTTTACATGCCAGTATTGTCTGAAAATTCTTAGTCCTTTGTTTCTTTGTGTTTAATGTGCTATGTCTTATTATAGTCCACCTCATTTTATTTTATTTCCTGTCTTTTAATCCAGGGTTGGGAAGAAACTGTGGATTCTGCCATTTCTTCCTTGCTAAGAACTTGCTTGTCAAAGAGCTCTAAGGAACAGGCCCTGACTCTCAGCAGCCAGTTGAGCATGCCCAAAGATACTAGCAGACTTAAGAAGAATATCAGCCTATTCTGTGATAGGTTGGCCAAAGGTGGTCGCCTTTCCTTAAGTACTGACGCAGCCACTCAGCAAGCTGCTGTTGTGCCAGGTAAGACATGAAGTTCATGTTCATAATTCAGAAGATATATTTGTATATGAAAAATTAAACATGATGCACACTTGGTTGTGTTCCGAGCTTATTTTTCACTGGTTGTGGAAACTAAACACCGATTGTGTTGCTAACTAATATAATGAGTTAGATTATAACATAATCTTAAAGTTTTATCTCAGTTTGATCACTTATTACTCTTCCTAGAGCATATGCATAGTTATGGAGCAAATGTACCCAATATGGTCCTTTTAATACCCTAAATACCTTATAGCTTTTTTTTTTTTTTCCCACTTTACAATTGAATTGAACATGTGCATTTCTAATGTATGGGATGGAAAAGTGAGGATTGAGAGTTACCGCTTTCTTGATAAATCTTAGTTTCTTGATTGAGAAATTATTGTAATTGTATTACCAACTTCATAACATGCATATGTCTAATTATTAAGTAGTGAATCCAAAAATCTGCAACATTATAAAGTGCCAGTTGGGTAGATGATGCATGAAATTAAAGATCAAACAAATTTAAACATATCTTGAAGGATATTTCCCATTTAGAAAAGGAATGTAGAGAAGATTTCAGTATTGCACAATGGTTAAAATGAAAATCATGGAGTTTCATTTTTAAAGAAATGTTATCATGTCCTTTTCTATATTACTGCATTTTAGATAAAACTGGAAGCAAGACTACACCTTTTTTGTAAACTCTGAAAGCTAGCATCTTTGTTCTGCTGCAAGACACTTTCTTCCTGCCTCTTTTCTCTAGTTGGTCAAAGGATATCTTAAACATCAGATACCCCTGCTGACTTGGCTACACTGTATTTTTCCAGCTTCCAGCTCTGTGTTTAGATAGGCAGCTCATTCAGCTTTGTAGTCTCCTAAACCACATAATCACACTGTGGTCTTTGGCCTCAGTGACCTCCTTCACCTATAGCAATCTTCACATATGTACGAAAAGTGAGTATTGTATGCACCCTTCATGCTTAAAATTGTTTTGTATTTTATATTTATAGGTGTTGGTTTTGATAAATTTTGGAGTTGTTAGGGCAGTATCTCAATTTCTCATACTTTGTTGTCTTGCCTTACAAAGAATTATTTAATTCTCTTCAAGGTAATCTGAATGGCCTGCACAATGTTTCAGCAACTCATTTCCAAGTCCTTGTTATTATTCTGTGCAGCCCTTCTTTGGGCATGCTAGTCTAAATGCTTCGATGGCTGTAGATTGTGCAATGGCAGAAACTGCTCTATTTAATTAATTTCTTTTCAGTGTTACTCTGTGTTCATATCTGGAAGTGGACTGATGATCACATGAAGTGAAGAAGGAAGCCGGAATAAATATCAAATTAATTTTATGTATTTGTTAGTATTTCTTTGCAAGACTATGTATATGTTAAGTGTATTTCATTTAGGGAACTTATAAAAGATTTTATAGGCATTGTTTCTCCCAAGAATTTTGAAAAGGTATAAATAACTGCAGTTCATCTTTCTCTTCCTAAGCTAAGGAGGAAATGATTTCATAAAGAAATTCACTTCTGCCTGTTCCATTTACTAGTCTTATTGAAATTGGAGGACTGTTCGTTTTGATCATGACCGTTTACTCTTTTAAGAAAATAGTGAAGTTATGAAACTTTGTATACAAATTTGAAGAAATCTTACTCTTGAGGGACCTCAATAAATCAGTCTGGTCATGTTCTCTACATTACTTACATAAAGATTAAAACTTAAGAACTGAACTCGTTCTTTTTTATTGCTCAAGGTCAAAATAACAACAAGAAAGCATGAGTGACAAGTACTAGAATAATATCTATAATTGCGATACAAGCAGACATTTATTCTACTGTCAGACAGAGATCACCTAGGAAACTGTCCTTAGGGACAGAGGAACTGAGCAGAGCTGGCAACTCTTTAAGGGTGTTTTTCTTAGGGTGCAAGAGCTCTCAATCCCCTCATGTAAGAAATCAAGCAGGGGAGGCAGGAAACTGGTGTGGCTGAACATGGTCCTGCCGATCAAACTGAGGTGTAAGAGGGAAATGCACAGGCAGTGGAAGCAGAGATGTGTGGCCTGGGAAGAATACAAGGATACTATCTGGATGTGTAGGGATAGAATCAGGAAAGCTAAGGCAAAGATGGAACTGAACTTGGCCAGGGATGCAGGGAAAGACTAAGGAGAGTGTACCCCCCTCTGATAAATGAGAAGGGAGAACTGGCAACAACAGATGTGGAGAAGGCTGAGGTACTCAACAAGTTCTTTGCCTCAGTCTTCACTGGTAGTCAGGCTTCCCACATCTCTCACATCCCTGGACCTCTAGGCAGGATCTGGGGGAGCACAGTCTCTCCTACTGTTAGTAGTGAGCAAGTTTGAGACCACCTGATGAAATCAATTGTATGGGGGAGATGACATGCATCCCAGGATCCCGAAGGAACTGATTGTTGTAGTTGCCAAGCCACTCTCCATCACATTTGAAAAGTAATGGCTGTCAGGTGAAGTCCCCAATAATTGGAAAGAGGGAAACATCACTCCCATTTATAAGAAAGGGAGAAAGACCTGGGGAACTACAGGCTGGAAAGCCTTGTGTGTGTGCTTGGGAAGATCATGGAGCAGATCCTCCTGGAAACTATTTTAAGACACATGTGAGATGAAGAGGTGATCAGCATGGCTTCACGAAGGGCAGATTTTACCTGACAAATCTGGTGGCCTTCTATGATGGAGTGACTGCATGGGTAAATGAGGGAAGATCAAATGATGTCATCCACCTGGACTTCTGCAAGGCCTTTGACGTGGTCCCGCCCAACATCCTTATATATAAATTGGAAAGAGATGGATTTGAAGGGTGAACTACTTGGTGAATAAGGAATTTGCTGGATGGCTATAGCTAGAGAGTTGTGGTCAATGACACTATGTCCAAGGGGAGACAGGTGATGAGTGGTATCCCTTGTGGTCTGTCACCTTGTGGTGCTGTTAATATCTTCATCAACAATATAGACAGTGGGATTGAGTGCACCCTCAGCAAGTTGGAAGACAACATCAGCTGTGTGGTGCAGTTGATGGGACAGAAGGCAGGGATGCCATCCAAAGGGACCTGGACAAGCTTGAGAAGTGAGCCCACATGAACCTACTGGGATTCAACAAGTCCAAGTGCAAGGTGTTGAACCTGGATCAGGACAATTCTTGACATATGTACAGACTGGGAGAAGAATTTGAGAAAACTCTGCCGTGAAGTACTTGGGGATCCTGGTGGATGAAAAGCTGGACACGAGCCAGCAGTGTATGCATGCAGCCTGAAAGGCCAGCAATATCCTGGGCTGCATCAAAAGAGGGATGGCCAGCAGGGAGAGGGAGGTGACTATTCCCCTCTACTATTTCCTCTCATGAGGCCCCATCTGGAGTACTGGGTCCAGGCCTGGGGCCCCCAAAATATGAAAGATGTGGACTGTTGGAGCAGGTCCAGAGGAGGATCAGGAGGATGCTCAGAGATCTGGAGCACCTCTCCTATGAAGACAGGCTGAGGGAGCTGGGTTTGTTTCTGAAGAAGAGGAGGCTCTTGGGGAGACCTCACTGAAGCCTTTCAGTATTTAAAGGGAGCTTATAAGTAAGATGGAGACTGACTTTTTGTATGAGCATGTGATAATAAGACAAGGGGGAATGGTTTTAAACTAAAAGAGGGGAGATTTAGGTTAGATTTCAGAAGGAAATTTTTTACTCATAGCATGGAGAGGCACTGGCACAGGGTGCCCAGAGAAGCTGTGGATGCCCCATCCCTGGAGGCATTAAACGCCAGGCTGGATGGGGCCCTGGGCAGCCTGATCCAGTGGGTGGTGACCCAGCCCACAGCAGGGGGATTGGAACTAGACTGGCTTTAAGGTCCCTTCCAACCCAAGCCATTCTATGATACAAGTCAGTAACGTGACCCTATTGAAGTAAAATTCCAGCTTTGGGATGTAGTAATATAATTTTAAGGAAGAGAGAGAATTATTTCTTCCTGTTCTTTGTGAGGAGGATTCAGTTGAAATGATTGAAAAACACAATTTAAGAAAAGCCTGGATAAATAGAATTCAGAGAAGCACATTAAAATTATGATTAATTGAAGCATTTTTTTTATTACTATTTTTATTTCTAATGAGGGGAGTAAGAAGGGTTGAAGAGGGACATGATAGTTTTCCAGTATGCAAAATGTTCTTATAAGCTGATCAGAATCACTGCCTAAATGTGAACATAAGTAACTGCAAGACACATCAGACTATATCATGCGCTGTGTTGCCTTTGGCGATGAATAGGCATCTGGATGAGGGGTAGGGCAAGGGGCTTGAGGAGTGGTGCCAACCCACAGTGTGGGTCAAAGCCAGGGAAGTTTGGAGGAGAAGTGCTGTAGACCACCCAGGCTGACATGTATTGAGTTTAATGGGTGTGAGAATTCATAGCACAAATCCTTTCAGAGGTCTCTTATGATGTCCATGTGTTTTGCACAATCATTTTGAAAACCTTAAACTATGTCAGCTGTGGGTGTTTGGAGAGCTCTCTAGGTCTTGACCTGACTGGTGCTCTTTTTGCAGTATTTGCCTCATCCATATTTTGTATATCTCACAACTACTGTTTGGTTAGAATGTGATCCTGTTTTTCCTATAGTAGTATATGATGTGCAAATGGCAGTTGTGTTAGCTCAGTGCTTTGTCCCAGCAAGGGCTTTTATCTTTAACATAGAACATTATTTTTCTTTAAACAATCCCTTTTCTACTCCTTTTTTTTTTTTTTTTTTTTTCAGGAGAATCATCCAGTAAGGAAATCGGGTGTTGTATTTTTTTTTTNTTCAATCATTTTTGCTTCTATTTTGGTTTTCTTAGGGGATCTTTTCATTTTACTTTAGCAGGATTTACTTATTTAGATTAGTATAACAGGGGCAGTACAGAAACTATTATTTAAAATGAAAATCAGTTACTGAGTATTGCATCAATGAAATGTGTGGAATGCCAAAGATGGTCATTTCCTCAGGTTTGCTGAATCTTCAGAACTGAAGTGATAGGGAAATGTATGAATATTTTGCATACAGGAGATAGGATTTGCAAATAGTTTTGTCAGTGTAATATTCAAGATTCATATGAAGGTAGAGCTAGAAAGCACATCAGCTGCCCATGTAGTTCTCTCTTCTGTGTTGCAATGGGGTAAATGTATCCAGAATATCCTTGACATAAATTTATTTGAACTCATAAATGCCTTGTACAAGTTTGAAAAATCTCATTGATAGCATATATGATTGTTTAATTGTCCTTGTAGGAAGGTTTTCATAATACTTTACATTGTATTTCCTGCAAATCAAACTGGTTTCTTGTGAATATTGAAAGTGGAACTGGCAAATAACAATGTTCTTTGTTAGCTTTTGACCTTTAGAAGAGTGTTACTATATCCCTTCAGAAACTTTTTTTTTTCTTCTACACTAATTGTGACTACACTCTGTCTTTTTTTTTCAGGATGATTTTCTGTTCATTTCCTTTTTGTTTTCAAAATGCACTACTCTTCCATCTGTCTACATCTCTCTTAGAGTCACACATGCTGCTATACTCTGCTCCACCTCTATTTCTGGACCCTTTTCCTACATATTAATTGCCTAAACAGATGTTTCCCATTCTGCATTTATATATATGATGTTGGTTTCCTAAGCGAGGTGATATATACTTGAATTTGCAATTCATTTTCATAGCATTTTTAAGACTTACTTTCACAGCATTTTTTTTTAATTTATGAAGTTGATTATAATTTTATTCTGCAAAGAGCTTAAAGATGTTTTCTCTGATGTTACCTACTTTGTATGATTGTGATTCTATCATTCAGATTATGAATGCGTAAGTGCTAACTTTAAAGACACTGTTTTTTTTTTTTCCATCATTTTATGTGTGCGTATGCTCTCAGAATGTATTTAAAGACATTCCTTGGAAGACAAAAGTTTCCCTTTTTTTCTTTTTCCTCTCTCTCTCTCTTTTTTTTTTTTTTCCTGGGGCTTATAAAAGGCCTCTTTTCAAAACCCTGTAGTGATGTTTATGAGAAATATTCACTCATTTTGAAGTCATATTCTTAACTGAAAAACTGAGATACAAGAACACATTCTATTCCTTAAGGAACAAGAGTGTATCCGTTGATACAGTACTAAACTTGAGGAGAATATCACTTGAAGATTGGTCAGTACTGATTGATGAAACTGGTAACTGGTCATCCACTGGGGTCAGTGGAAAGTTTGTCATTAACCAAATTAGATCCAGCATTTTACTCATCATTTTCATAGTGTTCCTTGTCTGTTTCCACTATTTCATGATACTCTGTAAAGTTCACGAAAGTAGTACCTTGGGAGTTACCTACAATACATTTGTGTCAATCTGTGATCTCCAGAATCTAAATCTTAATAGAAGTGCCTATTTCTCACTGAAAGTCAGTTTGCTGATGACTTCTTTCCCTTAAATGTACCTAGAGATTTTGAAGGTACACTCATAAAACACTACATGTCAATCTGTTTGTATTGATTTGTTTGAACACGCCCTTGAAAATTTTATTGACATTACCACACTTTGAATGTTGCAAAGAAAACTCTAACTCATCTTTTCTAGCTTAAAATCATACAGGTTGGTAAGTTAAGTATCTTGGAAGGCTGATTCCCCCAGGAAGTGGATGATTTATTAAGAGTGAAAAAGTAATATAAAAATAATACAAAAAGAGATATTAAAGGTCTGATTTCTGCATTTAAACAGAAAAACAGTATGCTTCTACATTTGCTGACAATGTTAGGTTTTTTGGTTGAAATGAATATCTGGATGTGATACATCACTAAAATATCACATTCGTTAGCCTTCATTCTCTGAAATGCTCAAAACTCATGAAGCATGCTTATCTGATTTGTAAAGTAATATGTGGTTGCCCTGTAACAATTATGCGTTTTTACTCTTTTGCCTGTAGAACCTGAGATTGCCATACACAGGCAAAGGTTCCTCTGTGAGAGGAAGCTGTATATTGTAGCAGTTCTAACAGTGTTTGCTTCTCTCCTATCAAAGATCATTTACTTGCATTGAAACTCAAACAGACCAGTCATCACTGTATCTGTTTTTTGAACTTTCCTTACTTCTCTACCTTAATAAAGGCAAACATAAGCATTTGGTAAAATGTGTACTAAATTATTATTATTATTATTATTATTTAAATTTCTCCTTTCTGCATCACACTTCATTGTTTTCCTTCTCCGTACTGTGCCCATTGATGTCTATGCAACTGTTTACACAGTTCCTTCACTGTGGTAGTCAGGGCAAGTAACATCACTCCCTCAGGTGCTTCATGATAAATGTCTCTGACTGTGCGAGGTAGCGATGAAAGGACAGGAAGACCATTTTCCTGGTCAACTGTCAGTCTTGGTGGCCCAAAGCAGTTACTGTTGAGAAAACCCTGAGGTATCAACATGGATCTATCAGGCAATGAAGTGCTGGGAAGGTTTGACAAAGGCATAACAGACTAAATCCACAACAGCATGATCATTGTGTGCTTCTGTAACCGATTCGTGCAGCTCTGCATGGTTCAGCTGTTGAGCTCGTAACTTTCTGCTCTCCATCTAATTGCAGTGCAGGTAATAATCACATAGGAATGACAGTAAGAACAAAGATGTTACCATAACTCTCACAGCTCATAACATTGCCATGTAGTTCTGCTGTATCGTATCATGCCAGCTAATAACGAGACATGATATGGCATACAATGCAATGTGATACAGTGGTGCAAGTTTAGCGTGACTCCTAGTTCTCTACATTTAAAATATTTTTGAAGAAATTTATTGGCTGTTCATAACAAACATTTCTAGCATAATTTAAAAGCCTAGAAATAAGCAAATAGTAATATCAGACATTTAAACCTAATTATTTGGGATCTATTTTTGAAACTTGCCTCATAAAGCTGATTTAGTGAAAAGGAAGGGGAGTAGCAAATCACTGGGGAAAATGTTGGGAGTGCTTAACGGCAACAAGATTTTCTGGTTGCTCAAGAAAAGCTTAAGAACAGCTTGATGGAGCCAGAAACATTGTTTGGCTCTCTGATATGAATTGTTTCTCCTTGTAACTTATTTCCATTGTAACTTTACTCTTAAAAGATTTAATTGTTTTAGTAACTTTGGTAATTTAATTCTGTGAAATTGAAAGTTGAACTATACAGAAGTTAAGTGACATGCCCAAGGTCATGACATAAGCCAGTAATGTCTTCATAAATAGAATTCAAGTATAATGCCTCTTGGCCTTGTGCTGTAGCACCTACCTACAGTTGGTTTTAGGTCTTTTATGACTAAAAGACAAATTACAGATTACTGGATATTCATAAGCCAGTTTGCCTTGCAGCCTGTACTTACATCATTCTGAACAATCCAGGTGAACACATTTAAAAGTAGAAAACTGAACACAGGACGAGGGAAGAGAATGAGGAAGAATGTGTGAAGTGGTCTTTAATTTAGTCAAATTTGATCATGCTGATCAACTCAGGTAATAGCTTTCTTCAAGCGGTTAGTTTTCAGGAGTTACGAAAACAATGTTCAAGCTTTGGAATTTTTTTTTTTTAATTTTTTTTTTTTAGCATGAAAAGAAGCAAAATAAAATGATAGTAAGGTAAGGTAGTAAGACAGATTTTTGTGTGCAGGGTTGTGAAAAGGTTTTTATTATGTTGTTGGGAAAATCTCCCCTCTTCAATTGATATTACAGCTGGCAAAAACCACAGAGAGAAGGAGTACAAAGATTAAGAAGGCTAAAGCAACAACATTTAGAAAAAATGAGTAATTTAAAGAGGGAAATGTCATGCATAATGAATAAAAAAGAAATCCCGCTTGAGATTTGGGATTCATTCATTTGTTATACTATGAAATTTAGTTGGCAATGTTGCAATTCCAGCTTGCCTCATCTAAGTACAGCTCGGATCAACACATTAGTGCCTTGGTGTGTATAGTCCTACTGCTGACTTTTTGCACTGAAATCCATTAAATTTTAATGTGTCCTACTTAACTATAAGTGGTCACAGAAGATTCATAATATTGAGGTAAGCTTTTGGTGAAAATAATTGTCATTTGAAATAATTTTCCCTAATGATTATGTTTGTCATTTACATTCTGCATTCTTTCTCCTTGAGAGACCACAAGCAGAAATAAACTTCTAAAATCTGCACTAAGTAGTTAATTTCTCAAAGCTACAGGAAAGCTGTGTGTTGCTAAAGTGGGAAGCATAGAGCCTCTGGCCTTTTTCATTTCAGAAGATTCAACTCCAGAAAGTAAAACAAACAAACAAAAAACCCTAGACAGTTATTTTAAGTAAGACTGTAACATGATGTAATTCTATTTTTAAATAATGCCAAACTTTTACTCTAATAACTATAGCATAATCCTTTCATTTAATGTGTGCTACTATTGGAGAGTCTGTTTTATATGTCCAGTCATAGTATGGACTTCTACTTGACAGGTTTTCCTTGATTCCTTTAAGTTTTATTTTTCTGTGATATTTTGAGAACTTGTATGACAGAGGATGCTTCAGTATTCACACACAAGCTGTAGCTGTCCCTATCTAGACAAGGCCACCACAAAACTACACTGTCTGCTTTTCAAAAGAACAGCCATGGCAAAGGTGATTCTTCCGGAAAAAGGTACTGGGGGAGAGGCAGAACAGAGGGGTGAGGTGGAGCAAAAATTTCTTTGGAATCCTGTGCTGGTATTTTGTTTGTTTGTTGTGTGTGCCCAACACTTCTCTTAATTTGACTAAATATTTCATTTTGCATGATATATAACTAAAGCCAGAACATATCAAGGTTAATGGCTTATTCAGTTTCTTCTGGTTGGAAGTGGCACCCCTTAGTCAGCAGAGATGTGCAGCTGTTTACATGTCAGGTGACGTTGTGACCTTTCTCTCAGGCATGACAGCTCATTCATTTTGCAGTTGCTTCTTTTCTTTGTTTTCTGCTACATTTAGCTTGAGTGAACCTGATTCTTTTCTTCTACTGTAACAAATTAGATAAATATTAACTGAAATTGGTAGTATTACTGTATTCTAAGCTGTTCGGAACAAGTGTGCCCAGAATGAAATTTCATGATTTTTTAAAATTTTTCTTTTTTTTTTTTTTTTTGTTATCACTGACCTTGGTCTATAGCTTTTGAAAGGATACTCTTGCTACATATTTTACTTGGTCCTGAATTTAAAAAATTGCTTGAGCTATAATTGTATAAGTGTTTTACCTCAATATTCAGGTCTTTTTAGAATGAAATAAGTGTTTGTGTGTGATCATTTTTATCATGCAGGAAGTGTAAGTAACATGTACAAGACTGTGGAAGTCCATAGTAAATTAAATGGGAAGTCCATGGTAAATGGTGCAAAACTCTACGTCACTAACACCAATTATAATGTATTTGCTCCTCTGCATAACCATAAAGAAGCCTAACATATCTAAACCTAGTGAAAATTACATATTTTGTATAAGCAGATCTGATTTTTCAATTACTTCAGACTTTTTCAGGGCCTAATCCAAATCCTGATGAAATCTATGGGAGTTTTTCCATAGACTTCAGCAAGCTTTGGCTCAGGCCCCTACTTTTCAATTTTTCAAATAGATTCGCCAAAATTCTGCAGAGAGCCAGGCACTTGGAAAGTTTTCACTTGCAAAGTACAGCTGGTTTTGAGTTGCACACAGAAAAGTTCCCAATGCTTTTCTGAAACAGAAAAAATAGTTTTAAAGGTCTTTATAACTTTAGTAGGTAAAAGATTTGCTTTAACATTTAAAGCCTTGAGTCTTAGTCTAAGCATAACAAATTCCGTACTGAAAGGATTATTTTCAAATTGTATAAATAAATGATAACAAAGCTTAAAATGATGATCTTATTGTAAGTTCAGCTAAAATTTTCTTGGGTTGTGAGTTTCAGGGAGTCAGGACTGTCTGTCCTAACAAATGATAATTTTTTCTACAATGGAAAACTACACTGCAATTAAAAAATAATTCCCTGAGGTTAACTACACCAGTTTGAGAGAGAGCTCTTGAGCTTCAGGGAGCATATAATGCAGCCAGATCCATCTGGCGATGCAGGGCAGGTTTCATTGCCTCTGGGAGTTTGGATCAGTGCACTCAGCAGGAGATGTGGCTGGACAGGCTGCGTTTTAGAGAACATGGGGCACAGCCTGTGCCTTTGCAGGCTTAGCTCATTTCGTATCAATCTGAAATGAAACCAGTGGCATCTTGCGTTATGGATAGCACTCAATGAAGTGTAGAATCTCTCTTAATTTTCCTTTTGATTCTTGAGTGATCACCTCCAGCACAGATAGGGTGCAGATCCATCTGCAATAAAGCTCCTCATTCGCAACACTGTAAATTGCACTCCAAGGTGCTGATGGCTTTTTCTCAGAGAGAAACGGTTGACCTTTTCCTGAATCTGAATACTCAACAGTGTTATGAAGCTGTGCATCATCAGTATTGAATTTTCAGTTCTTTCTCTTAATTTTTAAAGAACTGTAGCATTTTTGAAGACCAGTCATATTTATGATTGTATCACTTTGCTTTGTGAGCAGTCAGCTGGTGAGCAGTCTGTTCATGAAATTGGTATGGGTGGTTCAGCCAGTGTTCATGGGGTAAGCCAAGGTTCATAAATTCACATTTCTCTTGCCCCTGTGTTTATTCAGATTCACCTGGCTCTAACACTTTCATCTGGTATTTCAGCTGGAAAATGTAATGAAATCAAACATAAGGTGCTTCATAATACTGGCAGATGTGAAAATTCTTTAAAATAGTTCCTTTTTTTTTTCTTTTTGAACTCTGTCATTGACTGAACCACAAACAGAAGTGATAAGAAAGGTAAGCAAAAATGAAAAGCCTACTTAAACTTGAATTGCAAAGATTGTTTTCATTCAGTTACACTTTGAAACAAAGATTTAGCTCACCCTCTGCTAAAACACTAATAAAAATATTGTGTAGTTAAGTAGATAATGCTAAATTAGTTTCCGGTAGGGCTGTATGAACCTCCAGCTAACTGGTAGAAAATTAAAACAAAAATGTAGGGTTGAGTTTCACGTGAATAACATGGTAGGATGCATCTCTGTTGGGTGTCTGCCATGCGTTGTAAGTACAAATACCACTGCAAAGTGCACTGCCAGTATCTCTCTGTCTTTTGATGAAAGATGTGCTTTATTAGTTCTGACCTTAACCAAAGCTCGACTATTTTTCCACTTGAAGAAAACTAGTTAACTGTAAATTAGAGATATCACCGAAAGTGGTATTACTTCAAAGCCGAGATATGATTAGGGGGATGTTCCACTGTATTAATTGAGTTTCCATTTTAATGACATACTATATACTATGTAACAATAAGCAGCTGTGCCACTCTGCACATTTCAAAGAACATTTACATTTACCATTAGAGATCAAAGAGAGGGTTTGATGTATATAGATGATGGATGCCTCAACTCAAATGGATGGCTGAACAGAAATAGTGGGACTGCAGGGTAATAAATATTATGAACAACCTTTTTTTTTAATGTAAGTTATGTGGTGCTGAACTATATTAAATTTTATAGCTGTACTGAGAAATCGTTTCATTATTATCTTAAAACTACATCACAGTACTGATAAGCACGTGTACATTCTAGCACTTACTTTCAAATAAACTTTTCAGTCAAACCAGGATATTTTCTAGTGAAAAGAATTGCTGATGACGTTCTTGAAAGCAGCTTAGAAATAAGTGGATTCTTGAATTATATATAGGAAATTGTGGAGGACATTGAACAGTAAAGTCTGTGTAAATGATCAGGCTATTCCTTGCAGTCTTAACATCTATTTAAATACATATGAACTGGCAACTTCTGTTGCTTTTTACTTCACTAACATGGAGAAGATTTTTCGTAACCGAAGTAGTGGTTAGGTACCCCAGTGGTGTGCTGTCCAGGGATACTTAAATGAAGTTGTATCCTGACATTCTCATTTGAATCAGGTGATTGATAAAGCAGGCAATAGTAATGTTACACTTAGAAGTTAAGCAGGAGATTGAAGTTAATGGATTAAATTGATAGATATGCAGAGTCTGATTACTTTCTACTGTAAACTGCTGAGAAGAAGGAAATTCTGTGGAGCGATATAAGGTAGAGTCAAACCAGAATCTTGCAATAAGGTAGTTAGAGGTTCAGACCTAGCAAGGGCCATATTGCACGTTATAGGTAGTAGGATCATGGAAACATAGGAAAATCCAGTGGACTTTGAGCTAAAAGGTCTTCTGAAATTAAGAAAGGCTCTTATGGTGCCTGTGGAAATAAACAACTGCTGTTTTTCCCTAGAAAGGCAGTATATTGACAAAATGAATTACTTTGCAATGTTCTCCAAGTCTGAGGAGAAAAGATTAACAAATTTTACTTGATTATTTCATGTAATTAGTTACTGAGAGAAAAGTGCTTTTTCTATGATCTCCTTAAAATAAATTTCCCAAACATTTTAGAATAAAATCTACTGATATCTTTTTGCTAAAAAGAAGGGTTTTTTTTATTTTTTCAGTCATCTTTGCAGTGCATTTAAAGCAGAGTTTTATTCTAGTGTAATGTAAAATTGATTTTCATATGGATAACTTGATTCTCTCTGGCTATTGAATCACATATACATGAGATCATTTTGGTTAGTGTAGTTACAGTGTGTATTACAATGCAGTGTAGAAATATAAGAGGTGTTTAGTTATACTTTTCATGGTTAGACTACTCTTAATGTGGGTCCGTGCTATGTAGAAGATACTCCTTCAAGTATGTGCTTTGTGGTTCACTGAAAAATAGGTTGCTTTCTGCAAGGAGACTGTGCAAAACCAATAAAACACTTAAGCTCTTGGGTCAAACCTTTCCTTTCCTTATGCAGGTTGGCCACTTCAGCAGGTATGAACATCAGTGATTGATAATGAGTGGTAAGGGAGTGATAATTATCCATTTGCAGACCAGCAGTGTGGTTTATATTCAGGAGAGCTTTGGTCCATCTGGCTCCTTGCTAAGATGAAAGAAAGATCTTTGTTGTGTATGCTGTTTTCTTATGTTGTAATATTTTTGGCAAGTCAATAGTTTACCTTGGTAGAATGAAAAAGGAATAGTTATAGCGGTATATAGAATTAAGACTTTGCATGATAGGTTGTCTTAAGAAATTCTTGGCTGGCACGTTAGTCTTGTCCTTCTGAACAGTGAAACAATTGTTTTGATCAAAAAGATAAGGGTGAAATCCTGGCCTCATTGAAGTCACTGGGAGTTTTGCCACTGACTTAATTTAGTCAGGATTTCATTTATTTGACAGTAGTGTATGTTACTATTTTACTTATATTCATGTAGTGCATGGTAATCTACCCAGCAGAACACATGAGAAAACTCTGAAATAATCTTTCAAAACTACACTCAGTGCTGGAATTCACATTTTCAGGTGGGAGATCCTTCAGTGTTTGGATGAAATGGAAGGTACAGATGATGATCGTGGCACATTGCGAGTTTGGTTTTAGTAACAAAGATAACACATACTGGATTAAGTTCTAGAAGGAGAAGGAAATGCAAAATCAGGGGTCTGTAAAAGCCTCATGTTTTTTAAAGCAACTTTGGTTCAATTATGGGAATGCTGTTTTCTTATCTTCATGAGAAGAACATATTAAAATTATATTCATTCCCAGTAATTCCTACTGAGCACTGAGTAAAAAATACTCAACGTAGCTTTACCAAAACTTTTGCAAAGGCTGACTTCAGCAGCTGCCAAAAAATGTGAATTTAAAATATATTTCCCTTGCTATTTAGATTTTGATTGAAATATTTAATGAGGAGAGGCTAAGGATCTTGGAGAAGACAGTGCAGACAATTTGAAAGCAACTTGTTAATTGCAGTTGTGATTCTGCTTTACAATTGCATTTAATGCAACTCAACTACAAATAATCTAATAATACTTCATTGCTTACAACATAAGCTGTAGCCGACAGGGGCTTGTCATGTAACCAGTGCTTAAAAAATACTTCCGCTTAGCTGGTGCACAAACTATACCACAAGTGTTAGAGAGTTCACAGGATAAAATGAATGGTCTGCTGTAAGTACAATTTCATGTTTGAGAAAGTGCAGATGCTGCTGCAAGATGTATTATATTTCCATAATCAGTGATAGATAGTAAGAATTGTTTAACAATCCATATCCTTACGTGTGCACTTAAGCTATGAGCAGATCGATAAAAAAGCATTAAGCCTGGTGCCAGCTGAAGGTATTATACCTACAGGCTATTTGACTACATAACGGAAACTAAATCTGGATTTCAAGAACTCCATTTAGACAAATCATTATCTAGACAATGTATTTTCCAATTCCTCTTTTATTTCTGGATCATTTGGAATGGAAAACTTGTACTCAGTTGATGGAGCTTTTTTAGTTAGTATTTGCAACACTTTTTTTTTTTCTGGTATACCAATGAAGTGTAGCTGGAGTGTTAGTGTAACTGTTGTAGTGCTGCACAGTAACAATAATTTAATCATTTTAACTTATATTTAATGTTACTACCTCCAGAGTCTGTGAAATGGTGGTTAGTATAAATATTATGCAAAGGAGTATTCTCAAGAAATTTGTCTAGATAGCATTGTATTGGTCTTTCTGAGATGATTTAATTAGCAAGGATTAGAAGCGTGCCATGCTCTGCCTTGCTATAACTGTTCACTGAAGAAGGGTGGGGCAGAACGGGAGCATTTCAGCTGCTGGTGTTATTCTTTGCTGGTTCTTCTTAAGCTTTTCATTAGGAGTGACACTGGAACATAGTGAAAGGGAAGCCAGAAAGTCAATAATGTGGCTTCTCACCCTTTACCTCACGTATGTAGCTTCTGCTGTGAGAGACAATTACAGCTTAGCACTTCCAGTGTCCTGTGTGTGTACTACCTGAAATTGAGTTTGGTATCAAGGAAATATTTCAGTTGAGTCATGCATTGTTTTAGCTTAGCTTTGGATGTATAAGAAGAAAACTTCATGAACAAATGATGAAATGACTGTTCAGTTAAAATAAACTTTCCCAAGTCTTTATAATCCTTTAATGTATTGTCACTTGTTTCTACAGTGTTTAGAGATCTGTTACATTTCTTATGCTGGTCTGATTTCATAAATATTACAGGAGGAGGAAAGAATGTATTGATCTGTAGGGAGCTGTTTGCTGAATATGAAATCATGAATGGAATTTTCAAAGTTTCAGATCAGGTCAGAGTAGTAATCTTTAAAACATGAGCAGACTGGACACCGAATCCTCAAAGTAAACTCTTTCACTTTCAAGATAGGCTGCTACTGCTGTGCTTTACTTGGTATTGTAGACACGACCAAATTAAAGCAAAGGGTCAGAGAACACATTTGTGATACATATTCTTGGCCTTTGGTCACTCAGTGTATGAAGTTTAAGCTTATTTATGTATGGAAGAAAAAAAAAAAAAGGAAGGCAAAACAATTTTCAATTTGCTTGTTTCAGTCCTTTGGAATAGGCAAAAGAATTAGAATGCAGCAGACCTTGCGGGCTTGACTATACTGTAAATTCTTTGTAAGATCACAGGTTGTTCTGTTATTGTTTTTTTAACGCAAAGAACTAAAAAGCCCATGATGTTTAGATTTGTTTTTAGAAGTTGTCTCCCCTAAAGTCATTCCTTGTAATGAAGGAACTCAGTTCAGGAGGATGAATTTTGGTGTCGTCTCAGAGAGTAAAAGTTGATCTTGAGTGAGACCAAAATAAAACATCAGCCAAAAAGATGTCACTGAATTTTCAAATGAAGTATTTCTGATATCTAGTGATAAAAAGAGGATAATACTTGGTAGTGTTTCTAGTCAATTTGGCTCTAAAATATGCAGAATATCTTTAAAAATTGTGAACCTTGTGGGGACTAAGAAATTGCTCATGCTGTTATTAGACTATTTTGTTAAAACACGCTTTCAAAAGATTCTCTGATGAGAACCTCATCAGAAATTTGCTGGGAGCAAACAACATGTGAATGGTCTTTGGATTGTCTCTCACATTTTTTCTTTGGACTTGTTAGTTTCTTTTTAGTGATGTACAAGTAGAGTAGGAAAGTATATGTGAGAAGTTCATGCTTTGGATAAAGATTAAAGAAAGAAGAGCAAAGGGTGGAACAGCAGCAGCACTATTTTAATCCATAGCTTCCTAGGGAAAAGTCCACTAAATAGTTTAAAGCATATCCACATTTATAGGTAGCTGGCTTGATTTAAGAATGGTTTTAGAAAGTAAAAGCCAATTTCAAGTAATTCTTAACCCAATCTTTCAAACGCCTTTGTGCGTTTTGCTGTTGTGTTAGTTTTAAGCTAGGTGAGTTCCCAGATCTCTGCTGCATCACGCAGCTTCAGATGCACCTTTGTGCCAGCACAGTGGAGGTAATGGGAACGAAAAAAATGGAATGGTAAAGTGAGCTTCCTGTTTTATGGAATGCTTACATGGCTGGTTTAAAATAGTTGAAAATCTGCAACTTGTGGTTCAGTTTTATCACCAGACACCTGTTAAAGAGAGAAATATTCTTATTTAAAAAAAACAACAAGAAAAACAACAACACAGAGGCCAAGAACGATATTATATGAAGCTCTAAAAAGCAACTCTAAACTTACTTCTTCTGTCCTTTTTTTTGAGTGCTGTGATTATGCAAAGTAATTTGTAAAATTCTGTCATTTCAATTTATTCTTCTCTCCAGTTTCACATTTTTATTCACATTGAATAGCATATTTGATCCTGTAGTCTTCAGATTGCTTTCTTACCACTACCTTGAAGATGACATACAGATTTCTACATCATTTCATTTAATCTGTGCATTACAAACTTTAATTTGCCACAAACTTTGTTTACCATGTGCTAATGTACAAATAAAACAAAATCATGATTTTAAGGGTCTAAAGGGTGACTCTTAAAACCTGGAGAGCTGAGTAGCAGAATTAAATAAGCATAAGGCATAAAAATAGCTGATTGAGAGCTTCTCTGTGTTTCACTTGCTCTGTCACTCTATTTATCATGCTGGACGGTAGCAGCAATGTCAACTTTTTTAGAAGATGAAACAGAACAGTTAATCCTCTGCCTTCCCGTCTAAAAAAGCCACTTTGTTTCAGGCACAGCATTTTGTTATAAAAACAGACTGAAAAGAGGAGGTTGGATTTGAACACAGTTCTTCCTAAATATTCATTATCTTCTTTTGAATGTAATTCATTTGATGACATTAAGCACGTTGATTCTCTCCTTCCTGTCTGAAAAGTTCTGTGCCAAGTTTTTCCTGAGTTATTTGAGATTTTTAGAAATGCAGTGTCTTTAAATGCCATGTGTTTCATAGAAAGGCACTTGGCAGTTTTGTAAAGTCAGTTCTCTTTGGGGTGTTTCACAAAAGGAGCCAAAGGTGCCTTTTTTTGTTTCAAAAATATGAAGTTTGTGTGATGATCATCATCACCATTTTTATTACCTGTCTATCAGTCTGAGACCTGCTAAAGTAATGTTTGCTTCAGGCTTTTGCACAACAGCAAAGTACTCAGATTTTGTCTCAATAAGGTAATGCTAGGAATCCTCATGATGGTTTCAAACCTAAAAATCAATCTCAGAGATTTTAACATTGTAGGGTTGATCTAACACAAGATAACACTTGGATTCACTTAGTCAGCGAAGTATATGGTAAATAAGTATAAAATAGTAATGGAATTGAAATAAATGTATCATGTACGTTTCTTTTTGCAAAATTGGAGCAGAGATAGTTTATTATAATTTGATTCATTCTTTGCTGCTAGTACAATTAAAAATCATAGAGTTGATCAGTAAGTAAAAGTGAAATTTCTACTAGTCTAAAGAAATATAATGTAGTTCAGATTATGCATGTTACTGACAAATCTAATAGTTGAGTACTATTGATGGGAAGGTGGAAATTTACAGTACACTAAAAAAATGTGCTGTCCCTGATATATCCAGCAGGAAAGCAAGCTTTTTCAGAGAAGATTGCATTTCAAACTAAAAGAGGGGAGATTTAGATTGGATACAAGGAGAAAGTTTTTTGCAATAAGGGTGGTGAAGCACTGAAACAGGTTGTCCAGAGATGTGGTGGAAGCCCCATCCGTGGGGACATTCAGGGTCAGGCTGGACCGGGCTCTGAGCAGCCTGACCTAGCTGTAGGTGTCCCTGTTCATTGCAGGGGAGTTGAAGGTGACCTGAACTTCCTAAGACAAGGTTTTATGGATTCAAGTGTGTTCAAGATATTTGAACATGCTGTGAGCTCAAGCGGAAGCCACATGTGATTGGTGCAAATTATCTCTGCATAGCTCTCAATGCAAATAGCAATTGCAACAGCAATGCAATGTATTGTATGACAAACTATGGAATTTAGGAACTGGGAATTTCATTAAGAAACATTTCAGTAAAACAAGGGTAAAGCAGAACATCAGCTTAGTATGTTTCTCTGTACTTCCATTGAAAATATATTTGGTAATCTACAATGACCTTGGACTGCATACTCAGTTCTATGATTTTTCAGTATTACTTCAGTGGAATGCACAACAGAAATATTTTCCATCATTTCATTGATACTGCTTAAGTCACCTCAGGCGCAAAGAGCAACAACAGTTTTGTGACTAACCAATTGTAGCCACACTATTGGATTTAAATGCTGTATTCTGAAATTGATAACTGTTTAATTAGTGACTCTGCATTTTGCTAGCACATACTTGAACTAAACCTGGGCTGTTTTTCTACTGCAAAGTTTAACTGTGCGTTCATTATCAGTGAGACACATTTTTTTTAAATATATCTTCTCTTTTTCTCTCTTCTTCTGTTTCTGTATTTTTCTTCTCTACTCTTTCTCCTTACTTGCTGCAATGGAAATATACTTGTATTGCAGACGCTTGGTTATTCAATTGAAAGACTAACGCAGACCCAATCTATGAATGATTGTTCCCTGGATCTTATCATACTCCCAAATATGGAGTGATTTCTTCTGTGGATTGTGTTGTTCTACCTTCCTTATGGAGAGCAGCAGCACCACTATCTAGGTACAAAGCTTGCAAGCAGTGTTTACTTGAACAGGATAGCTACTTTCTGATGAGCAGATCCCAGTAAAATTTACAGGAACAGAATAAATGTAACTAGTGGAATCAATAGAAGTAATTAAATAAGTAAGTAAATAATTAAATAACTGTTTTAGAGCATATCTCTAATGCTTTAGACTACATATTTAGCTTACACGCCTCAAAATTGCACACTAAGAATCTGAATATGATTTTGCCTATAGTTTTGGAATCTCTGTGAAATACTATTGCTGTTTACATGATCTCTGTTGTTACAAAAGCGTACATGTAAATGAAAAACCTGCTATTTACAGCTTCTGAACTTTCTGCTCATATTTTGAGTCTCTTGCTGCCGAAGTCTGCTCAGGAAGCATTCTTTTTTCTTTCTGTAGCCTCTTGTAAAAGAGTTAATTCCAGAGGAAAATGGAAACTTTATGAATAGTTTAGATTGTGATTGACTGGAAGAGAAAGAGGAAACCCAAATAGTCTTTCCCTCAAAGTGCCTTTTCATTCTTTAGATGTATACTACTTTTGTTTTCCTGTTTTTAAACTTTTAGAGCCATATTAAAATGTGTAAAAACAGGGTGATAGGAACCTCTAGGAAAACTGTCAGTACTTAATTTTTTTTCAATATGTATTATGTTTATGTTTCCTTTGGGTGTGGGTGTCTTTTTCCAACTTAAGAACCAAATGTGTTACAAAAACAGATGTAGTGAAAATAAACAAGAGAAGTCTCATTTCCTTTGGTGAACAAAGTTCACAATTAGCTTGAGAGTAATTTTATGCATTTTGTACCCTATCAAACAGTTCTGCTGACCACAGCTTGCTGCTTGGATTTATCACAACTGATAAAAGATCTGTGATGTCAGGGAAGAATTTAGCTACACAGAAAAGAGGGAAAGAGTGGGTCAAATGTAATAACATATTCTAGATGTTATTCCTGCCAACAATTAATGGGGAAATTCATTTTATGAAGCACTGTTTACAGACTGACATCTGGAGAACTTCTCAACTTGGATCATTTCCAGTCTGTAGATTTATGTATTATTCCTGCTTCCNACCATTCACTTAATTATCAATGTATGTGAATGATTCTGCTGCTGTGGTAATGGATAAAACAGATAAAAATACTTGCTAAAATAGACATTCTGTGGATGCCTTTCATAGTGTACAAAGATATACAAGAATTCAAAGAAATTTCTTTGACTTAAAGTAAAAATTCTTTTAGCCTCTGACCAGAGAAGGCAGAATAGATAACCTCGGTAGAACCCCTGTAGTATGACGTTGGAAAGAGCTTAGAGTCCTAATGGGAAAGAGATTCTTTTCAGGCTTCTGGTACCTGTCTGTCTGAGTATTACTGAATTGCAAAATCATGGTCTGCTGTGGTAAAGATTGTTTGCTGGTGCATAGTTGTGCCTTACCCAGTTTCCTTTTTAGCCTAGTGAAAGTTTATCACTTTCTTTGATGAAAGTTCTGGTTCTTCAAGAATGTCAATTGCTGTTTATGGTCCTCACTCCTTTCCTATGGGGAATCTTGTGATATTGTCAAGGGTATCCATTTTTATCATGAGGATGGGTACCTGTGCCAAGTGGATCAAGAAAATGTGCCATGCGTTTCATTGGAAGAAGCAGACACGGCTTAGTTTTTTTCGGCAGGTTGATGTGAATTGAGGGTTCAGTCATTTTACCTAGCCCTGGGCAAGGAAACAGTCTGAGGGATATAGTTCAACAAATTCTTGCAGTCCCTTCAGTTAGAAAGTAATGCTGGTATTGGAAGAGGAGGACATGAAAAGCAGTGGCACAACGACCTCTATTGTGTAAGCCTCATTGCTGTAAAAATGTCATCATTGTATTGATTTCTTGTCTGATCGTTAATTTAAATAATTATTGGAGTGAGAATCCTGGGTGAAATCCAGGCCCTCTGAGTACACTGTTCTCCGCATGTTGAATATATTTCTGAAACAACAGTGTTTAGAAGACAATTAATGTGTAACAGTTATTAGTATCCTTGCAGAAATAAGAAGTAATTACTACTCATACTACTGAACATGATGACTATGCAATTGCTCTGTGTATTTTGTTTGCACTTTCTTGTTATGTAGAATAGTCTATCATTGGTAACATTTCAGCCCTGACTGTTCTCTGTCAAGAAATTAGAGTTGTGAAAAAAGAGAATTTTGCTTTTAATTTTAGAACATTCTGATAGTATCTGTTGACAACCTTGTTGGCACAGGTACCCATCCTCATGATAAAAATGGATACCCTTGACAATATCACAAGATTCCCCATAGGAAAGGAGTGAGGACCATAAACAGCAATTGACATTCTTGAAGAACCAGAACTTTCATCAAAGAAAGTGATAAACTTTCACTAGGCTAAAAAGGAAACTGGGTAAGGCACAATTATGTCACCACCCAAACTGCAGAAAGAGAAGGTAAGAACTGGGAGAAGGAAGAACTGCCCACTGTAAGTGAAGATCAGGTTCGAGACCACCTGAAGAACCTGAAGGTATACAAGTCCATGGGGCCTGATGAGATTCATCCACGGGTCCTGAAGGAACTGGCGGATGAGGTTGCCAAGCCACTATCCATCATATTTGAAAGGTCATGGCAGTCTGGTGAAGTTCCCACTGACTGGAAAAGGGGGAA
>WBMW01006184.1:242099-270188 GCA_013396635.1 Penelope pileata
GGCTGGAGCACCTCCCCTACGAGGACAGGCTGAGAGAGTTGGGACTCTTCAGCCTGGAGAAGAGAAGGCTACGGGGGGATCTGATAGCAGCCTTCCAGTACATGAAGAGGCCTACAGGAAAGCTGGGGAGGGGCTTTTTACAAGGATAGATAATGACAGAACAAGGGGTAATGGTTATAAACTGGAAGAGGGTAGATTTAGGCTGGATATAAGGAAGAAATTCTTCCCTGTGAGGGTGGTGAGACACTGGAACAGGTTGCCCAGAGAAGTCGTTGATGCCCCCTCCCTGGAAGTATTCAAGGCCAGGCTGGATGGGGCTTGGGGCAACCTGGTCTAGTGGGAGGTGTCCTTGCCCATGGCAGGGGGGTTGGAACAAGATGATCTCTAAGGTCCCTTCCAACCTGAACCATTCTATGATTCTATGATTCTATGACAAGTAAATCTTAACAAATCTATCATATCAAAATCAAGAGCAGGAAGTCTTGCTTCCTTTCAGCAAGCAGTGTTATACCTAAGGGCAAATAGTCCTTTTCCAACTCCTATTCAGTTACTATCAGTGTTGATTAATGAAATATTTTGGCATCAAAAGCGACCAGTTCTCAAGGCTGTATAAGTTACAGAATTTCAGGCTTTAGAATGAGCCTTGTAAAAGTTTTTATTTCCGTGTAGAAATTCAATAGATGGTAAATGGATGAGTTTTCACTCGTAATGTTAGAAAATGTTAGAAAACCTTTTAAAATGTATGATACCATTTGTAATAGTTCCTTTGTGGAAGAAACTTTAATTTTGTATCCTGTGTTTACAGGTTTCTGTTTTACAGGGTAGATTTTATCTGAAGAGTAAGGATGAAAGATATCTAAATTGACTTTTGAAGCAGTACTTTCCATTTGATCAAATCTGAGTTTACATTTTAGTCAGAATTTGCAAATGGGAACAGAAGTATTAGTTTACTAATATTTATTTTCATTTAGGGTGTAGGTGGGTTTGTATTTGATGCAGTGCCCTACTGTTGCTGTATTCTAACATGGCAACTTTTTTCTCATTTCCCACTTTCTCCTTCAGTTTCACAACAGGAACCCTAAATAGCTGAAGCTGTCATGGGTCATGCACATTGTTGATACGTTCACTCCTAACCTTCCATTCTAGCAGAAGAGATTTGCTTGCTCCAAATCAAATGCAAATCCATAACGTGTCTTACACTTTCTGTTAGGGTGGATCTGGAATGTAGTAGCTTACGTCTTTCCTCCTCTTTCCTTAGAAACAAAGGATGCTGTACCAGTTCTTCAGCTGACAGGAATGAGTGCTTTCACACGGCGTTCTCTGGAGTTGCCATGCTCTAGGGTTAGCTAGACAATGTGGTACACTTCTGCAAGACATTGTGTGTTGTCTTACCAGTGCTTCTGAAGCTGCTGGGGCAACTGCAGCTCTCCTCCTTGAGGATGCAACATTATTTTTAAGTTGTTTTATTCATTTGCAAGTTGTTTTATTCATTTGTTTTTTAAGGAGAGAGCAACCTTTGTGTCTGCAAATTGGATACACTGGTTTTGGGGCTTGGAGGAGAACATTTCAAGAAAGAACAACTATGGCATAGAGGAGAAAAGTCTCTATTCTCCATTGGGACTTTGTATGTTGTTTATAAATATACACCTGCTAGTAGTGGTGCTGCAAAAGAGATGCACACTTAGGTCCTGGACCAACAAAACATTTAAATGAGAGCTAAACCTGAAAGCATGTGGTCATTTGCCTCTAGTCAAGAATAGATCCTCTAATGCACTGTATTGGGTTTTAGATCAAGTGCTAGTTTGAAATTGCTGAATAGTTTTAAGCTTCAACAAGAACTGCCCAGAATAGTTAAAGGTAGAGAAATAGATTCATTTGAAAAATGTATTGGGGGAAAAAGTAGCATTGAAACAGAGCTAGAAAGCTAATATTTTAAAATGTTCCTCCCTGTTTTGAAATCTGTAGATTTGACAAAAGCTGTTCATGCTGTCAACCACTGAAGAGCTCACAAATGTGAGAAGCTTAGCATGCAGGCTGTGCACTATACTGGTGGCAATGCATTCATTGTAAGGCTGTGGTTCTTGTTGTGGAGCATTGACACTTTCTCCAAAGTCCTGATCCCAGCCCTTCAGAAATCATTTTTCATTACTTTACTCCATTGCAAGCTACTGCAGTTACCTTCAAGTGATATTACTAATAAATTGTCCCCCTTTTCATATTTTAAACATAATCATTTAAAGTCGTGTTCTCTAATGAACTACTAAGAAAAGCAATATTGCAAAATACAAAGAATCCATTATTCCCTGTATCCTAAAATGACTTATGAATAAGGCATTGCCAGTACAGTGTTACTGTACAGTGAAAATGTCCCTGTGTTTTCCTGTCTCTAGCACTAAGTAATTAAAAATACTGTATTTAATAACCCATCCAAAAAAATATAATCATATGTCATTCTCTATGGCAAGCTAACAATCTTTATAAGGTTTGTTGACTTTGTAAAGTTATTTCATTCACACTTAATTACTTTTATTACAGATCTAGCTCCCAGTATTCTGATCTTTAACACAAACCACATTATTTCCAGCTTTTATGTGGAACCAGTTTTAAATATTCTATGGAATACATTCAAACTTTTTTTAAACCAACATAAGTAGTAGAGAGAAGTCATTAAGGTATAATCAGTGTTCTGAACAATGGTAATGGTTTTCTTTCACTTCACAGATTTTTTTTTTTTTTTTTAAGTTAAGGCTATTTCACTTGTATTTGTTCTTGGGTTTTCATGTCAGTTAATTTATCACCTCTTTTCCTTAATTGTGCACTGGTGAATTTGTTTTGTTACATAAACACCACATTAAGGTTCTTCCCTTTTCTACTAGGTGGCTGTGCTACAATCCCAGAGTCTGACTTGGAGGAAAGAGCAGTTGTACCGGGCTCCACAGCAACGTTCACCAATCACAGGCGCGCTGCAAAGCAGAAATCCAAGCCTGGTAAGAAAAGAAAAATTACTTTGTTTTATTTAGAGATGCATAGCTCATCTTTTTAGAATGCTTGTGGACCCAGGAAACAAATGGCATATATTTCAGGATTTGTTAGTGTAATTTTCAAATTTTCTCTGTTTGATAGTGCAATATGTAGGATTCTGAGTTTATTGAGTTACTTCCATTAAGAATAGGTAAACTGTAGAAATCAGTCTTGGAATTAAATAACTTTACAGTTGAAAAGTTTTGTGACAGCTAATACTTGAATGAGATTCTTCAAGATTTTATTCACAAACTCTTCAAGAGAGGCAAAATGAAACTGAGGTCGTTTTGGTGTAATAGAGAGCTTTTTTCTGCAGTGCGGTGGTTAGACTTTGTGCCCGCTGATTAAAATACAGCAATTACTTATCTTTTGTGGGAAGACTTCCTAGAATTTCAGAAAAATATTATTGGATATAATAAAATTATACTGGCTATAAAATATGCTGCATACGGTGATGACACATTTTCTGGAAAGACTTCATGCTGCTGGGAACTGTGATATAGTGTTAACATATTTTAAAAGCAACACTGTAAAGTAGTGCATTGCAGTTTAATAAAGTGCCTGGTAAGCTCTCAGACTACAGCAATTTCCCCTTCTGTTTACTAAATTGTACCTTCACTTTTTTCCCCCACATAGTCCATTATATCTTTATGATTTTTCCTGTAATATTTGATTTCAAATGTATTTCAGTGTTGTTCATAAATCAGTCATGTTCATTCTAAGTGTCTGCTAAGTCAAGTCAAGAAGAGTAGAAAAAACCATAGAGGTTGTAACTATCAATATTCAGAAATGGATGACTAGAAAGTCTTCATACATCTGCAGAAAACAGTTAATTGTTATTTGTTTATAATGCACCCAACTTCTTTTTACCTGGCTAACTCTTACACAGACAGGCATGAAATTGGAACACACAGTTAAATGCAACAGCAGAATTTACCGGAGCAAATTTTAACAGTGGGGGGGGGGAGAATGATTCCTAGTGTAGCAATGTACGTATCGTAATTGCCGCTGTGTTGAACTTTAAATGTGCTCACTAAAACAACCTGAAATATCCAGTGAAGGCCTAGAGCTCTGACTTTTCCAAAGTGCTAATTGCTTGCAGTCCAGGTAAACTTCAGGTCAAAAGAGGCTGTCAGAGTTGACATACGTATTGTTTAACCTTTCTCATGTATATTAAGAACTCTCCTGGTAGTGGAGAAGTCTCCATATAGGATACGATCCTGATAAAATTCCGACTTCAGGCAAATACACCAAAAAATCAGGAGCAGATGGCAGGCAATCTCTCTTCTTCATCTGATGTTCCATTCTTCCCATCAAGCACCTGAGGCAGTAATTTAGAGACTGTCCACGATAAAGAATTAAAATAAGAGACTTGCATCACACAGCTGGCTGTTGTTGCTTTGTAGCTTTCTATAAAAGGCAGAATGAAAACTTTGAAAGCTTTAAATAAATCGTTAGGTTTACAGCCATGTGTTATACCAATGAATTTAATTCATTCACAGTAAGAATTGACTGCCATCTGCCAGTTAGTGCTGCAATATAGAGCAAGCCTTGAGCTGTCTGGAAATTCTAATTGCTACAAGGGTAAGAGCCAAGGGAGCTACTTAAACCATAAGGTAACACTAGGCATGAAATCACAGCATTGCAATGTTTTTCTGTACATGATATTTTTGGCCAGAGTTCTTGCTCAGACACCAGAGACTGCAGCAAGAGCATGGTGAGTACACTGAGCCCTCAAAGGATGTATGTTATCTTCTGTATCTTTTTTTTTGACTTTTCATTTAATTTAGCTATGTTCAATCAATAAGAGAAAAAAGAAAGGTAGAAAGTAAAGTAAAAATTCATTTTCTTGGTAGGTCTTTCTTCATTTCCTGAGGAAGTTGATTGTAAGTTGAGAGGTTTTGTTTTCTTCTTGTAGATGGTATTTGTTGTCCATATAAAGGTAGTTTAATTGCAGTGCAAAATTAACACTGGCTTTAGACAAGTGTTTGCATTTACCTAATGCTTTTCATGGGACTGTGTCAGGTCAAGTGATGTGCTACTTGAGAACCTGGGCACAATGGCAGATAGCCCTGAGCAGGGAATGTGAAAAGAGACATCTAGTAACAGATTTGCATTCACAGATGAAGATGGAAATCAGAGGAATAAAATGAGTTGATTGAGTTGGAATATTCCAAAGAATTCTGTAGGTTGCTGGAGAACATCAGCTGAATCTAGTGGACTACCATCTATCAAAATAGTGAGAAGCGTAGTTATGTCCTTGCTCCATCTGGTGCCAGACCAAATCTTAGCAACATGCTTTTGTACAGGTTGAAGTGTATTACCAGTTGTACATTATGTAGTGCAAAAAAGGAGTAGTGTAGCTGCCTTATTAGGAACACCTGTATCTCATCATGAGAAAAAAGGATAAACTGATTTCTCCCAGTGATATGGTGTGCTAGATTACAACAAAACTGAAGCAGTTTTCTGTAGCAATAGAAAAGCAAACCAAAACAAAGTGTCTTATCTACTGAAAAAAAAGCAAGGCTTGAATTGCAAATTGTCACAGCAGGAATCACTGAGAGTTCCTCAACGAGAAGGAAAGTAACAAGAATTCTCCCTGAGGTGCTGTACTAGGACTTCCTGCTATAGTTCAGTTGAGAAGTGCTATTGAGGAGGTTGGAATGCAGAGGAAAAATGTGCTAAAGAAGAAATGTCACAAGAAAGAGGAGTCCTTAATTCTGTGCCAGGCTCTGAGATCCCTATGAGTGTATTTACAGTATTACTGCTGTGATGGCTGCTTGCATGGACAATTTTCAGTTAGCCTTCAGCTAGCTAACTGCAGTATTGCTAGCAATCTACCTGTGATAGAATGGCATTGAACCCTGGCAGCTGAACTTGCCAAAACTCTAAATAAATAACATTTAGTTTACATTGAACTCTTGCTGCTAATAAATACCTGAGCTCTCTGACCTCTTCTTATTGAGATGTGGTGTTCAGAGATGCGTGCCAGTCACTGCATTGTGTACTAATATGCTCTTCAGGCATGTGGGAATTCTTAAGTCTTCTGAATTTCATGAACAAACGTAGGCCTAGGAAAGAGGTCACTGCCCTAGATGCGTTCTGTGAGCTATGCAAAGAACTCTAGAGACTAAGACCGGGAAGGCCATACTGTACTATGAGGAAGTATGCTGTAGGGTTGCATCCAGCAACAGATTTGCACGTTTTCTAGTGCAAAATATTACATTAAGACTTTCCAGGCAGCTGTAAACATGTCGGTGCAACTTTGGCCTTAGTTCAGGCATGTCTAACCTACAGGCCGCATGTGGCCAGGCCGAGCTCGCCATTAAGCCTGCCCCTGGCTGCCACGTTGTCATGACAATGTTGTCCTGGCACCGCCACATGTACTCAGTCACATCAAAGCCTGCGTGCATGACACGTGGTACACGCTTGTGCCACTTCTTGAGTATAACCCGGGGATTGCCGGTATTAATATTTCGATCTACCTAATGGCATCTCAAAAGCAAACAGAACCCCCAAAAAAGAAAATCTTGGATAAAGGAAGAGTGTTCAGTGAGAAATGGACAGATGAGTACTTTTTTGTCAAGACAAATAGGGCACTATGCTTAATTTGTGAGGAGATTGTGTCAATTTTCAAAGATTATAATGTGAAAAGACATTATATGCAGAAACACGCTGCCACCTTCAATGCACATCAAGGAGTGCTTCGTAAAGACTAAATAGCGGAACTGAAAAAGGTCTGACATCTCAAGATTATTTTTAAAAAGTTAAAACTCAAATGGATTCTGTTGTAAAAGCTAGCTATGTGGTAGCAAATCTGACTGCAAGAAAATCAAAACCACTTACTGGTGGTGAGTGTATCACGGAATGTTTGGAAAGTGTGGCAGATGTCATTTGTCCTGGTAAAAAAACAGATTTTTCTAAAATCAGCATGTCTCACCAGACTGTAGCCAGGTAATTTGAAGAAATAGGAAAATTTATTGAAAGAAATTTGGAGAATAAATCTGCTATTTTCAAATGTTATGCTTTGGCGATGGATGAAAGTATTGATGCTGCAGATATGGCTCAGCTCGCAGTTTTCTTTAGAGGTATTGATAACGAATATAATGTCATGGAAAAAATGGCTTCTTTGGTGCCATTAAAAGACACAAATAAACCTCTTGATTTGTACAAGGCAGTAAAAACTACATTAAAGCAATTTTCTTCAACTTTTGTCATCATATCTGGTATAGCTACTGATGGCACCCCAGCAGTGGTTGATAAAAAAGAGGGACTTATAAAATTAATAGAAGAGGATGCAGTTGCCACCAGAAACTCGTGTTTGATGAAATATCGCTGCAATGTACATCAAGAAAATTTATGTGTGAAAGCTTTAAAAATGTATGTCGTGCAAATTGTCATCAAAGCTGTGAATTTCATAAAGTCCAAGGGATTGAGTCATCACCAATTCCAGGAGTCCCCTTAAAGCATGGATGCTGATTATGGGGACATCGTTTACTTTTCTGAAGCAAGGTGGTTAAGTCGGGGTAAAATGCTAAAAAGATTTTATGATTTATGATTTTATGATTTGTGAAATGAAATTGAGACAGTTATCGAATCAAAAGGAAAATCTGTGCCAGAACATGAAGATCAAAAATGGCTCAAAGGTTTAGCATTTTTGATGCCCATTTAAATGAGTTAATCATGCATCTTCAAGGTGGAAATCAACTTATCTGAGCTGTCTTTGGAACCATAACGTTTTAAATGAAACTTAAATTATGGCAAGCTCAAGTTATGCAAATAATTTCATGCATTTTGGTACTTTGACTAAGCACAGTCTTGTGAACAGCAAAAAATATGCAGCCTTGCTCTCTGTTTTGATAAATGAATTTGAGAATAGGCTTCAAGATTTCCAAAAAAATCATCAATTTCTTGGTATATTTGTAACTCCATTTTCAGTCAACATGAATACATTGCCTGCTAATTTTCAAATGGAATGTATAGAGTTGCAATCAGACATTCAACTCAAAGAAAAATCTGATCATCTCTTTACTGACTGATAAGACCTATCTTACCAGAGAAAAATAATCCTTGCTTCACAGTCATGTTTTATTCATGTCATTGCTTTTTGGCAGTACATACATTGGTGAACAACTATTTTCGAGGATGAAGCACAGGAAGAGTAAAATTTCATCAAAAATCTCTGACAAACAGCTTGAGAACTCACTAAGAATTGCCAACTGCAACCACTTCCATCAAACCAGATCGATGCATTAGTTTCACAAAAACAAGGTCAAATGTCCCCCAAGTTTTATGTTTTTGTTGCTCTATTTTTGTTTTAATAAAAAATATTAAAATTGTTACTTCTATACTTTAACTATATCATATATTTTCTGTACGGCCCAAGATGTACCTTAGTTGGAATAGCTACTTTGGACAGCAGAAAATTAAATTTAGTAGCTATTCTGCAAGCCTTTGCAAGGACAGAATGAATGGTTCTAGTCCAATCTCAGAGTCTCTTTAGAGAGGGAGTTAATGGTTGTACGATATTTTCTTTTTACTGCTGAAATAGCTCACGCCAATTTTTTTTTTTCCCCAAAATCCAAATATGTTGTGATTCTATACTAAAGAATAAGATCAGGTTCATGGTATTTGGAAATGAATGCTATTATTGCAGTTGTACAAGTAGCTTCTTGCCAACAACTTTTGCTTTGAGTGAGTACAAAAATACTTCATTTTACATTCTCCATCACAGTGAATGAAGACTAATTCTTCTTCCTCCTTACCCCCTCAAGACACTGTGTCTGTGTGAGTTACGTTTGGAGGGTAACTTCAGCATGATAAATGTACTTCTGCTAACTTTGATTGTGATGTTTTGGTTAGAGCGTGGGCAGAGCAGCACAAATTTCATCTTGGGCTGTAGAACTCTGGTAGAGAATTTGAATGTGGTTTGAAGTTCTGAGTCCACTTTGAAGTCTCTGTTGTTACATCATTACTTTTCTCCATGAGCTTACAGCTACAATACCAATGCAGATATGCTGACCTCTATTGCAAGTATGAACGCAGGGATTGTAGCCTCTCATGCTGGTGCTGTGGACTTTCTGTTTGTTATGCTCTTTCTGTTGCCTTCCATTTTCTTCTTTTCAAGTTAAAGTTTTCTGACTAGAGCTGCAGTCTGCTTGAGAGAGTGAGTGGTTTGGTTTCAAGAAGTTTTTGTATATTCTGGAAGGTAACAAGTAGAATTCTGAAAATTTCCATTCTTGAGTTCTTAAACATTTCTGACAGTGGGGTATGTAGGAATTAAGTATAAGGAAGTTCTTGTACATGCTGGCTTTTTAGAGACTATCTCTACTGTATATAATGAACAACCTTAAAGTAACTTCTCTGAACAAACTGTTAGGTGGTGTCAGATGAAATAAACTCAACTGTATTTATCAGGATATATCTCTTAAAGTAATTATTCTGTATTCCTCATATGCTACCACTGCATGCTACTTACTGTGAAAGAATTACCTAAGCCATGTTTTTAAACCTATATTCCTATTCAGCATTTTACGTATAAAGGATGTGGTTGCTCTTTTATGAGTAAGGAGTCTTATGCTAGTAAATCATGAGTACCTCCATGAAGTTGTTGCAAAACAAGATAAAAAATTAGTATGAATCGCAGAATGGTTGGGCTGAAAAACATATCTTTGCCTTTATTTGTTTTATTTATTTATTTATTTTTGATGGAACAGTGGTGCAGATCACTTTGCAGTTTACTTAGTTGTTTAGGATTTTACGACACTGAGAGACAGACTTAATCAAGTTTCAAGTCATGCAGCTGTTGGAATTTTCACAACATGTAAGACTTGATTTTTCTGGCAGAATTTTTTCACCACGATCCAGTAAATCTATCCCATAAATGATCTATCTAAACAAAGAAAGTCTTAAAGATTTAAGAGAAATATGTGCCTGACTTTGCCATAATAATTCAGAATAACCATTGCCTCTTTCTGAGAGATCAAGAGAGACCACGGGCTGGTATTATGTTATTGTTTAAATACAAATATTTCAGAGAAGCTATTAATCAGACCAAGGCTTTGGCATTTGCACTTGCTACTGTGCTGCCACTGGTTTTAGTTAAATTCTTTGTATATTGGTGTCATGCAAATATTTAGATTACTTGAATATTAAATTTCAAAGTTCTCATCTTGTATGATTATATTTAGTAAATTTACTCTCATAGTATAATACTCGTTGCATCTAAAACCAAAAAACACCTCAGCATTTATAGTTATGTATTGTAATAGATTTCAGCTGTCTGATTGGAAGCATCTGACTTACTGCTTTAGATTAAACACACAGACAGCTATACAGAAATGATTGCAAGGTTGAGCTATAACCTCCAGTAAAACCACATTCTGAGCCAAATTTTCAAAGCATCCTCCAAAGTTGCACCCAGACATTGCACAGGTGCACATCTTTTCCTACAAGCTTTACTTACTGTATATTAGTAGAAAACTTGCAGGTAAATGATACTTTTGAAGATCAGTTTTTCTTTTTCAGACTGCTTAGAACCTTAGAGCACAGAATTCAGAGTTCTTCTGTTCATTTTGTTATGGAAAATAGTTTAAGCCTGAGTTGCTTAACCTTCATAACATCCAAATAGTCTTATAATGGCCATTTCTTACTTGCTCTGGATGCTTTAATTTTGTTCCAATACTGGCATACAGTGCTCAGATCTTTGCATTCACTGGAGCTGTATCTCTGGGTCAGTATAAAGGCAATTGAGGGCGTTCCCTTTCTGCAAGCTTAATCATGTCTCCAGCATGAAAATGCTGTTGCACAAGAAACAAGCAAGCCATAGTGTTGTTCCTGATGATGACAAGGGGTAATGGTTATAAACTGAAAGAGGGTAGATTTAGACTAGATACAAGGAAGAAATTCTTCCCTGTGAGGGTGGTGAGACACTGGAACAGGTTGCCCAGAGAAGTCGTTGATGCCCCCTCCCTGGAAGTATTCAAGGCCAGGCTGGATGGGGCTTTGGGCAACCTGGTCTAGCAGGAGGTGTCCTTGCCCATGGCAGGGGGGTTGGAACAAGATGATCTCTAAGGTCCCTTCCAACCTGAACCATTCTATGATTCTGTGATTATTTATTATTTTATGTGACTTTATCTAGAGAATTGCATGATAATGTTCATGTAGATATTGTGGGTGCAGTTTAAGAGGGTCTTTCAAGTTCGCTGTCCTTACTGTGCTGACACAATTTCAGGAACCGTAATATGATACCAACCCACAAAGATACTTAGTTACTATAATCTTACATAAACAATTCTTATTAGTAAAAGGAAAACTGCAACCAATTTTCTTTAAAGGGTCTCGTGACTCATTTAAATTTAGGTATACACTTAATTTTTTCTTATGATTTATATAAATACACAACTGTGAGAAACTGCATTCTATAGAGTAATGTCACAAAATGGTGTAATGTAAGGTAAAGTTTTGTGATAGGGTTTCATTTATTTGATTGTAGAAAGGATTATTCTTAAACATTTGGGTTTGTACAAACAGCTAGAGAGCTTTTGGATATAAATTGTTGCCAACTTTCCACTGAGTCTTTTCATTTTTATGCTCTGCCTTTCTTATAATTATCTGTTACCTGTACAAATGAGCAGAGAGGCATCCTTGGTTTTGTTTTGAAGAGTGTTTAAACATACTATAAAAATATATAATAAAGAGGAGGTCTATTAAATTGTTTGCCTTAGAACAGACATATTTATGTATAGAACTAATAACTATAGTAAATTTTCAACACATGCTACTAAGGAAGAGTTTGCCTTACTACTGCTATTGCAATTAGCAAATTTTCTACACTGGTAGTTGTTTGGATACTGATATTCTTGCCAATAACAGCAAAAGTATTTTCAATGTATGTAGCCAAGCAATTAACTTTTTCAAGTTTGTCAGTATCATAGGACAGAAATCAATCCTAACAGCATTGTAGATCAGATTAAGTAGAAGGAAAATGTATAAATTAAACTAAAGATTATTTTGGAAAAATGTACGTGCTGTCTGGAATAGGACTTTGTGCCTATAATGAGCTTTCAAAACAGTCAGCTGAATGAATCAATCAGTATCGTTCTCAGCACAGACTTCTCAGCTCTCCATGGCCCTGGTTTTGAACCGATACTGTCCGAAGCTTGGCTACTCTACACTCATGACAAAAAAGTACTTGAACAGGTCTGATTTCAGATGTAGTTTTTGAAAAACATTGAAGGGCCAGCTAGTGGGATTCATCTGGAGTCAGAAGGGGTAACTGAGCCTCTGACAGTTTGAAATCAGTTTCAGGCATTTTGACAGGTGAGTTGCAACACAATATCTTGTCCTTGAGCTAAGTCTGTACTTGAATCAGAAACAAATCTGGCATAAAATGCCGAAACCTGTGATGGCTTCAGGTAAGTGAAAGCTCTTTCAAGACCTAACCTTATTAGAAGCCCACTTAAGCGTTTCCCACTGATGTATTGTAGTACTGTGAGACTAGATCCTTGTCTTTTTCTGTACAGACATTGTTATCTAAAATGAAAGATAGCAGCAGCCTGCAGCTGGGCCCACTTAATACTTTAAAATTGCTAAGCTAATTGTTTCCACAAGAAAAGGTGCAAAGAAAATCACTGGGCTACAAAAAGCCTATTTTTCTGGAGAGAGCAGAAGAGATTTATGGAGGTTTTCTTTTCCACCGAGTCTGTTTTTCTAAAGAGCAGTGCAGCTTAAGAGATTAATGTGAGAATTCCTTCATTAAGTCAATACCAGCTGAGTGCAGTTTCTCCGTTAGTAGGAGCTTGTATATACACATCTCCTGTGAAATGTAGTATTGCACATGAGAAAGTAGCAAGTCTTCTTTACATTCTAATATTTGCAGTTTCAAATATATTACAAGAGCTGCTCCGAAAGCAATGCCTCCTATTTTATGATGTTGGCCCACAACGTCAGAGGCGAATGTTGGTGGTATGGCACAAGAGTTTCAACCTTCCCACCAATATTCCACTCCATTTTGTTGCTGTGCATTACTTTCAGAGCAACCTATGTATATAATGTATTATCTGTATTTCTGCAGTGGGAAAAAAGATCGTCTCAATGGTGATGGTAGTGTTTTACAAAACGTTTCCTTTCAAAGGTTAAAAAAAGTCCAACTAATTCCAGTTTGTGTCATGACTGTCAATGAAACAAAGAGCTGAGAAGTACCTTATGCCTTGCTTCATGGAATGGCCCAGAAATTGCTACAAGATCACAGAACAAAGGTATTGAATGAATAAGACATGGTGTGGAGAGCCTGAACCTTTTCCTTTGATTTCAGTGGTTTTAATAGAAAACAAAGTCATGTTTGTTTAACACACTTATGATTTGAGAACTCAAAGGCATTCTTAAAATTGCTAGCAAAAAGTTGCTATTGTTGCAATTAAGGGAGCAGCAAAGGGTGTTACAATACATAAGAGTACACTCATGGCTGCATCCTCATCCCTTTGGAGTCTTTGAAAAGGCTTTCCTCATTATCAAGTCCTGAACATTAGAACTGCTAATGGATGGTGGAAAATAAGGAGCATGTAACCACAGATAGGTTGATAAAAAAAGGGTATGCTAAATATTGAAAACAACAAAAATCAAGGCTAAATGCATTGTTATGAGTTCTGAATGCATCTTGTGTGTAAGAAAAATGAATTTTAGCACTGTGGAAGAAATCAAAACCGAAGAAGTTTCTTATGTGACTAAATGATGTCCTTCTTATTTCCTTGGCAACTATCCTACGTGACTGCAGGTTTAAGAGAAGTACGTGCTTGTCTTTCACTAGGACTCATTCACTCAATCTTTCTCTGCCAGTGAAGATGGCAGGACAGAAAGGAGTCTGATCTCTCTTTTCTGTTGTTTGCTGCTGCTTACTTTTCCTTGGTGGTGGTGAATGCTAATGTTCTGTTTTCCTTGCTAGTGTTTGTAAGATTTCTTGTGGTGTTTTTGTTCCCTGAGGCCAGTTATTTTCTCCCATCATATCAAATATTGTCATGTAAAGTGCACAGTGCAAATATGTCCAGTGATTTTCTGGTAGATATGAGCTGCTGGCTATTGTTTTCTCTAATCTTCTCTGTGATTACATCTTTTCACTGAATGCTAAGTAAGACTTGTTTCTCAAGATATCTTTCTCACCTAATGCTTTCCTGACTCTTATAAGCAATTTTTTTCTGCTAATTTTTTTAACTGAAAGATCATCGTTTTGCTCAGAACGTGGGTAACTTTGAACTTTATATGTTGTCTGATGTAGTCTATTATTCCATGCTTCAGGTCTTTTATCAGATCTTTATTGGCTTGTAAGGTAATATGGAGGTATTTGGGCCACTTTACATTATACATTATAGAAATGTCTGTAAAGATTGCTTTCTGCTAATGATTATTTACATTTATATTTGATAGTCATAACTCCTATGCTCTCTTAGTAGTCTTTGTGAAACATGAAAAAAAAATCCAAGCTATTCTGGTTTCTAATGAGGAATTATTAAAAAAAATAAATAATAAAAGGGTAGAGAAACATTCAAATGCCCACTTAGTATTCCCAGCCAAGAAGGATTTAGTGACTGCCAGGTATTTTTATTAAATTCAGGTCAGTTGCTCATGGCCCTGGACAACAAGGTTGGCAGGCATAAAAGAATGCAGATGTTTCTTGCTTCCACCATTCATCTTCATATAAAAGAAGTGATTGAAAAGAGAACGTTCAACAGCCCAAAACAAAACCAAGCACTCCACTTTAAGACCATTGTGCTTCTGAAAAACTGTACTGGAAGTCTTAGGAAATCCTGAAAACTCATTGGGCTCTCTAAGGGTTTGTTTGACTGACGCAGAAAGTTAGGGTTGGAGTTGTATGGTTTTATGTTATATATGTCAGATTACACAATAAAGGTTACTTCTGTCCTTAAACTTTGAGTTTCATTGTGTTTCTCAGAATCTTAAAGTTGGTATTAATGTAATGGTTTGACATATCATATTAGTTAAATGCAGAATGAGGCTGTGAAGTGGTTTTCCAGGTCTTTTTTTCCAGATTACACAAAATGCCAAGACTCACTTTGTAGCTTGTCAACATTGGCCACCAAAGGGAGATTAGGTCTAGGTCTTTAGGAACTGGTGCTGGAAAAAAAGACATTGTGGATATGTTAGAGGTTATTTTCCAAAATATCTTCTTTTAGAAGTAATGGTAGTGTCTCATGCCCCTTTCTCCCCTCTCAATTCCAAAAGGCAGCCATCCACATTATGAGCTAATGGCTTAAATTTTCCTTAGAAAAAGAAAAAAGACTGTTTTTGAGATACAAGATTGCATGAAGTCACCTGAAACTGCTAGTATCAGATCTTCCTAAGGGCTGACTTTGCAACCTCTTTTAAATAAGGGTTTCGAATGGAAACATTAACTGTTTTAAAGAAATGCTGACTTGTCTGAAATGAGGGAGCACATTCCCACACACTCTTGGTTGGAGATTGTTACTGGAATTGCTAATAGCTTTTTCATGTCACTTTGTGGAAATTTTCCGTGCCATTATAGGCCACTTGGAGCATTGCTAGACCTTTGTGATTCATCATCAAGGAATGGACACTGATGGTAACACAGGTGGTGCATAATGTCAGTGCGTATCATCTTAGTTAAATGATATTGTGGAAAGTACAGAAACATTTCCAGAGTTGGTATCAACTTTTTTTTCTCTTGATTATTGGAGTAAAATATTCCAAAGGTTGCTATACTCTTGAGGTTCTGCAGCTCAGAGCTTTTCTATAAAGTCAATGAAATCACCATATTTATACAGGTAGGTGATACTGTGTTGCTGGGGTTGACATGTCTCAGAAGAGGCTTAGACCCCAAACCCTGTAGCATTTTTTGGGGCCCAACCTCCATCCCAGCGTACTGTCACAACTCTCATGGCTGATGGCTTCTAACAAACTCTTTGGTTCTCACTTTGGTTCTCATTACCCATATCTGTGAGATGCAACACATCTGACCATGTTGTCCTCAATGCATGAATGTGTCCTGTATTTCAAACTTCACTGGGGAATTCAAATGTAGTAGTTTATGACCCAGCAAGTTTGACTATAGTTAATGGAGGTTGTCTGTCCCTTTCTGTTAATGGGACGCATCTATTACAATAACAGAACTCAAAATATTAAGCTTAAAGAACTGATGCAGGTTCACCATAATGATAGAATAGTTGGGAGAGGATGGTTGGATGATTTTCTTAAAGAATAGCAGTATCTTGGGACCAAACAACGTTGTATTTTAGGAAGATTTCCACAAAAGCACAAGCAGCAGCAGAATAGATGTCATCTTTATTAAAATGAACAGTTGCAGCAATGCAGTATTTATTACTTACCCTGTGGTAGTTCAATTTTTGTCAGCCTTATCAAATATTTATCAGCTATCTCTGCTAAGTGCGTTCTAATTCTGGGCTATGCTGTGTTGTCATACTTCACAGAGTATCCTCACATTTACTTTTTCACCTGTTCCAATTATTCCCTTCCTGAGGTTGCTGTGTCCCCCTCATCAATTTAGTATTAAGCCTCCTGCTGTGTTTCCAAAAGATATGAGGCTCAAGTAAAGGGAATGAAATACAGTCACAGAAAAAGTCACACACAGAAAAAGTGTTTGAATTTTGTAATAGCTACTGGAACATATGACCACAAAAACTCTGAGCCTAAGCAATGCTAGTGCACCCCACCCTCCCTGGATCACATGGATAAACCAACGCCTGTGCTTTAGTGTTGGTAAGCAGTGTGCCAATGCATAAGACTAATCAAATTTAGGTCTTCAGTAACATACGGTGGATGCAAAAATATCTTATATTTGCAAACACAGACTATGGTTCTATATTGTGGGGGAAGTAAAAGATCTTCCAAAACGTTTAGCAGCACAGGGTGTGCTGTCTGGAGTGACGTTGCAAGTAGGTCTGCTTCATTTCCTGCCATCCTCAAAACAAATGTACTGTGGCACTTACTGAGGACACATTTGCCCTTGTCAGTGGTATGTTATTTACAGTGCATGCTGCCTCACAGGACAAGGTGAACCACAAAAGAAACCCTATATTTCCTTAACTTGCTACGTTTCCTGAATAAGTAGAATCAAATTGTTGTGACAGCAGTTAGTCTGGATTTTTTTTTTTTTTAGCTCATTTTATAGCTTCTATTTAGTAAGAAAGCAAATAAAATACTACTTAATCAAATCTGAACTCTTTATTTAATTGTCCTCAATATGCCTCTATAAACGTTGCCCTTGCCTTCATGCTAATAATGAATTTAATGTGTGATTTTATCTATTTTGGATAATAGATTGTTGCCCTATATATATCTGTCTTCACCAAGTCTACTGCCCAGAGTGTCATGACATAGTGATGGACTGTATAACATTGTGCAATACCCTGGCTGCGTATTAGCACCCTGAAGAGTATGTAAAAATGAGAAGCTAAGCTTGCTTTCTGGAAAGTGTCTTTATCAAAATGTTGTAACTCAGATTTTTATTTGATCTCTGATCCCATTCAAGAAAACTTTTAAAATATCAAAAATACATGCAGTTAGAGCTTTCCTGTGGCTCTATTTATGAAGAAATTTTTGTTCTTGTGTAGCTTTGTTCTGTTGTTTTTAATATTCCAGAAATTGTCAGATTTTTATCATGTGCATGAATATTAACAACTTGTTGCTTTGAGATTAGGAATCACTAGAGATTTCCTACTGCAAGAACTTAAAATTTCTCACTGCAAGTTGGAAAGAGAAAAACGAGCAAGGTATAAACTGAGTACAGAAAAACATAGCGCAGTAAAAACTGAGAAAAATAGAAATACTACGAATGTTCCACATCAAATGGACATTAGTTCTCTGTAGTCACAGTCCAGCAAAATTTTTAGTTGTGAAGAGGAGGATTAAAAGCATGTGCAAGTGGCATTAAGCAGTCACTGCAACTGTGTTCCTCAGTGCATATTGCAAAATGTGCCTGAAAATCTTTTGTATAGCTGGCCTGCTTGTAGTACCTAGGTTTGCTAGCTAACTTAAAACTACTTTGGTTGTACCTGAGTGAGCTATGGCCTAAGTTAGGGCTGTTGCCATTGCTTTATCTTCTCTTCCTCCCAAGCAGTAGTGGGAAGAAAAGGTAAAGCAGTGCCAACTTCCCTTCTCTCTTCACTGCCGGTACGACAGTTTGTATGACCAGGGAGTTGAACTGTTTGGAACCTTGCCCCAAATGCTGTCAAAGCTGCATTTTTACCTTAGTTTTCATCCATTATAGTTAGATCACCAAAAGGAAGGGTTCCTATTTCATGGGGCAGGGGGTTATGGCTGAGTTTACAGGTGTAAAGCTGCTAGTACTGCTGTGGAGGAGGTTGCCATGTGCATCATAATGTGTGGAGGAGAACATGGCTATCCATTTTGACAGCAGGCCATATATATCAAATTAACTGTAATACGAAATAACATCCTAGCTTTTGACTTGATCAGCTCCCTGAATCATTCACCAAACAACTGCAGGAGTGTGAGTGCTGGTTCAAGAAAAGAGATGGGAACAGAGAAACCATGACTGCCCCAGCTTGCGTTAGCTCACACTGCCTTGTGTCTTGCTACCGGAATAGCTGACATATATTCAGAACCCTTAACAGGAGCACTGAGGAAAGAACTCACAATGCTATTCAATTTTTTAAAATTGTGTGCTATGCCTTATTAAATGCAACTGTTAAGTTATTCTCTGTTCTGCTGCATGATGAGCCACTGCTGGAAAGAACTAGTTTATTTTTATGCCACCATGGATGGTGGTTTGTGTATAATGGGGAACCTCTTCCTTCTTGTGTTCAGTCCATTGTGCCAGAACACATTTATGTTCTTTCCTGGCAATTTTCTCACAGCTCTAAAATTGTGGACACAGGACCTAATCCAAAAATGTTGTTAAGCACATGCACTGCTAAGTCTATGTAGTCTCACAAGGGAGAGCAGCAGGCAAAGTGGAAACGCCCTCGAGTCTTTCTATATCAACTGCAATTGGTCTTGGAGTAGAGTTGGTTGTAAGCCTGAAAGAAATGTCATATTAGGACAGCTGCTTCTCCTGTCCTCGTTAGCATTTTGTTGATTTCATCAAATGGAGAATAGGTCAAGGCTCCATCATGAACATGAAGCTAAGCCAACACATAAATACCCTTGAGCAGCAGTTTTAACATTTTAGAATATTTATAGCCAACAGCTAAACTTTAGGATAATAAACTGTTCATGGGCTGTATTAGTTCATTTTCCCTAAAATACAGTTTTTATTCTGGCCTAATTCCAGACATCTGAGCATAGACTAGAAATCAATCTGGAGTGGTCTAAAATTAAATTACCATTCATTGTTTTCTTCTCTCTTTGTTAAAAGGATTTTTCAGAGAAGCCGCCTGATACTCAAAGTAATGCAATAAATGTAACTGAACTAAATAAAAAAAAAATCCAAGAACCTCTGTTAAATTTCATTTGATTTCTGACAATTATACACTGACTTAAAGCAGTGTGTCACATTGAGTATTTCAATTTTTTTTTTTTTGATCCTCAGTATTTTATATTTATAGTAATGTAATACATCATGACCTTTATTGTGTACTTCAATGCACAGGCAAACTAAAAAAGCCAAAACTGATTTCTTTTTCCAGTAACTGCATCCAGCTGTCCTGTGGTAACCCATAAAATCTATATTTCAGATTTGTTTTTTTCTGTTGATCATCTTTGTTTTGGATTGATTCCCCTTCTGCTCCCAGTTTCTCCTTTCATTCTTTAATCTTGGAGTCCTTTTTTTCTTTCTGGAGAGTAATTAATTCTTTTCAGTATGTGGCTTATACTATTTGGTAGAGATGCAGAAGGTATTAATGGTTGTTTATGGTTTTGAAGATGAAGGTGATTGGGACTGCTGGATATCCTGTGTAGATAATCAGGGCTGCCTTGCATATTCACTTCTGTGGTTTTGTAGTGTGAATTTCATTAGATAATAGGATGTTCCTGAATTTAAGCAAACAATCATATATAGCATTGAAGTTACTGCATTACTTGTAGAGAAGGGTCATTTAATTGAATGCCGGATTTGATTAATTTGGATAATGATTAGAGTGTTTTCCCCGAACTGAATTTTACTTCATCCATATTTTCTACACATTTGTTTCTCATTGGGAATTCAGGATCATTTCTACAGGAGTTTAGGTTAAGATCTAGCAAGGTGTCCATTCCCTCCAGTGCTGAGCATTGCCTCTTGGTTACTTATATCAAGAAGAGAGGTCATCTGCCTGTTTGCATCACTGAACTTGTGCCCCAAAAGAGCAAGTAAGCACTGATGTTGATGCAAGCAGGAGTTTTCATGTGGGCAGCCACAAATTGGGCGATACAGACATCAGCTAAAGCTGTTCCAGAGGCACACCTCAGGTTTGTGCATGAAGTTCATTTTCATTATTTGCTCCCCTGCAGTCAAATTTTAGGGGATCGTTTACAAAATCGCGGAACAGAAGCAATAACATTAGCTAATGGAATTGTTAAGAAATAATCAAGATGTAACCAACTGAAATGTTAAGTATACACGCTGCTGGCAGTCTGAGAGAACTTGAAAGTGTGCTCAGACTTATTTCTGCACATGAATGAGAATATACTTGTGGAAAAGCAGACAAAAGTTAATTCAAAAAATTCATACAGGATAAATGTTCTCTAATTCTTGAAGTCTTCCACCTAAATAGCTATATTTCAAACAGAGATTTTTATTTTTATTTTTTTTGCCAACATTTATTTGACCTCTGAATTGTGTGTGATTTCACTCCTAAACATTTTCTGCATTATGTTTTTCCTGCTGAGTGCCCTGTCGTTCTGAGAGAGACAGCCCATAACGTTTCTTCATTCTCTTCTTCATTCTTTTAAAATTCATTTTAAAAAAGCAATGTGAGTGCAAATGTTTGTAATTTCTTCTCTGCCAGCTCTTAGAAGTGCTTAGTTTCTATGTCAGAAAAGAGGGTGAAGGGGACTTTCCTCCTGGATTCTTTTCCCTTAATCCTAAATTGTGAAATATTCAGCCAACTCTCTGAAAGTGGGTGTTTTAAGAGTGCATTATCTCTCGCCACAGAAAAATAGAGTTAGTTTGAATTCCCGAGATGTACTTTTAGAGCCATTGAGATCTGTGGACTGATTTTACTAGATATGTTATCCTCAGTGCAGAACCACGGTGCTGTGCTTTGTTCTAAAATACAACAAAGAAAACCTCTGTTTTTGCAGCAGACAGGATGGGTTTTAAAATCTGCAATGTACATTAAGTAATGCGTGCTGCCTGATTTTGCCATAAGTAACAGTTTCAGAGGAGACTGTTCTTGGCAGGCGCTGCTTGAAGTAGAATTAGCAGGCTCATGATGAGAGAGATCCCAAGCGACCTGCTGTCTTTATAGGTATATAAAGTAACCCGCAGAATTTTCTACAGGAGCCTTTGGACATACAGGATACACTCGCTTGTTTGTGCATCTTCAGAAAAGATCTGCCTGGCATTCGTGTCTGTTCCATTTGCCCAGTGATATCTCACACCTCTTTCCACCTGCCATCCCAGCAGAAGCCGGAATTAGTACTTTTAGAGTTCTTCCGGAATGAGGCAGTTTGTCTCATATTGAGCTGAACTTGAGAAGTTCGTGAAAATTTTACATTGTTTTCCAACACAGATTTATGAGCAATAGAAAAGAGAATGTCTCGGTAGTTTCTTCACCTTTGTGAAAGGAACAGAAGGATACTGATACTGTAGCAATGATAAATGAGCTGCTTTTGCAGCTCTGTTGATGATCAGTGTCATAAAAACACTGGCACTCACCGGGTAGTTGTGGTATAGGCTCAGCTCAGCTTTTCTCTTGCCCAGCTTATGATGACAAAACCCCATTCCATTTTTTAGTTAGTGTCAGCCTAAGATCAGAATCAATCTCTCATATTGGCATTAGAGGAGCCCTTATAGATGTCATCCTGCTGATTAGCAATGCTTTAGAACTAAATTTGAAAATTCACCAGTTTATACAGAGGTAAAATATATTGAACGCTTATGGAGATCATTTGTATAGAGGCTAAATATTAACACACTGTGAATGCATTTTCAACAGGTTTGAATCTTGTCTAGGTAATAGATACTGGTAGCACCTTTTGGTACTATAGGCCAGTGAAGGACTAAAAGAAATCATCATAAGGAAATATTTTTCCAAATCCTAGAGAGAAATTAAAATTATGAGTTTTAAATAACAAAATCCTGATAATGACCATCTTTTTCAAGTGTCTGCTCCCTAGCTCTTCTACCTAGCAATGTGTGGTAAGGCAGAGCTTCATTATGAATTTGGTATTCTGCTCGTTATTTCTACCATGCAGTCTCAACTCATTGTGGGGCCTTTAGATGATGTAATCTAAACTGTGTATTTAATAGAGGTAGGAAAAATGGTGACTGATTACCTGTGGGCATGTTTGACGGAAGTGGACATTGCTGACACTGGCAACACAATACCAAGCACGAAAAATGCAGTTTTGCTTACAAATGTAACTGATTAGATTGATTAAAGAGAAAAGGTGTATGAATAAGAAAATACGAGCTTTTTTGGCCTTGGAGGATTTGCAGAGCTCTGTAGTATGGTTAAGTTGTACATTTGGAACTTGAATATGTGTTTAGCCAAAAATATTGGTAAGCATACAGTGTAATAATAAAAATTGTGCTAACCATATTCCTAAGATACTTAAGATACTTCTAATTCTCATAGTTATGTGACTTGTAATACATGTCCTCCCACCTCTGTCGCTTTGATTTGACCGAGCTCACAGCAGTGGAATGAGGCAAAGCTGCCAGTATCTTACATTTCATCCATTACACCTTTAAACAAAAATGTCTCATTCAATTATAAACATTTAAAATCTCTTCTGGAATGAATTTCTGAGTTATTTTAGACTTAATTAATTATTTGAAGATTTGTGCCTGTGTAGCTTTGAATTCCGTATTGAGATCTGTATGAGGTTTATTTAGGACTACTCATACTTAATTGGAATGCTTACCCAGATAGTCAGCCTATTGACCCAGTCTATTAGAATTAGAAAGAAGCAGACTTTTGCCTTTTCCAAATGTCATCCCTAGCTCATTCTTAACATTGATGAAAGAAGAATGGATGACGAGTTTCTACTGACTCCAGTGAATCCAAATGTCAGACATTTGTTCCACTGACCTCAGTATTCAGCACAGAGAACGGAGATTACATCTTTTCTTAAATTAATTTGTTTACTCTTGGTTACTATATGCTAACATAGGGTATATAGGTACATACAATGTATTCAAGGCCATTGATACTACTGATACATTTTCTTTTTGAATTAAATGCTTTTTGCATCAGACATGAAGAGCTACATTTTATCTGCCTGCTTCAGGCACCTAACAAAGTATTTCAGTATGTGAAAAAGCAAGCATTTGTTTCAGGCTTGGTCACTCGTTCCACCTGCATTACCAGCCTCAGCTTCTGGGTGGCTATTGACGAAAGCAAATTTCTCTGAAGAATTAACAGAAGAACTGATTAAGATACCCATGTTTTTCCATGGATTGCTGTGGGGCTTACCCTGCTGCAAACATACAGCAGCTCAGTGCTCCTGCTTGCTGTGCAAGGAGCCACATGGAACAGGGGGAGCGTCTGAGATCTCTGAGCTCAGGCACTCATTACTGATTGTATCTACTTTGGGACTTCTCATGCCATACTTGTACATTTAGGTTGTTTAAGCTCAAGCAGTTCTCTGAGCAACTTCACACAGCTGCAAAAATGTATGAGCCAGTCCTGGAGAGGTAGAAAACAAGGGCTGGGAAGGTAGAGTTGACTATTGAGGATCAATATTGCTTCTGCTGTTTTACTGTGTTCATAGAAATGTAGCATTTACAGGTTACTTGTCCGCCTGGTCCTCAGGAGACTAAGCACTGTGTTAAGTTTAGAGCAGGTAGAATTAGCAAGGAGTTCTCAGTGCTTTTTAGACATTTAATTCCGCGATAGTTAAATGAAAGTACAGTAGGCATAACTTCTGTGTTCTAAATAGCAATTGTAATGGGTATGTAGAGTGTAGAGCAAAAAAAGATCTGTGGAAGGAATGAGTTCGTGGAGAGCATCATAGAATCGTTTGAGTTGGAAGGGACCTTTAAAGGTCCCCTACAGCTAGATCAGGATGCTCAAAGCCCTGTCCGTCCTGACCTTGAATGTCTCCAGGTGTGGGGCATTCACCACCTCTCTGGGCAACCTGTTCCAGTGCTTCACCACCCTTATCATAAAAAACTTTTTCCTTGTATCCAGTCTAAATCTCCCCTCTTTTAGTTGGGGACCATTTCCCCTTGTCCTGTCACCACAGACCCTGCTAAAGAGTCTGTCCCCTTCCTTCTTATAGTCCCCTCTGGATACTGAAAGGCTGCTATCAGGTCTCCCTGGAGCCTTCTCCAGGCTGAGTAGCCCCAGCTCTCTCAGCCTGTCCTCACAGGGTAGGTGTTGCGTCCCCTGGATCATTTCTGTGGCCCTCCTCTGGACGTGCTCCAACAGGTCCATGTCTCTCCTGTGCTGAGGACTCCACATCTGGACGCAGTACTGCAGGTGAGGTCTCACCAGCACAGAGCAGAGGGGCAGGATCACCTCCCTTGCCCTGCTGGCCACGCTGCTTTTGATGCAGGCCAGGATATGGTTGGCTTTGTGGGCTGCGAGGGCACCTTGCTGGCTCATGTCCAGCTTGCCATCTGCCAGTACCCCCAAGTCCTTTTTGGCAGGGCTGTGCTCTATCCTTTCCTCCCCCAGCTTGCATTGATAGTGGAGGTTGCCGTGGCCCTACATTGGGGTTGTTGAGGTTCTCCTGTTCCCACTGCTCAAGCCTGTCTAGATCTCTCTGGATGGCGTCTCATTCCTCATGCATGTTGACCACACCACACAGCTTGGTGTCATCCACAAACTTGCTGAGGGTGCACTCAATCCCACTCTTGATGTCATTGATGAAGATATTAAATAGCATCTGTCCCAGCCCTGATTCCTGAGGGACACGACTCATCACTGATCTCCATCCGGACATTGAGCCATTGGCCACCGTTCTCTGGGTCTGATCTTGCAACCAACTCCTTGTCCATTGAACAGGCCACCCATCAAATCCATATCTTTCCAATTTAAAGAGAAGGATGTTATGGGGCTTCGTGTCAAGACCTTATTGAAATCTGGATAGATTACATCAGTGGCCTCTCCCCTTGACCACTGATGGAGTTACATCTTCATAGAAGGCCATTGGGTTGCTCAGGCAGGACTTGCCCTTGGTGAAGCCATTCTGATTGTTCTTTATCACCTGCCTCTCTTCCATGTGCCTTAGCATAGGTTTCAGGAGGATCTGTTCCATGATCTTCCCTGGCTCATAGGTGAGGCTGACAGATCAGTAGTTCACTGGGTCATCCTTTCTACCCTTCTTAAAAGTGAGTGTGAGATTGCCTCTTTTCCAGTTGCCAGGGACTTCACCTAATCTCACTACTTATATTTCAAGGTGTTTTGCTTCTGACTTTCTCTAATCTGGTCCAATGGACTCCATTAGTGGTTAAAGTACGTTTTCTAGTGTTGCTTCATCTAAAAGGAGTCTCATCTTTGTTGTTTGAGACTGGTACATGATATAGATCAAAGCACAGAATGTGGGTGTTACCTCAAAAGCTCACTCCTCTTCCAAATCAAAATTAATGTAGGTGCACCCTAATACGAATACAGTTTTTGCTTTAAATGGAATGTATTATTATAGAAAAAAATCCTTGCAGGTGCAATCGTTTTCATCTGAAGTATTTAGTCTTCCACTTCTGTTTTAATTGGATATTTCATATTATAGATCATTAAAGTATGAAGGAAATTTTCTTTTGTGCATCTATTGATTACTTTATACTGCTCTGTCATAGATGGATTTTTTTTTTTGAGTTCACAAAGATTTCATTGTTCTCTGATAAAGTCTATGTTACTACGTGAAGAGCTGGCAAAATTTGTCTTTATCAGTGAAATGAAATGTAAGATGCATTTTTAAGTATCAGAGATGTATCTGCTGTATGATGCATGGTCAGCTTTTGCAAAACCAGAAATGTGTCTTGTTGCTAAAACTTACTTCTGGCTATCCTTAGTACTGGGTACTACCAGTCTAAGAGTCTGCTTACCTCCTACTACTCTATATGACTTCTCTCATATAGGGCTATGAAGCAGTATTAGCAAAAACTTACCAACTTTTCATTTTGTGGGTGCCTAGTACTGTTTCCACATTCAGTTTAGGTTGGTCTCTGTTCAACAGTTGTTTACATTTGCTCAGTGCATACATCTTTGATAAAAGCAAAAATTAATGAGGTCACACACTCCACCATCTTTTTAATGCATAGACCAGAATATATCTCTATAGGTAACGAAAATCAGGAGATGATTAAATGTAGGAATTGTTCTAATCTGGAAGTTTAGTCAAATACAGTGAAATCTTGAAAGCCTTACTGAAGTACGATGTTGAAGTTAGCTTCTTATTTTGCTGCTCAGGTGCAAAAACATGGTACACATCTAAATTCTTCCCTGTGAGGGTGGTGAGACACTGGAACAGGTTGCCCAGAGAAGTTGTGGATGCCCCCTCCCTGGAAGTATTCAAAGCCAGGCTGGATGGGGCTTTGGGCAACCTGGTCTAGTGGGAGGTGTCCTTGCCCATGGCAGGGGAGTTGGAACAAGATGATCTCTAAGGTCCCTTCCAACCTGAACCATTCTATGATTCTATGATCAAGGAAAATACTCAGTGGGTTTCAGGAGCCATGTGCTGTTTAGGAGAGTGGATTACTCAGTAGTTGCCAGGTGTTCAGTAGGGTAGTGTGCTCAGTAGTTCAGGTGTTGGAAATTGTTTTTTCATCAGATTTGGATTTCTCAAGTGTTCTCATTCGGAAAAAAATCAATTTTATTACCACTAGATCTTTTATAGGGAAATTGGTTTTTTCTGAGCAGCTCTTACTCAGATCTGGCTTGATGCTGTATGTCATTTACATAAAAGCTTCCCCTGCCCGAGCTTCATTCACTGGTCTTTCAGAGCCCTGATCACCTTCCCTTGAAGGTCAAGGAGTGAGACTTGTGAAGTGTCAGCCTACCTGTACAGGTACAGGTATAACATCTGTCCACAAAGCAATCATCATCAGTTCAGGTAGAGAAGAAAGTGGCCATACTCCTTGGTATGTGGGGCTGTTACATTGCCTTGAATTTCTCTTCTCTTTAATCCCCCTTTGTAGCTGATTTTTTTTCTGTGGCTTCTTCATGCTTGTGGTGTTAGAGGAAGGTGGGTGACAACTCAACAGGTTGGTCACCTGCTGTTTGGGTAACATCTACCTGTTTTTTCTTATGTTCACGAGTAGAGAAGGTCAGTCTAAAATGGATTTATCAGAACTGCTTTTCTTCTGTTGTCTTCTCCTTTCTGCCTCTTAGACTATTAACTGTTGTTTTCTCGGTCTGATTTAAATTTATTTATTTGGAGAAGGAAAAAGTACAGCTGTGTCTTATTAGGCTTCTGCGTCTAAAAACCACTCATTCAAACAATTTTTCTTTTCTCTAAACAGAAAATATCTTTGGAAAAAATTCTTCTTCATAGGGCACTCTCCGTTAGATATTTGTCTGATAAGCAAAGCCTTTTCTCAAAAGAATGATGTCTCATCAGCACAAAGGCTGAATATCTGTTAACTCACTTTTCTCTTATCTGAAATTTTGTTTCGCTTTATATCTCTCATCTTGCCCTGCAGGAAAAAATCTGTATGCATATTCAAAAAAAGAAGAATGAAAAAATTGAAGACTCATCTCTTTCTGGATAAGCCACTTCTAGTTTAACCATTTATATACATGTTTTTAATATTAGAAACAGGATTTTTAAACACTGTAGTGTAGTTATACTTATTTTGGCCCCTGATCACACAGTCATGACAACAACTTGGTGTATGAGCAGTGGTGCTATTCATAGACAGGTGGTTTGCAGAACTGAGGCCTGAGCTAGTGCTGTTCTTCTTGTTTTTCCGTAAATATTTGTTCTTTGCTTTTTCTTTACACATGGAAGTGTTTTAAGCCAAAG
>WBMW01006184.1:270298-316288 GCA_013396635.1 Penelope pileata
TGGTCTCTGTTCAACAGTTGTTTACATTTGCTCAGTGCATACATCTTTGATAAAAGCAAAAATTAATGAGGTCACACACTCCACCATCTTTTTAATGCATAGACCAGAATATATCTCTATAGGTAACGAAAATCAGGAGATGATTAAATGTAGGAATTGTTCTAATCTGGAAGTTTAGTCAAATACAGTGAAATCTTGAAAGCCTTACTGAAGTACGATGTTGAAGTTAGCTTCTTATTTTGCTGCTCAGGTGCAAAAACATGGTACACATCTAAATTCTTCCCTGTGAGGGTGGTGAGACACTGGAACAGGTTGCCCAGAGAAGTTGTGGATGCCCCCTCCCTGGAAGTATTCAAAGCCAGGCTGGATGGGGCTTTGGGCAACCTGGTCTAGTGGGAGGTGTCCTTGCCCATGGCAGGGGAGTTGGAACAAGATGATCTCTAAGGTCCCTTCCAACCTGAACCATTCTATGATTCTATGATCAAGGAAAATACTCAGTGGGTTTCAGGAGCCATGTGCTGTTTAGGAGAGTGGATTACTCAGTAGTTGCCAGGTGTTCAGTAGGGTAGTGTGCTCAGTAGTTCAGGTGTTGGAAATTGTTTTTTCATCAGATTTGGATTTCTCAAGTGTTCTCATTCGGAAAAAAATCAATTTTATTACCACTAGATCTTTTATAGGGAAATTGGTTTTTTCTGAGCAGCTCTTACTCAGATCTGGCTTGATGCTGTATGTCATTTACATAAAAGCTTCCCCTGCCCGAGCTTCATTCACTGGTCTTTCAGAGCCCTGATCACCTTCCCTTGAAGGTCAAGGAGTGAGACTTGTGAAGTGTCAGCCTACCTGTACAGGTACAGGTATAACATCTGTCCACAAAGCAATCATCATCAGTTCAGGTAGAGAAGAAAGTGGCCATACTCCTTGGTATGTGGGGCTGTTACATTGCCTTGAATTTCTCTTCTCTTTAATCCCCCTTTGTAGCTGATTTTTTTTCTGTGGCTTCTTCATGCTTGTGGTGTTAGAGGAAGGTGGGTGACAACTCAACAGGTTGGTCACCTGCTGTTTGGGTAACATCTACCTGTTTTTTCTTATGTTCACGAGTAGAGAAGGTCAGTCTAAAATGGATTTATCAGAACTGCTTTTCTTCTGTTGTCTTCTCCTTTCTGCCTCTTAGACTATTAACTGTTGTTTTCTCGGTCTGATTTAAATTTATTTATTTGGAGAAGGAAAAAGTACAGCTGTGTCTTATTAGGCTTCTGCGTCTAAAAACCACTCATTCAAACAATTTTTCTTTTCTCTAAACAGAAAATATCTTTGGAAAAAATTCTTCTTCATAGGGCACTCTCCGTTAGATATTTGTCTGATAAGCAAAGCCTTTTCTCAAAAGAATGATGTCTCATCAGCACAAAGGCTGAATATCTGTTAACTCACTTTTCTCTTATCTGAAATTTTGTTTCGCTTTATATCTCTCATCTTGCCCTGCAGGAAAAAATCTGTATGCATATTCAAAAAAAGAAGAATGAAAAAATTGAAGACTCATCTCTTTCTGGATAAGCCACTTCTAGTTTAACCATTTATATACATGTTTTTAATATTAGAAACAGGATTTTTAAACACTGTAGTGTAGTTATACTTATTTTGGCCCCTGATCACACAGTCATGACAACAACTTGGTGTATGAGCAGTGGTGCTATTCATAGACAGGTGGTTTGCAGAACTGAGGCCTGAGCTAGTGCTGTTCTTCTTGTTTTTCCGTAAATATTTGTTCTTTGCTTTTTCTTTACACATGGAAGTGTTTTAAGCCAAAGTCCTTGACTACCACTGGAGAGCTGTTTTTAAGATATGTTGTTCTAACCATTTTGAGCTGTGGCGTTTGGAGCTGTTTTTATACCGTGTACCCTGAATTTGTAGTGTCGAGTTTTAGTGAAATATGTAAAAGTATGTTTTTTTGAAATCAAGAGTAAAATAAAAAATGACAGTAGGACAAAGAAAAGTTCATGCAGCTTAATTTTCCTTTAACTCTGTGTGAAAAACATTAACTGTGAGGTGGTCAATTGTGTACTGCTCCACTGATTTAAAAAAAAAATACATCCTTTCCGTAGAAAATATTAGATATCTCGTATATGTTTCTTCTTTACGATGTTCAGTTATCTTAATGAATGCTGTAAATGGCATTAATTCATAGGCTTAGCATGGGCAGAATTTCAAAGAGTTTCAAATTTCAAAGAATTTCAAATATCTAGGAAGGATAAGTGACCAAATAGACTCCATAATTAATAAGCCTCCCTATATAACTCTGTAGATCTTATTTAACAGAAATTTGGGGTGGTTGGAGTTGGGTTTTTTTGTTTGTTTTAGCTCCTGCTCCACTTCACATTGGTCAGGTTGGATGGCAGCATATGTTTGAACTTGCCCAGAGACTTCTAAAAAAAAATTCATAGCTTTATAAAGCTGCTGGCCTAAAAGCAGAGTGTATTGTATCTGATCCTTGTGTAGGAGAAAGTAATTAATAGCTTGATCCAGAGAGGAGAAGACTCAATTTGCATTTTCCTTTAGTCAGGTTTATGGATTAATTTGCCTCACTTGTATCAGGTCTGTCTAATTATAAAGCTACACAGCAGATTAAAGGAAACTCAAAAAATCATACCTGTTACTAATGCACCTCCCACGAGTCCTTTTCATTTTAAACTATTTTGTTTATTTGTTTCAAATTTCTTTCTAACAGAAAAGCCCTCTGGCCACGAAGTATAACTATCTGTTATTTTGCAAGTCAAGGAGTTGCTTTTGAAAGATGACTTCCAATTTTGCAGGGACAAATTTATGCCTGCTATTTAATTCCACAGATGTACATTGCGATTTAGCCACGTAACCACTTGATTGCACTTGCCTTGCAGGTAGTTAGATGACTAAACCCCTTAATTTGGTCCTCCAATTAGCTGCAAAAAGAAAACTCTATTGGATTGAAATAGTCTAGACAATTAGCTGCAAAAAGAAAACTCTATTAGATTGAAATAGTCTAGATAGAAATTGAAATATAAAATAGTACTCATTTTTTTGCCCTTTAATGTTTTTGTAAAGCTTAGTTTAAGATTGTTTACCAAGATTTTATTAATGTCTCCACTGGATTTAGCCTCAATTAAATATAATTTTATTAGTACATTTCACTGACGTTATATTTCTTGACATTTCTTATTTTGGATGATAATGCTGTATGAAAAGGTCTCTGTGTGTGGCAAAATTTTGCTTTCCATTTGTATTCGCATATTTTTGTTTTCTGTCATACAGGTGGTCTGTTAAATGGAATAAATGGTTGCTGTGATATTTTCAAAGTTGCAGTCACTGTTTTACTGGTGTGTTTAATACATGTTGGAAGTACGTCTTTTTCAGAAAAAGAGAATAGCTTCTTGTCTTTGGTGATCCTGATTCATAACCCATTATGTCCTGTACTAAACATAGCATTTCTCATCTATGCTGAGCTTGTTCCAGGAATGTGTTGTGTAACATCTGGCACTGGACAGCCAGAGGCCTGATCCTGAGTGCCTGGAAATTATTTCAGCAGAAGCTGAGGTCTCTCAGAACCTCACAGGCAGTGGTTGGTGCTGCCCACCATGAAGCCCCTACTGGCTGCCCATCTCATTATCAGGGCACTTTTGCACCACCCAGGAGTGTGGTGTTAAGCCAAAATTGCACATGGTTTGTATTCTTACTGTTGTTTTTGTATGTCTGTTGCTGTTACTGGACCAAGCGGGAAAGCAGTTTTCTCCTGAGGTACAGAAGTGGGTTGCCAAAAACAAATTCTGTATCTTCAGCTTTCTGTTGGATTTACTTTTTCCCTATTGTCTTTCTCAATATTCTTCCTTTCTGACACTGTATAGCAGATTGTTATTCATCAGGCTGCATTATTGCCAATTGCTGGCTTGTTTCACACAGGCAATGCCATGAACAGTGAAGGGGAGGATTGCAGTTACAGATAAACATTACTTGAGATACCACAGAGAATTTATTTTTGAGACAAGCTGCTGTCATTTCTTTTCTCTTTTCTCTCTCTCCTTTCTTTCTTTCTTTCTCTCCTTCAAATCTTTCAAATTTCTTTCTTTTGATTCTTTTTGTTGTACTGTACTCTTTGATGAAGCCAGCATTTTTTCTTATTTAAAAAAAAAAAAAAAGGAAACCCAATGTTATGATCTCTTTTCCTTACATAATTGTGTATTTTCATGTCTTTAACTTATAAAGGGTTTTGTCATGACTGACACCATAAAATGATGAATTTGACTAATATTTTCCAAAAGCAACTTAGGTATTTATTTTTTTAATGAAGATATACAGCAACTTATCTGTTTATTAGATCACATGGAGACTTCACAATGCTGTACTGGACTAGAAGTGAGATTGCTTTCACAGTGTGTCCTTTCTAAAGGCAAGATTGGAGACACCTGTTTTGGTGTTTAGGGACTTAGGAGGAGCGGACAAAAATTGCGAGAAATCAATAGAGAGCTTGTGCTCTGCTTTACCCTTACAAATGCCTTAAATGCACCAAATGATGTCTGTTGGACTTAAAGTCCTCCTCAGTTCCCGGCCTTTCACCAAGTCAGTGGGGACTGCGTGTGAATGATACCCGAGTGACTTGCAGAACCTTTGGGCATTCCATGAATATTAATAAAATCCACTTACACTGCTTCAGGGCAAAACTCAGCTATATATTTTCAAAAAGACAAGGAGGAGAAGGGACACACTTTAATGAGAGAGAACCCTGCTTATTAAGGCACCTGTCTCCAGTGCTGAGCTTGGCCCACACCAGCTGGACACAGACGCTTAGTAGGCAGTCACCCTTTTGATGGAGGAAGAGATGAAGTTCCAACAGATGAAAAGTACAATATTTTCTACTGGCTGTTGTTAGTGGCTCTCCACACTGTTTATTTATTTATTTATAATGGACCCTTTACTTTGAAGATATTTTGTTGTCTCCCTCGACTGTGTAGACACATGACCCTGCATTCAATTTTTTAGTCGGTATTCTGAATCTTTCTCGAAATTCCAATTCAACTTTTAGCAAATTGACTTTCCAACTTGCAGAATCAAGTTTAGAATAAATTTTGTTTTCTCTTGGTTTTCCAGCCTGATCTTTCAGGTCCAGATTCACAAGTACATTTAGGGACCTAATTTCTCTTGGATTTGAGTTTTACATGTGAATGCACGTCTTTGTGGAATGTTGCTGGAAACGTATTGGAGAATGGATCTTTGAAAAGGATCTGAGTGATAAGCAAATGAGTAACTGGCTCTAAGGGAGGGAAGGAGAGAGAGTCACAACTCAAAGGTCTGTACTGAAGGTGGCGACCATGCAAGAGAGAGAGGGAAAGTCTGTTTAGGGTGCAGAATGGAACAGTGAGAGCAGCAAGATCTGTCTGGGAAAAAATGTGAAGAGATGAAGCCCATATGGATTTCTTTTAGCTTTTCCATTGCTGAGCTCTGCCTTTGTTTTGGTTCATAATGATTTTCCAAGTACAACATACTTAAAAATAAATCAGTATTTTCATCAGAGTTTATGCACTTGCAATCCTGATTGTTTTTAAAATGCAGCTGTTGAGAATCACTCAAGATTGCTTACATTTTTTGTGTGCTTTTTTTCCTGATAAGTTATAGCTCTCTTTTTTGCCAGCTAGTTTTCACAACAACTTCAGAATTAGACTTGTAAAACTATTAAAATATAGTTGACAAGCAGAACTAATAATTCTTGTGGTTTTAAACTTGTACTTTTTTTAGTTTTGATCTTATTTCAGACTCACATTTAGGCTGACTGATCTGCTCTGGGTAGGCCTATGGAGTTAGACGCAAGGCACTTAAAAGCTCTGTGGTCATATACAGTTTCGTTCTGTGGAAAAAAAAATTAACTGCAGTGGAGGATAAAGACAAACATCCATTGGAAAAATAGTTATTTTTTCATAATCACTTATGGAGCAGCATAAATTAGCTTGAAGACAATAGTCCTGCTCGTGCAAGTCGATTGAAAGTGTTGTTTGGGTTTTTGTCGCAGCTAAAACTCTATGGTTTTTGATGTATTAAGCATGCAATAAAAGCTTTGCTATAGCTCTGGACAGTATAACTTTCTGTCATGGTCTCATCATCCTAGATGTGTATGTGATACATTACTGAATGGATGCTCTAAGTAGAATTAAAAAAAAAAATCCTCTACTTTCATCTTCTCCTAAGCTATCCTATCATCAAGATTTCTGTATTTATATATATATAATCTTATATCATGAAAACATCTTTTGTTCCTGCTTATTCAAGAAATACTGTACAGTCAAAATAGTCCTTGACACTGTAGTCTTTTGCAAGAAGCCATGTGGTTGAGGTTTGACTGTGACATCTTGACGATTATGCTACTATGAGTAACAACCTCTATGGCAAGCCTAAAAAAATTATAATTTGTCTTTAAAGTTAGTCTGCATAAGTAACTAAAGACTGCTCAGATAAATTACCTTTTTTTAATTTTTTTGAAAATTTCAGTGCAAGATTTTTGAAGTATTGTACCAACTTTAAATTTGAAGAACTGATTATATCCTTCTGATGAAACAAACATGAATTGGGCTGATATAATTTTAAATTCTCATTAATTGTCTGATTGTCTGATTTTATGTACATGTATTCAACCAGTCATCCTGCACTTTTTGTGTGTCTAATGAGCTTAAAGGGAAGACCATGTTATAGACTGTACAATTTCATTCTTAAGCAAAAGGATTGCATTGGAATGTTGGTTAGAAGAAACTGAAGTGAATATAGAGGTGAACCGCATCTTTGAGTTACCCAAATAGATTCTGAGACTGCTGATATTCCTGCTGATCACTTTTTGTTGTCTGTATTGTCTTCATTTCAATTATGTTTTATTTTTGAAGGATTCACAGCCATGCTAAGAAAAGGTAAGTACTTATGAAAGGCTTCAGAACTCAATTTTAGCATCTCCTGTGTATGTCAGATAATTGGGAGGTCACAGCACCACGTCTTAGCTGTATGCCATTTATCTGCTTGTGGTGATATCCCACTTAGGACAAAGTTTTTCTTAAAAAATAAATCAAAATTCTTCAGGGACTGCGGTTTTGTGGGTTTTATTTTTTTCTTTTTAATGGCACATGAAGAAAGAATGAATCAGACTGCCAGTTTATTTAAACAGATGTGTCTGTTTTCTGTATCTCCAATATATGTGGATATTGGAGACATCTATAGATTTCCTAAAACAGATTGTGTTTTCCTTCATGTTTGGTAATGACACGATTTGAAGAATACATGAACTTGAAAACAGAAGAATTCTCTATATGTAAAAACAAAATAAATGCTAGAGCTTTCATCTTCTTGCCTCAAAACATATTCAGTTGATTTTTTTTTTTAATGAAGTAGAACGTAGTAGAAGAAGCTTACTTTTAACCCTCATCTGAATGTTAAGTCATCACACTACATAAATTAAGTGGATATTATTATATATAATATAATATCTGGATATATACAGATATTGGATATTCTTGAATAGAACCAAAGGAGATATTCCTGAATTGACTGAATTTTGTCACCTGTATGATTGTGTAAGCCTCACTGACAGATACTCTTAAAATTATTACATTGATTCAGTAATTCCTTCTGCGGTTGGAAATTTCTTGGGTTTGTTTTCAATGATTATTTCAGATGTTGCAAACAGTAGCAGCCAAATAAAAAAGAGAATAAATAGCTTTTTACTAGCTGACAATTATGGAAAATATCATTTTGTAGTCTAGCATTTGTTATGCAAATGACTGGGGAGCATATTTTTCAATCATCCCTCTTCATAATGTCATTTAAACCACTGAAGCTGTTGGGACATATGTTGTGATGGAAGTAGTAGCATTGGGGACCCAATGCAGTATTCATCCATTTTGATTGTGATATTCAGGCCGCTGAAGTCAATGGGTTTCCAGGATGTTTTAATGTTAGCAGACTGCTGTACTGAATAGGAATGGATTTATACACGTGGACTTTATGCACAGAGTTGGAATTTAAGGCTGAAACAGTTCTTTTGGATTGTCTTAGTTTCTAACTGAAACTTTCTCTCAGTGTCTGCTACAAAGCTGTGTTTTGGTTCTAGAAAGAAAACATGGCTGATAACAGCCGGCAGCGCTGAACAGAACCAAGGACATTTGTATGTCTCTGCCAGGAGAGTAAAGAGGCTGGGGGGGGCCGCAGGGAGCTAGGAGGGGACAAGAATGGGGCAGCTGACCCAAACTGACCAAAAGGGATATTCCATACCATATGACATCATGTGATATAAGGAAGGGAAGTGAGCGGGGAGGGCCCGTTTGCTTGGGGATTGGCTGAGCATCGGTCGCGGTCGGTGAGCGATTGCTTTGTACAATCACTTATTTTGTATATAATTATCATTACTGTTATTGTACTCTATTTTCTTCTTTCTGTTAGTAAATAGTTTTTATCTCAACCCCCGAGTTCTACCTTATTTCTCGATTCTCTCCCCCATCCCAGCTGGGAGGAGGGGGGGGGTGAGCGAAAGGCTGTGTGGGGTTTCCAGGCCTGCCTGCTGAAACCAGAACATGGATGCGCAGTCCCTCTCTATTTCTATTGCCATTACAATATGAATAATAAATATTTTCCTAAATAGTTGCAGCATTAATTATATATGTACCTGGAATTACTGGCTCCAAAACAAAAGAAAAGTTATAGTTAATTAACAGTAACCTTTGTATCAGGTTGCTTTTCTGTTGTGTAAAATGTCCAGGGTTCTTCAGTTCCTCTGAATTCTGTTGTTAAATATTTGAAACAGTAAGTATATCAAACACCAGCAAGAATTCATGCAGACCCAAAAGATAAGAATTTTATATGTGGAAATTATTTTTCTTCTGTTGATGGGTAACCTCCCGATATCATCCAACGCTCAGATCCTCACAAAGGCCTGGTGACAGCTTCCTGTCAGAGCTCCAGCCCATTTGCCTGTTTATGATTTTCCTATGTTAGTGTTTTAAACTGTCACTGAAAAATACTTAAAGCAGGGAAGTCCTTTAACGGAAATTTAACCTGAATCACACTGTTCATGACAACGCTGTCTGCTTAAATGTCATGAGTGAGGGATTAGGAGATTTACTCTGGCTGTTGCTTTTCACTCTATGGTCAAAATAGAAGTGGTTCAAGAAGAAGAGTAGCAGGAAAAACAGTTAAGCCACCTGCTAAAGTCGTTGCTTGGACTGAGACTTGCAAGGCAGCTTCTCAGAATTCACTGCATACTTTCATAAATGATATTGTGTTGACATTCAGTTTCTCAGAAGTTCCAAGTGTTCCTTGGCTTTGCTTTGGGCCTTACAGCTATTTGCAGCTCCTGCAGAACTTTAAAGGCTTTCCGTAGGGACTCTGTATGTACAGTTCGTGCATACCAATTTGAGACTGTGAACCCTCTGCTTGTTCTTTAATCACACTGCAAATTTCATTTCTATTGTAAGGCTACTTGCACCTCTTTTATTTTCCTGAATCTTGGGGTAAAATTCCAGCCTCATAGCTTAGTGAAAAAGTTTTGCATTCTGAGTCTTTGGTAAGAATGTCATTTTGAGAGGAAAGATGGGTAGTTCTAGAGAACTACTCCATCCAATTCATAGAATCATAGAGTCCTTAGAGTTGGAAGGGACCTTTAAAGGTCATCTAGATCAACTCTCTTGCAATGTACAGGAACACCTACAGCTAGATCAGGTTGCTTAGAGCCCTGTACAGCCTGACCTTGAATGTCTCCAGGGATGGAGCTTCCTCCACTGCTCTGGGCAACCTGTTCCAGTGCTTCATCACCCTTACCGTAAAACTCTTTTTCCTTATATCCAGTCTAAATCTCCTCTCTTTCAGTTTGAAACCATTTCCCCTTGTCCTATCACCACAGACCCTGCTAAAGAGTCTGTCCCCCTCTTTCTTGTAGCCACCCTTTAGATATTGAAAGGCAGCTATCAGGTCACCTCGGAGCCTTCTCTTCTCCAAGCTGAACAGCCCCAGCTCTCTCAGCCTGTCTTCACAGAGGAGGTGTTGCATCCCTTGGACCATTTCTGTGGCCCCCCTCTGGATGTACTCCAACAGGTCCATGTCTCTCCTGTGCTGAGGACTCCACATCTGGACGCAGTACTCCATGTGAGGTCTCACCAGCACAGAGCAGAGGGGCAGGATCATCTCCCTTGCCCTTCCAGCCATGCTGCTTTTGATGCAGGCCAGGATATGGTTGGCTTTGTGGGCTGCGAGGGCACCTTGCTGGCTCATGTCCAGCTTGACATCCACCAGTACCCCCAAGTCCTTTTCAGCAGGGCTGTGCTCTATTCTTTCATCCCCCAGCTTGTATTGATAGCAGAGGTTACCAGAGCCCAGGTGCAAGACCTTGCACTTGGATTTGTTGAACTTCATGAGGTTCTCCTGTGCTCGCTGCTCAAACCTGTCTAGGTTAACAGGCTTATTTCTTAATTATATTAAGAAACTTTTAACTGTTTCAAAGACAAACACATTTGTTGGAAAAAATAGCTAAAAGTTCTTTCTCTACAGTATAGGTTTTTCTAGTATTTAATTATAAACAACCCAGTGCACTTTTTCTGAGTTTTTTCAGTTCATGATGATTTTCATCTATACTGAACAGATATACATTGAAGATCATCTGGGTCATCTGCTAGCTGGACAGCAGCTTTAGAAAAAGACGGCTTTCAACCAAGTAATTTAGAAAGAAGGAAGAACTCAGATCAACCTTGTGTTGTAGGAAAAGACAGGGGCTTGGGTATACGCTGTAGAGATCCCATTTGTATCCACTGAACTTTCAGAATAGGATGAAATAGAGGCTGAAAAGTCATACAGATAATTTATTGATTACTTGGGTATGTAAATCTCTACCAAATACAGAGTAATTTTTTTTAGATCCTCTTGCAATTATTTTATTTTTTGCTTCATTTTAAAGCTGAAACAGCATGAAGAGTGTACTGAAGGCAGCAAAATCGTTTTCCAGATCTGTAGATGTTGAATTATAAGGCTCTGATTCTTGCAAGAGGTAACAGATACCTCTGCTCTAGAAATGTACCAGGGCTGCAATGACGGAAAGAGAGCATAGCAGACCTAAAAGCATCCAGGTCCAGTGATGGGACTTCTGCTAACTATTTAGGAGACCGGGGTGTCTGATTTAAGGTAGATCTGTTGCTGTTTCTGACAAATACTTACACATTTGGCTGACCCTGGCAATGGCCTGGCAGCACTGCCTGTGATGTTGTTTGGATAAAAACACTTTCAGCAAAACATAGAGGGATGCTAGGATACAGGAGCATTTCATTAAAAACTATCAATGTCCCTGATTTCAGACCATGCTGGAATTTTAAGGCAGAGATTCTTGATTCTATTGCATTTTCTTTTTGGTACTCTTCCTGCGTATGACCAGATATTGTGTTTGACACAGTCTCAGCATCTAAATAAAACTACTGGAACTAATGGTTTCAAAGTACAATGTATAGTAAAAAAAAAAAAAAAAAAAATGCTTGAACCAAGTCTACCATTTTATCCAACAGCTCCACTGTATCTTGAAGCTTTGATTTTCCTTTAGACTTTTAAGGTTCTTTTTAGATCTACATTCACAATTAGTGCATGCCTCATACATTTTGCTTGTTTTAAAGGGAAGTAGCTTTACAGATTTTAGAAAAAAATGCTGCTTTCCTATAAAAAATGGTAGCTGCATATAAAAATATATAAAAAAATGAGCTGCAGGTGTGGAGGCTCAGAATCGTCTATATAGGAAAATATGAATTGGCAAGTGGAGAGGAGATGTACTTTGGATTGGTTGTTTTTAAGTCCACCATCTTAAAAATTGCTTTTGCCATTCTTTATCTTTCTGTCAAATTCATGGTTTTTGACAGTACTTTATCTTTTAATGGGTAGCCATTTACATTTTTGTAAAACAAAAGTTTTGGGAACAAGGATTAAAAAGTCACTTAGGTACATTCTTCCTTAGTTGTAATTGACTGTCATGTTAAAAAGAAACAACAAATAAAAAAACAAACACCAAACCAGCCAAACAAAAAACCCCACAAAATAACAACAAAAAAACTGGCCTGTCCTATTATTGGATATGTAATAGTTTGCTCCTGTCATATTGTGACAGCCTACTGATTTCAGTCAGTTCATTGACTGTTAATGTAGCATTTTTCAGTCAACAAGCACTTAGAGTTTTGGTCTCCTGGTTTAACAGGAGATAGTGTGTTTTTTTCTTAGGAGATCTACATTTGATTATTAAATACGTCAACACTTGGATGAATATAAGTTGCTACAGCTAGATTGTTACTGTCTAGTTTCTTTCTTTTTATCACTCCTTGTCGTATTATATTAATTTCTAAGTAAGTCACCTCCTTGCCATCTTCAAAACTCAGTGGTATTCTTAACTTGCCAATAGAGTTTGTTCAGGCGAAGTGTTAGTTTTGAGATGAATCATGGTAACTTAGGAAGTTATCACTTTCAACACCAAGGAACTGGTCACATAGAATCATCATAGAATCATAGAAACACTAGGTTGGAAAGGACCTACAAGATCATCTAGTCCAACCGTCCTCCTATCAATCACCATCCATACCCACTAAGCTACTAAATCATGTCCCTTAGCACCTCATCCAGACGCTTCTTGAACAGCGCTAGGGACGGTGACTCCACCACCTCCCTAGGCAGGCCTGACCACTCTTTCAGAGAAAACGTTTTTGCTCGTATCCAGTCTAAATTTACCCTGGCACAACTTGTGGCCATTCTCTCTTGTCCTGTCAGTAATTATCTAGGAGAAGAGGCTGACCCCCTCCTCACCACAACCTCCCTTCAGGAAGTTGTAGAGTGCGATGAGATCTCCCCTGAGCCTCCTCTTCTCCAGACTAAACAATCCCAGCTCCCTCAGCCGCTCCTCATAAGACTTGTGCTCTAGACCCCTCACCAGTTTTGTTGCCCTTCTCTGAACACGTTCCAGGGCCTCAATGTCTTTCTCATAGTGAGGGGCCCAAAACTGACAGCACTCGAGGTGCGGCCGCGCCAGAGCTGAGTACAGGGGGATGATCACCTCCCTGCTCCTGCTGGCTGCACTATTTCTAATGCAGGCCAGGATGCCATTGGCCTTCTTGGCCACCTGGGCACACTGTCGGCTCACGTTCAGCCGAGCATCAACCAACACCCCCAGGTCCTTTTCCTCTACACAGTCTTCAAGCCATTCTGCCCCAAGCCTTTGCATGGGGTTATTGTGGCCAAAGTGCAGGACCCGGCACTTGGCCTTATTGAACCTCATCCCATTGACCTCAGCCCAGCTATCCAGCCTATCCAGATCCCAAATGAATACATGAATAGCTTGGAAATTTCTTTCAGTCATACTGTAAAGAAAATAATCTTAGCTGGCTGGTTTTACTTGCTGATAATGATTGCATCTTTTCAGTCTTTGCTGTTTGTAGGTAGGTACTAAGATAGCTACAAATTTTGTGCAATAAGTTGCAGTCAGTATTAAGAAATACAGTAATCCCAACACCACATTGTTCTTGATACGGTGTCATTGAAGTCAGTGTGAATCCTTTTTTTCTTTTTTTTCAGAAATGAATTGGCAAGTATTGCCCTGGATGCTGTGGGTTCCTATAAAGTTTAATAGAGTGGCTACTATAAGTATTTTACAGCTTAAAACAATATTTTACTTTTTAGACCTGCCTGCTGGCTTGGAAATCTGAACCTGTGTTTGCAATGAGTTGAAAAGCCTGAATGTAAGGAAGAGAGAACTGATCTATGCAATAACCTCTGAGTAGCTCATAAACTAGAGCTGAGAGCACCTCAGCCTCAGCGCCAGCACACCACCCACAGGAATTAGGATTGGCTAATGGAAGTGTATCCACTTAAGACTGCTAGAAACTGCTGAAATAGGGGTGCATTAGGATAAGTAGATAAAATTATGCAACTCATTGCTTAGGATGGCTGATTTGTCAGGCGCAGGCATGCTTATATTGCTTTTATATTTCTGATAGAGGTGATGTGGTCATTAATTGATAATTGCCTTACTAGATTCAAAGGTAAAGCTAACAGCATTAAGTGAGGGCCTGTGGTGTGTATCTCCTTTAATAAATAACAAGAGTTTGCACTTACATTACAAAACGCCTTTCATCTGAGCAGCATGAAGATTTACAGAGGTAGGTAGTTATGTTACATTCATTTTAGTACAGGAGGAGCTGAGATACACTGAGTCTGAAATTCACCCAAGGTCATGCAGAAGGTCAGGATCAGAGTTAAGTTTTTGAGTCTAAATAATTTTCTTAAAATTTTACCTGAGACTGAATAAACATAGTTATTCTTCCTTAAGAACTGAGAAGAGCTGTATGACTTGTTTCTGCCACTCTTGCTGCTGTTGCATTATTGCTGAACAGTGGAACTGCTTGTGGAGCAGGGCTGAAAGCTTCCTTCCCTGAAGTGCTTTGGAGTTCCCCCTTGACTGCAATGTATCTAGGATCTCACCCAAACACGAGTATGGTTAGGATAAGCTGTCTGCTCTGCGGTCTTTGGAAGCTGCTGCTCAGTTTTTTAAGCTGAAGATAAAATTATAAAGCTTATCTCTTGAAAAGAGGAAGGTTCTTTCCAGAAACATGATATGCAATATTTTCCATGGTGCTAAGGAAGCTTTCTCTACAGAGTACATTCAGCTGAAGAGTGATTTTGAGTGCTGTTCTGATGCGCTTTGTTTCTCAGTTAGAAATTTTTTGGAAAAGAAAATACAAATTAACAGTGTGTTCAATAAATTATCCCCATTTGTATTGCAAAGGCATGTAAATACTAGAGTGCTAGAGTGTAAATCTTAGAATGTTTTTGCCAATTGTCAATTGTATTTTAAAATGGGTTGTGCTAGGAGTTGGATATGTGTTGCAAGTTCACTGAAATTTTGCTTTCAAGATCTTATTACTTTTGATTTTTTTTCCAAAAAATTGCATTGTGCTTCAGAAATGTAAGCAGCTGAAAATATAGTACAATAGAGATCGAATTTTTCTAATGCATGAAGTCTGCACACAACAGAAAATAATTAAATATGGGATGTTTGTCATGATCTTCTTAGTAGAAGATCACATCATACCACAAAGAGCATGTTCTATTAAGTCATCTTAATATCAGCTGTGGAAAAAAAAAGTCATTTAAAATGCTTCCAGAAGATTAATTCCTGATTTTTGAGGTTTTTCTGACCTCACGGATGCTTTTTAATCAAAGGCATTTGCATTAGCATGGCTAGTCATTCAATTCAGCTGGCGATCTACAGAGTACAAAGCAGAGGATGAAGTCCAAGAACTAAAAGTTTCAACAGAGTTTTTCTACACTTGGTATTAGTGCCAACTGACCTTGCTAAGAACATTGGCTGAGGTCACATGGTTGTCTACATCATCTCAATTCTTCTGAGAATCTCTTTCTGGTCCTGGAGGTGCCTATTTGGGGGAATATAGGAAGCTGAAGTTCTGAGAATTTGCAGTAGTTTTTGGAAATGTCTTTTTTTTAATGTGTAATGAGTTCACTACTTTATCTTTTTTCTTCTTAAAATCTCACCTCAAATTTTTCTTCTGCTCAAGGTGAAAATTCAAAGCTTTTATAAAATTGCCTAGATATGTTCCTCTAAATTATGTGTGTAGCAATAGTACCCTCCCCCTTAATTTTTTTTTCATTTTCTCTTTTTTTTCCTGTAGCAATATTTTGAGGCTGTGTACTTTTATCATAGTTTATTTTAGAATCCTGGAAAATTTCCTGTATGATCTTTTTTTTTTTTCATTTATTATTTCATCCTACCATGTGTCTCATTTGCTCATTATTGGTGTTAAGTTTTGCTGTTTTTTTTTTTTTTTTAAATTATTTCTAAGTTTTACTTATTTCTATCAAGGCAGCATGGAAGTCAGGCCATGTTTGGGTTTATTTGTCAAGGAAACTTCCTTGAAAATGCACACATTTGCAAATTATAATATAATATTAATATCTCTTTGCTGTCCATCATCACAGCAGAATGGGTAAATCCAGCTTCAGAGCTAGAAAGAGTAAATGGGTGCAGAGGCTGTAAAAGGATTTTTGAAACCTGCATTCACTGAACACTGACCCTTCATTTATCTGGTTTGTCTAATTCTTACTTCAAGAAGCTAAACCTGGTTAGGAGATTATATTACTCCTCTCTATTACAATTCCATTCATTTCTGCCTTTGCGGCTGCTGCTTTCCTCATGTGAGGTCTGACTCAGGAAAATCTTCTGTGCATCTCTCCTTTGTTTATGAATACATCCAAAGTGGTGTTTTCAGGAAGACTTATAACCATATGTTTAAGTCCATTCAGTAGTAATCTCTGAGTGAGGGCCCTGAGAGAACTTTATCCCTTTTCATGAAAAGATTGATCCTATGTCATTTTACCTAATAGGAGCTTTACTTTTGATTATTAATGTGGGTGGGATGGGATCAATGGTCAAATATTTTCTTCCCCTATCTGGTTCCAGAGCTCCAAGCAATGCTGAGGCATTGCCTCTCCTTATCTTCCACTACTTTGCCATACACTCTAAAGCTACTTTCTTGGTTTCTATTTATTTTTTTAAGTTATTTGCATCATTCCACTGTTGTAAGGTGACTCTTGTTGTCCCCATGTTCACAGAAATATCCTTAAACATACACATTAAACTTATTAACACTAATAAAGTGCCCATATAGATGGGACCTTTATATTAATTTACTTTAGTTGCAAAGATTATGCCACAAGAAAGAGTTTAAAAACCCTGTAGGAATCTGTAGATGAGAGAGGATATTAATTAGATGTATATATTGGAATAGTATTTTCCTCAGAGAATAACACCAAAGACCAGTACCACTGAGTTACAGTAGGGATTAATTTGATCTACTGTCTGTTATGTTAAGAGACTGGGAACAAACTCATTTCTTTCCAATCTACTTTGATTTGGGGTGAGGCAGCAAGTTTACATGTCGTGTGTTCCTGCAACAGTCTGCTGACACGGGATTAGATTTCTGGTCCCGTTCTGTGCATGAAAGCAGTGAATATTTATAAGACATTTTCTTCACATTTCTGTAAGTGCTACGGAGCGAGCAATGTTTCGAAATGCACAATAGTAAGAAAAAAGAGGTATTAACAAATAACTTAGCAGAGATCTAAAATTAAAGTTAGCAGGACTGGTCAAACTTCTGAGGAAGAGTGAAGTGACAGGCAAAGGGAAAGCTCTCTGAACAAGAAACTTGCTGTATTCCTGTGGCAAAGCTTTGTTGATAAAGGGTTAACCAAACTGCCCCCTTGGTGACAGTGAAAATTCTTGTAAAATTTGCTTGTTGGTTTGTAACCTTATTCCCTTTACAGACAACAGCTCTCCTCACAAACTTTTATGTTCCTTGTGCAATCTTCCACAATAGACATTGTAAAGCAATTATGTAATGCTGCCGTGTTTTCTTTCAGGGGAAAGAAAAAAAGAAAAAAAGAAAAGGATGATGGTTGTAAATAGCTCAGCCTTTAGCAATTTTCAACTGCTTAGTCCTGTGATGAACACAGTGTATGTACAGTGACAGCTTAATTAGCTGTAAGATCATCGGTGTATTTGGATCATATAGGAGACGTAGAAGGCAAGACTTTTTTGATAATAAATTGAAAACTGTTTCTCCTTGTGCTACATTCACATTCAGTCTTAAATATTTTTGTCCAAAACTGAATATCTTGTAGACTTTTCCAAAAAATACATCAGTTTAACTAGATATGTAATATCTTGAATTGTTATTGAGCAAAAGACACCAAATAAAATGGAAGTTTTGCATAAAATACCTTTGTGTTAAATTCTCATGTGTACTAACAGCCAACCTGTGAAAGAGCTTTTACAGGAAGATTTGTATTCTTTGTTTGGGTTGTATTTCTCTTTATGCTGTTAAAATGTCAAAATGAGGAAAGTAGTTGGGTGGAAACAGACTTGTTTTTATGCTGAAATGTTGCTTTACTGCACTGTTAAGATCGCAAAATGTGAAGGAAGTTAATATAAAGCATTTTTGCATCAGTTTACTTTGTTGCTATCGTTTTTTTTCTTTTTAATTTTTTTAATAGGGATTTGCTTGCAGGCTGGTCAATGGGAACTAATTTACAGTTGCATAATATTTATGACAGCTCTGTTAAAAATCTATAATGATTTAAACAGGTCAAGAACATGAGTACCCACCCATACTACTACTGTGGCCAATAAAAAACCTAATCACTTCTTGATCTCTGAAAACCTGCTAGCCCCTTGGGATAAAATTTTATTTAAATATGACCACACGTAGGATAATGTTGATTGATTTTCGTTTTTCTACCCAGCAAGTTGTTTATTTGCATTTGTATGTAAACATATACATGACGTATTTCTCATAGAAATGAGATTTTCAAGTTTGTATTTGTGTCAGGTTGTTGATCATGCCCACTTTATGTGCTTCTGACTATGTAGGAAAGCATAATTTGAGCTGCATGTGTATCAAGTTTACACATGTAATTCTGTCGTAACCAAAGCGCATTTTACTTTCTGCTTGATGAATCTGAGGAAGTGCTCTCTCTCCCCCTCTCTGATAAAAATGCATTAACATGAAAAGTGCATAATGCACTCTCTTTCTTTTTACTGGTTTTGATTATATCAGTCACTGAATCTCTTTAAATCTATCAAAGGTACACAATCAAACCAGACTTTTTGATGAGGATATCAGCTGTAAATGCCATCTAGAGTATTTGCATAAGATGATTGAGCAGTTGCTTAATTCCGCTGATGTCCTATTCTAAGGAAGAACACTGAATGACAGATTGACCAAATTAGAAAAGATTTAAGTTCTTTGGATATGTTAACCATGTCAGTCTACTTCCCTATGAAAGTACGGGATTGCATTCATTTTGTTTGGTCTCTGTATAAGAAATGGTTGAAGGAAAGGGTCTGGTATTTAAATACTCCTATTTGATGTTGTTACTTATTCAACTTTGAGATGACTAAGACAGAGAAGGGAATTTCTTGCTATTTTTGTTATTATGACTGTATTGGCAAAGAGAGCAGAAATAATTTTCTAGGCTGTTAAAAATATATTACCTTTTCACAGTAAAAAAAACATTGTATTTTGCCTGCTGAGAAACAATTTTAATTTCGTAATCATGAAGCTTTGAATTTGCATAACACAGTACAGTCTTCTTTGGAATTCAGCTGAATGGCTCTTGGGTACAGGTCTGATTCCTTGTTGTAGCACTTCAGACTTCAACTGCCGTAGGTACTTTTTCAAAATCCTTAGGGGTTGTTAGCTTTAAGTTCTAATTTGCTATTAGTTTGCAATGTTTAACATCAATACATGTAATAAGTTAGTTCCCTAGCATGGGAATCTATTAAATAATAAATAAAGTAGTTATGGATATTTCATTTCTGAGAAGTCACAATTAATAGTACACGATCCTATATCCAGTGTTTTTTTTTCCTTAGGGTGAGATGAATCGTAATTGATGAATCACATTTGATGGACTCATAAATTTGAATATGCTTAACTTGTATTGGAGGTTATATTTGAATAACGTTCATGAACTGTCCTATGGAGTTTTATAACTTGATTCCAGGCAGTATATGTTTTTTTTCTGACACTTCTGTAAATTGCTAGAATAGCTGATACAGAACTCTTGTTACTACTTCCTTGTCTGTCATGAAATAAAGATCTTGAATTGTTTTCTCATTCCTAATTTGCTCAATCATCATCGTTCTCATGGCATTTTGAAGTGTGGGAAACTATATGGAATTGCTTATACATTTTCTATGAATCTACTAAGACTTTCAGATGTGTCTGAAGTTTTCATTTCTGTAGCAGTGATAGCCTATCTAACATTCTGAATCAACTGAGTTAATGGTTTTAACTCTTACATGCTCTATAGGAAACAAATGCCTGATGATATTTCTTCCATGATTTTTGTATCCAAGTGATTTTCCCATTGAAACTTATGTGGAAATGCAAATTTTTAATAATCATTTTTGTCTTGTACTATCTTGTCAATGCTTCCTTTTGTTGTTTAAGGGAATTGCTGAGGTTATTTTACTTTATTTTTTTTTTTGAAAACCTGTAGAACAAGTGTTTGTACATATGTCTTCTTGGAGCTAAAATGATAAATGTATTATGATTGCCTTTGAGAAACAGATTTTTATGTTGAAATGTTTGCAAGAAAAAGAATGGCTTATCGTAGGAACTGTGCTCAGGGAATTAAGACTGCTACCACAGTGAGGAATGCACATTTCTTTTCCTAGCTTGTTTTCTCTGTAACTTCTGGACAGACCTACCACAGGCAAAGAGGAAATGCCAAAAGGTAGCAAGTTAGCTGGAAGAAAAGAGGAAAAGATAGACAGGAGTTTGGTTCTGGATTTGTGATGTGCGAATATTGCTACAAGCAATAATGGAATCCAACAAACTGCCTTATTATATTTACCAGCAGAGTTCATAACAGCTCCTGTCCAAACCGATGCTTGTTTTCTTTCATGATTCACACACACACACAAAATATTTTAGTATTAAACAATTGGGACAAATTTCTCAATTAATGATTTTAAGAAGAGAGGTTTGGACTATTTGAAAAAGCCAACAGTCCTTAAATATCAACTTTTTCCCACCTGCGCTGATGTTTCAGATTTTATTGTAGACAAATGGTTTGTGCTGTCTAACCTGATCATCTGTCAAATATTTTGACCTGATTTGATTCCTACTGAAGTCAATAAATAGATTTCCTTGGGAGTGAGACCCAGTTCCTGAATGGCTTTTGAAATCAAAACTAGTTTATTCCTGTGCTTATACAAATAGCATGTAAGTGGTCTAATCTTACTTAACCTGACTCATAATTGTTCCACATTGTAATTTGCATTGGCACAGAGTAAGATTGAGATGTTATTGACTGTTTGTGAATATTTTCACAACACATTTCTTTAAAGTTACGATAAATATCAATTGAACATTTTGATCGAAATCTAAGATTGATATTTTGTCAGTATCCTGTTTTCCCTCACATAGAAAGTCATTTGGATATGAGTTAAGTGTCATCATTCGGAGGTCTAATGCAGTAAATGTGAATATTGTATGCACCATTTGCCCAAGTTTTTTGTGCCTGTGTTAATTTTCCAAAGTTACTCTCAGTAACTAGAAGTCAAACTAATTCTTTAGCTGATCAAAGTCATTGTTTTATCATGTGGAAATCTGTGTTAATATACTTCAAGCAAAAGGCATTGTCATATGAAAGACCATGTATGTAGACTTGCCTCAGCGTAAGAACAACTTCAGATGAATTGCTTAATTAATTTTGCAGTAAAGATAAGCCTGTAGGTGGCGCGGAACATACAGTGGTAGCTTAGCACTTAGCAAGATGATTCAGCAACTACCTATGTAAGGCGATCCAAGGTTTGCAAGGTGCTGTAGATGAAAAATCTTGCCTTATATAGCCATGCTAAATTGAAGTATATTGATTTTAACAGGATGAGAGACAATTCTTACTCATTATGTGAAAAAACTAGTTATTATGTAAAACAGTCAGTCTGTAAAACAATTACTTAGTATGCCTAAAAAGAAGGAATGGAGTGAGGAAATATTCTGTTGCTAACTTTGTTTTTCAATAGAGTGTTTGTTATTCAATCTCTTTAATGAAAAAATTTAAAAGATCTGTAGCTATATATCCTTCAAAGTTGTGTTAGCTAATAGAAACGCTGCTCTTGATGTTTGTGGCTCAAGGTTTAGACCTTGTGTTATTTTTCCACTGCTTCTCCAGTTCCTGACTCTGAAAGAAACTTTCCTCTGTCACTATAGAAAGCGGATGACAGTTATTTTGGGGGAACATCATTCCTTACAGGAAGTCATTGTACTGAGGAGTAGTGGCATAAAAGCTAACAAGAAAGTAAAATATCAGAATCCGTCTTTGTGAAAGAGGCATTGCTTTATGATTATTAAGCCTAATAATGACTTTAGGAGAAAAAAGAATCTTCTACAGGCTCTTTGTTATTCTTGCGACCATTTGTTTGAATTTTATTGGTTCTTGATGTTTTTGCTTCTTGGAATTTTTGTACAAGCAAAGTCAAACATATTCAAATAAAACCTAATAAATCTGGCAGAAAAATATTGTATAACAGTTCCATTTAGATGGTGAGGACTCTCCCATTAAAGACTCCTATGGCTTTTTTATGACTTTTTTTTTAATGTTTGGTATCTAGCTTTCATAAATTATGCATACTGGCTTTTTATTAACATAGAAGGCAATCATAACTCATTGTGAAGAATTCTTTGGTCACACATGATTGAGAAGTTCAGAAAGATCAAAAACACTTAGCTCTGTGGTAGGAACAAAACTGTATTTCATATAAAGGCTCCAGCTCCCTGAATTTTAATGCTGATGTTTTTCTTGTTCCACAAAAATTCAGGAATGCTGATACATTACACAAAGGCATTTTATGACTGCTGGAGCTCTACAAGGAGCCCACAGAGTGATGTTACCTATTCCTAACAAATGCAATAACCGTTCCATTGTTTCGTATAAAACACAAGTCATGCATTGCAATAATTTTTGCCTACAAAAAGATTTAATGCTTTTTTTTTTTAATTTCAAAAGTCTTATTCGTGCATTGGGGAAGAAAATTGAGGATACGAATAAAAAACAAGACCAAGATGACACCAAATAAGGCAAGCTTTGTTACTGCAGGGCAAGTAAGGTGGTGTGGTTTTTTTTTGTTGTTGTTGTTTTGTTTTTTTGGTGTTTAAGTCTAAAAAAGATGTAATATTCATACGACTTCCAATGAAAAATGTGACATGAGGAAATGGTGTCTGAGAGAGATACGAAGACAAGGATGACGGTTCCTGCTCTCTAAGTCAAAGCAATGGATAAGGATTGAGTTTCATACGGTGTTAGTGCAGGAAGAGGGTTTTCTATGCTGTCAATATAAGAAGAGACTAAGTGCAGCTTGAGCTTGCTGAATGAAAAATGTCATGTGGTCTAAAGGGAGAAACACTGTGTGTGAGTCCATGAGAATAGTTTTGGTACTTTGTGTTTGAACAGAATAATTATATTATCGGTGATGCAAGAATTAGTCTGTGAATATAGGTTAGATGAGACTGATAAAAAAAAGTATGAAAAGATGTTGATTTTTAATATCTACATCAGAGAATTTTTTCTCGATAAGCAGAAGTACTAAGAAAATGTTCTGCATATGCAGAATACCTAGCATTTCTAAAATACATCTGATTTCTGAACAATTGTAAATAAGAAAGTATAAATAAACTCTGGACTCCAAAACCAATATTCTTTCTTAAATATTCACAATAGCAAGACGATGCAGGCTATAAGGTGTTATGTAAGTCACAGTAAACCTTCCTGATATTAAGTCCATTATATTAATATATTTTTGTTTAATAGCACTATTTAGATTAACACAAGTAATTGGGCAAAAATCACAGAATCATAGAATGGCTTGGTTTGGAAGGGACCTTGAAGATCATCTATTTTCAACACTCCTGCTGTATGCAGGTTTGTCATGCACTAGATCATGCTACCCAAGGCCTCGTCCAGCCTGGCCTTGAATGCCTCCAGGGATGGGGCATCCACAGCTTCTCTGCACAGCCTGTGCCAGTGCTTCACCACTCTCTGAGTGAAGAATTTCTACCTTACATCTAACCTGTATCTCACTTATTTTAGTTTAAAGCCATTCCCTCTTGTCCTATCACTGTTAGACTATGTAAAATGTTGGTCTGCTTCCTGTTTATAAGCTCCCTTTAAGTACTGGAAGACCACAATGAGGTCTCCCCGGAGCCTTCTCTTCTCCAAACCAAACAAGCCTAGCTCTCTCAACCTTTCTTCATAGGAGAGGTCCTCCAGCCCTCTGACCATCTTTGTTGTTCTCCTCTGGACCAGTTATAACAGCTCTGTGTCTTTCTCATGTTGGGTGCCGCAGGCCTGGATGCTGTACTCCAGATGGGATGTCACAAGGGCATTGTAGAGGGGCACAATCACCTCAGTCTCTCTGCTGGCCACCCCTCTTCTGATGCAGCCCAGGATGCAGTTGGTCTTCAGGCTGCAAGCGGACCCTGCTGGCTCATGTCATATTGCTATTAGGTCATAGTTTTCTATTTGCACTATGGTTTCCGTCTTCTCCTGCTTATTTCCCATTCTGTGTGCATTGTTGTAGAGGCATGTCAGCTGGGCTATGGCCTGTGTTGACTTCTTGGAGGAGCCCTTCCAAATTCCTCTGGGACAAATCCTAAAGTGATAATGTTCTCTGGCTCTTCTCTGTCACTCAGCAGTACATTCCCTTCCTTCAAAAAAACTAGTTTAAAGCTCTGGTGATGAGCCCAGCCAACATGCTGCCATTATGTTCTTGCTCATCTTGGTCAGTTGCATGCCATCCAGTGTCAACGTGCCCAATCTGTCAAAGGTTCGTCCAAGAGTATAATACCCAAAACTCTGAGTGTGACACCATCCACGCAGCCATTAATTCAGATGGTCCATTCTCCTCATTCTGCCCAGGTCTCAGTCCCCAACTGGGAGGATCAAGGAGAACATTACCTGTGTTCCTGATCCCTTCAACTTATTCCCAAGGGACCTAAAGTCCTTTTTTAATATTTTGTAATTTCCTGGTTACAGTCTTCTGTGACCCAGCTTGAAAGACCAGGAGGGGATAGTAGTAGTCCTACTTTATTGTACCTGGTAGCCACTTCCTGATGTCCTGAATGTGGGCCCCTGGCAGGCAGCAAACTTCTCGAGGGAGAGGATCTGGGCAGGAAATGAGTGCCTCAGTACCCTTCAGCGTGAAGTCCTCAGTTACTATGACCCTTCACCTTTTTTTTTGAAGGCACTGGCTCTGACTCAGGTCCTTGGTTGGACCACCTTAATGTGGTTGTCCCTTTCCAGTTCTGAACCAGTATCCATGCCCCCTTCTCTTTTCATCCCCAGAGCCTCATATCTGTTGGTTAGAGGGACGTCAGGAGAAAGGAGGAGGCTCCTCCTTCTGCCCTGAGCAGAGATGAGGGTCCAGTCTCCCTCATCTTGCATGTTTTTGCCATCTGTCTCCTCAGAGCTGGAAGCTGGCTTATCTTCTTCCCCTTGCAGGGGCTTAAGAGAGACCTGTTGGTCTGCCTCTGTCACTGCTTGATACCAGCTGTCAATCTCTCTCCTTGACTGCTGGATACTTCCCAGCCTGGTGATTTCCTCATGCAACCTGGCCACCTGCTCAGAAAGCTCATCAAGCTGGGCACATCTGCACCCATGACACCCTCCTCTTCCCTCAGACCCTTCAGGGACTTCCAGATTCTGAAGGTGTGGACACTCTGTCACTCCTTGGGAAGTCCATCTGGGTGCCATGTCAGCCTGGAAAGATGGTGGCTCCTCCGTCTAGGTTTCTGCCTCAGCCTGACAGTTGCGGTGCGTGGTCACCATGTTGGTTTCAATAGAGTACTACACCCTGCTTTTCCCAGATGAGAAGAAAGAGGACCATCTTGTGCCCTCTCTGCTCACCCTTCCTGCCCTTACTGCCACACCACACCCTGTTTGCCCATCCTGTTTGCTGCAGTCCTGGCTACTCGCACTCCCTAGGGACTGCCTATTTACATGCAAGGTGTTACACTGAATATTGCCCAGTTTTGGTCCTCGCCAGTACAAGAATGATTTTGATAAATTTTGGTGAGTTCAGTGGAGGGCTATGAATGTGAGAACTGGAACTCCTGTGAGGAGAAGCTGAGGATTTGGGACTTATTCAGCCTGGAGAAGAGGTGCTTGGGGTGGACCTGAGAGCAGCCTTGCCAGTACTAAGGAGGAGATTTTGAGAAGAAAGAGCCAGGCCGTTCACAGGGCTGCAGGGCAGGAGGAGAGAGAAGACAACAGCCATAAATTGAAATGGGGAGGTTCAAAATTGACATACAGGGAGAGGAAGTATAAAAAAAAAAAAAACAACCCGTGTTTCAGATGAGAATAGTAAAGACTTGATACAGGCTGCCCAGAGAGGCTGTGTCATCTACTTCCTTGGAGGTCTCAGGACTAGATAAACACTGAGGAATCTGGTCTGAATTCAGTGTTGACTTCTCAAAGCAGGCTGTCTATTGTATCCAGAGTTACTCTACATATCTGAGCAGTAGAAAGTATTGTACTGTATTACTACTGACTGGGTATGCCACCTAAATATGATTTGTACGTGACTGGATGAAAGAGGTGTGGAAGGTATTAAATGATTGTAACATAATTAGGGACTGTAAAATAGCTGGAGATACTATCTTGCCTGTTCCTGCTAGTTTTTGTATTAAATGTGCCTACATTTCACTTCACAGGCAGTCAGTGAATACTTTCTATTATCATATTTCTTTCAGAGTGGTTGACGTCTGTGTATGGCTTTTTCTTCCTGAGTTCAGATCACTACAGGTTGTGGTCTCAAGTTTTACAATTTTTTTTTAATCCAGATTATTTCATTATTGTGTAACTGCAAATAATATTTTACTAAAAGAAGTAATCTTATCCTGAATAAAATAGTGTAATAAAATAGTGTTACTATTTCCATTTTTCAGAAGGGTGACTTAAAGATGTTTCAAATTATATACTCAAAACCATATATGTAGTTTTAGTTGAACTGAGTCCATCTCTCCTGAGTGCAAGCCTTGTAGTCAAAACCACAAGAATATGTTGTTCTCGTGATAAGGCTTGATCTATGTAACATGCTCTCTTTTTAATAATTAGAATGAATATTTTATATATTTAATACTTGTGATCAAACATAGAGTTCCAAAATGTTTGCACTAATGATGAATTTAGTATATGAGCCCTAACTGACATATTGGGAATGTAACCTCATGAATTCTTTTTTCCTTTAAAACTTTTTCCTGAATAATATCATGGTTTCTGGCAGCAGAATGCAGTGCATTAATGAGATAGTATTCTTTTACCAGTAACTACAGTATAACACCTTAAAATACCTAACGTTGAAATAAATTGTGACGTTCATTCTTGGTAACAATTTATAGCAGCCAAATACTTAACGCTAAGGTTACTCCCAGCAAATAGCAATCTTGTGTAAGGATGTACATTGGGTTGTTGGTTTTACAGTGGAGTTATTGTCTCCAAAAAAGGCAATCAGTGAAAGGATAATATAAAGGATCACCTTTAGTCTTTCTTTCACAATAACAAGACCCAATTCTGTTCTGTAAATCCAGGTTATTACCAACAACCTGGTTTATCCCTCACATGAATCTGTAAATTACAGATAACTCCAACTAAATCGCTGTAAATGTATATACACTAAACTTATTTTAAATGAGCAGAGACTAAAACTGAAAATAGTTATTCTAGACTTGAATTGACATTCACTAAAATTTTGTTCCAGGTGATATATGGTAGCTAGAACAATCAAGTAGTCTATGTAAGTATTTGGAAACTCCTATGCTATTGTGACATATAGATTAGTAAACCCACAAAGGTATCAGAGCCCTGCAGCATGCTAAAGACACAAGGCATATTATTTCTGAAAAGCTGGGGCTAAGGGTGAACCAGAACACCAATGCATCTCTTCTATGTTAGTTATGGAAGAAAATGAGGTCACCGGATCTGTGTAAATCTAAAGCTCAGAGTTACTTGAGACTTTTTAAATATAGTGCTAGCAGAGAGATGAAACATGGAGGCACAAGCAACCTACACGTCTTTGATCAGTTTATTCCCAAACTGATTTTATATCAGGCTTAACTGCTACCAGGAACCTTGTACCGGTTTTCTACATTTCAGCACAAGACTTGTCTAGAGATCATTAGAAATGCTGCCAGATACTGGTTTACCTTTCACACATCTTGAAAGGTGGTCAAAGCGTAGTACCATGAATAAATGCAAGCTGCAGGATTCATGTTGGCAAGTGATGACACTACCAAGTGTCAAATATAAGAAATACATCTTCTGAAAAATCAAGGTTGAGAAAGGGGAGTTGTTGAGACAGCAGTGAAATGCAACACGTGATGCATTTTGCAATAGCTGTCTGTGCCTGCTGACCTTCTCCAATTTTTGTCTCTGAGTAGCTTGTGCCCTGTGAACTGGGTAAAATGTCGATAGTTGGCCTTAACAAGATGGCCTTAGCAAGTCCTTCAAATTCCATAACGGATGATTTATGAGTTGTACTGGTGGATTAGAGCGATATATCCATCACTTGTCTCATTTAAGTCTCAGCAGTATTGGGAAATAGTGCTTGGCAGGGTCATGCTCCCATCCTGAATGAAGTAAGTCAAAATGCTTCTTCAGTACAAATCATTGAATCACATTCAAAACCAATGTAAATTGGCAGAACTCTTACTGGCTTCATATTGATCTAAATTGTCTGAGTCAGATAAAACGTTGGGCTATGTTATGTTGCAAGCCTTTTCTTACTTCACCACCTGCAGTTTGTAACCAAAAGTTAATTTCTCAGAGACTGATCCTAGGTTTTGAGGTAGCTTCAAAGAAGCTCAAGTAAGGAAGGCAGCCAGGTAGATGTTTCTCTTCACTTGGAAAAAGGGCAGCTGAAATATAACTACATGGTAAGTTGAGTGCTCTGCCTATGGTGCTAGAACCTTTGGAATTTACCAAAGAACCCAGTTTATGACAATTTTCATGGTTACAAAAATTAAGGAACTATTCCAGTACATTGTTGGTATTATCTTGTTCACTGGTTATTATTGACAGCTTTTTGATGATGATTATGATTACTGTATGAGTAAGGTTCTTAGATCTGTGAAACCCTACAGAATGACAGGATTTCCCCAGCAGTTTACAGGACTTTTGTCTAAAAATCTATTTTTTAACTGTAGTGTCATATATATATTTCACTTCAACCTCCTTGTGGTGAGAAACCTGACTGAAATTGATAATTTCACTTACCACTTGGAGTAATGTTCTGTGTGATCCTAGCATGCTTTTAACTGCAATTGTGCAGGCAGAATACTGTGGCTGCAGTTGTTTGTGTGTATCTATACTAAAAATGTTAACTCAAACTGAACCGTTTAACGTGCCTAATCCATAGCAGCTGTGATGGTCAGTGGAACTATTTCTGTGAGCCACTTCTGTTGGCGTTCTGAGCTTCCTTTAGTATTGATTTAATTTTAGTCAACCACTCAAACTTTAACCAGAATAAGCTGGTGCCAGGTTATGCATCAATGACATGTATTCTGTATTCTTTGGAAGCCTCACACAATTGCAGATTTTGCTTGCCTATACAACCACTTTGTAGATAATTAGACTAGACGTGGCACTGAAGGGAAACCACAAACACAGCAGTATGCCCTGATAGATATTAATACAGTCCTGTCTCTTAACAAAGTGAACAATTGCTCAAATAATGATTTCCTGCTGTGGACGTTATGCTTTGTTTGTTAAATCCTATTTTCCTTCCTACTTTCCTGTTGACTGCAGCAGAACTGAATTTTATTCAACCCGACTCACACTGGGTCAGCAAAACTCTTCACCTTTGTGGAAGAAAAGTTAACTCCTTAAAGGCTGCCTGTTCTTGAATATACCTTATCAGTACGCTGAGCTCCTACCCACAACCAAAGGGAAGGGGTTAATAGCACACTTTATGAAATGTGGGAGAAATGAGGCAGTGAGGTACATATTTGCTAATGTGTTTAAAGCAAAGCCAGAGTTCACTGGACCACGGTTTGATTTGTTTTCATTTTCTAACTGTTCATTCTTTTCTTCTAGTATTTGCTTGTTATCTCAGTGATTTGGCAAAAAATGTGCTAAATATATTTAATATAATATTAGCAATGATTGCTAGCATTAACATCGCTACAAATAATGAAGGTATACTGGAAATTAATCCTGTGGAACTTCATTTCGCTTAAGAGAATGGCAACATCTTCTCTTCATGTTCATTCAGCTGATAGCATGGGCATACTGGAAGAAAGGTAATTTACTACTTAATTTACAGAATTAAGAGTCTAAATATCTATCGATGTGCAGAAAATTTCGCTGTTGCTGTTGGGCAGGAGAGGAATTTAGTAACATTCTAGTATTTGTAGGCAATATGCTTAGATGCAAATGTCGATTAGGTATATTGTTAGCACTGCTGCTTGCTATTTTTACAGATGGAAAAACAAACAATCCAGTAGTCTTTGGATGGAATAACTTTGTCGTAAGTACAGGAAAAGAAAAGGTCAGAGGGGTGCACCTTTATCAAGAAGGCTTAATCAAATCTTGATAACTTCTTATGACCTTCCTCTTTCATAATGAAATCCATGGGCTGTGTTCTTCTAATAGACTGACAAATGCCACACAACTTCTTGCTCAGTACAATGCTTTGAAAATATTAGGCCCACACTAATGCAAATGGTACTGATTTTTTCAGAAGTATCAGCAGAAGAAAATGTTATGCTACTTTGCTTCTGCTTTTATATTGGCATTTCCTTCTTTGTTTTGCACTCTATAAAATATGTTGTGTCAATGTATTATAATCAGTCAAGCACAAAGACTCTATACTGTTAATTTAAGCATTTAACTACTGCAAAGGTTTTAAATTCAAAGTTAGTACTATAACAGGGTAGGAAATTGTCGCTGTGGTAGATAGAAAACACTACGTTTAAAGCAGTGAAAAAATATTGGAAGTCACATTTTCTTTGGGAGTTTCACTTAAGTGTCTTTCTGTGAAAACTACACAAGACATCTCAGTCACATTCATGCTTTCCCCCTTTTTGCTGTCCTTTTTAGTACTTTTATCTGCTCAGGTGGTATTGCTTGAATGCTGAGTCTCCTGACAGGAAAAAGGTTTGAGAGGTGCAACAAAGGAAACTTCACTGATAATGTAGAAGAAAGTCTGAAGTTAAGCCTCCCAAAATTGCTTTCAACAGAATGATAGTTGAAGAAGTCATTGAACTGGCAATGACATGTTTCCTGTATCCTCCAGAGAGAGCTCTTTGAATGGTGAAAGGGCATGCAGCCATTTATTTTTTAATTTCTTGATAAATGTAGTTCCAGCTGCATGTATTGATCACCTCAGAATCAAGTGAATGTTGTATTCAGTGCACCTCTGAAATTCTGTGCAAGAACGAACGAAGAATGTTTGACTGCCCTTGTTTAAGTGTGTCTGCCAAGTGCAGATGGCCAGTCCATTTTGATACCTCTGAAACTTTGTACAGAGCAGGTTATATTCTATTAGTATTAGGCTTTATGGAAGAGTCAGTGAATCAATTTCGTCCTTCTTTTTCAACTGTAGTTTTATTTGTGCCACAGAAATGGTGCACAAATTTATTCAGTAAAGTACTTGGCAAATCCTAACTCTGACTAATTTTTTTGTAATGTATGCAGATATGCTGGATTGTAGCTCATTTATCTGCCTTATTTCCTGTCCCGAGAATGATAATAACTTTGATGCAGAACATCTCTACCAAAATTTGACAATATTCTGCAAGAGGTAGCTCTGTAAATTAATCAGGATTGCAGAGTGCCGGGAGGAATTAGTTGCACCCATACATAAGAGGCTTTTGCATGATCGTTGTGCACAACTGAGCCATCATTTCATAGATTCATTAGCACACCACTGTGACACAGGTAATGACTAATATGCAGCTGTAGACACAAAGAAAGTAAAGCAGACATATTGCATGAACTGAGAAAGTTTGAGGAGGAATCAACACTAAAATATATGAGTTTCTTGTCTTGAATCTTACTTTGTTAGGCCATGGCATTTTTTATTCTAAGTGTTACATTTAACAACAGTCAAATTCACTAGCTATAAGGATATACTGGAGATATAGGTCTAACCTGAATCATTGCCCTGCCTGTGAAAAGCTGTGTTTTTTCAAACATTGCAGGTGACTCATGGCTCTAATTTCTCTCTAAATTAAGATTAAAGGAAGAGAAATATCTTGAATGATATTAATAATAATTAAGAATAAAATCATTTGATAACACCCTATGTGACTCATCTGGCCTTGTGAAAAAAGACGGAAAGAGCCTTTTTCAAGAAAACTTGGCAGTTAGCTCTTAAGTTGTAGATTCCTCATCTGCAGTCTTCCTGCATCTTCAAAACCTGTCTCTGATTTTGTTGCTTCATCAGCCAGTTTTTATTCCAAGAGCTTGCTTTACTGTTATGGAAATTATTCTCTAGTTTTGAAAATCTGCTACGACTGTAAGTTAGCTTCTGCACTGGAATATGTAGTATTTTCTCTTTAGTATCAAGGGGAGACTGTTGATGACCTAAGTATGTGTCTTTTCTTCCTGAGTTAAACAGACAGTAGGGCTGAAAAGATTCAGTCTGGTGTTCTCCCTTAAGCTGTTCTGTTTTCAGCCATTTGGTATTCTGCTTTTCAGGGTTTCTAGAAAAGTGAAATCAGTATTAGACTACCAGCACATAACCAGAACAACTTCAGTTATGTCTCCGGACCAGTTTTTGCTTGCTTTGGAACTCCCAGGGAATTTGGCTAGAGAAGTGGCTATTTTGGATCTAATATGAAGGTCAGACAGTCAGACCTAACATAATTTGGGGGGAAATTTCTTTGCTCCTACTTGAGTGTTTTTTTTTTTTTTTTTAACAAATAATTAGAAAGAATATGAGGTTTCAGGATTTTCATCATTTTTCTGTTGATCATGTTTGATTCAACCCAAAATTTGTGTCTCTATCTCTGAGTTGTGATACAGTTGACTTGTTTGATTAAAATGCAAATTGAAATCTTCACACTTTCCAGTGAGGTAAAAATTGACTGCTGTAAGTTTAGAGAAAAATATTTATATAAAATGATATCATTAGGTTACCACTATTGCCATATTATTAACAAAAGAGATCTATGTCTGGGGTTTTGGTGTCCTAATAGATTCGGAAAAAAGAAATAATAGGATCACTAAAAGGTCTGATGTGCTGTCCAGAGATGCACTGAGGCAGACATGAAAATAGGCTTTGCATTTTCTGCTCTGAGGTGCAGAACTGGCATAAGTTGTCTCCAATAATCCTACTAGTGCATCCTTGCTGTGGGATGGCTGGAACCACGTGATGCCACCCCACTCCACTTTGAGGATACACTGATACCTCAAATCACATGGTATTTGCTTTTTCTTTGAATTCACAATCTCCAGTCCTCAGTACCTAGTAAACTGTACAGTATTTTTCCTGGGAAAAAAAGCTAACTCAGTCCTACTTTAGTTTCTTTATGGTTTATTGTAACAAGCCTTCTGAGACAGAGCAAAGTATTTTGCATGACTGTCTAGTCTGGAAATGATAGTGTGAATGGCTCTATCTTGTTACACTTGTTGGATTGTCCATATAAAGATATACCTCTTGTATTTATAAGGAAATAACTTGCAAAGAAACAAGACCTTATTGAATCTCAGCTTCAGATAAAACTCAAATATTACAATACACAAGCTCCTCAGTTTCTCTGACATATATTCAAGCACTTTTGCTCTCTTGGCAATGTTTGAAGCTTAGAAAGAGCCTTGTGAAGGCTTGGCAATCTTTACTGAGGCCATGGGTGAGGCAAATTTGTTGAGAGACACAGCAGACTTGTATCCAAAGTGAACAGGAGCAAAATAAGTCATTTTCCCTAGTTAGATGCAGTGAAAGTGTATAAAAATATACAAACATTTTCCTCTAAAATGTGATCAAATTTATGTCCTTCAGATTTCTAAAAGCCCATTTTGTATCTGTACTGTTTCTTTGTTATAAAAGAATACGAGAAATATACATTGTCTTAGAATATTGCATAAATATTAGAAGTGGGAAATTGGGACTGCTTTTTAACTTAATTCTGCCAACAAGAAGGCAAGAAGATGACCTGAGTCTCAAATTTCATTATCCACAGTGGAAATATGCTTATCTTTTTTTCTTTGATCATTGAAAGGAAGCTGGGGAGGGTTGTGTATGATTCTGTAACTCTTCTATTTCCCTTTCTGTTGGAGAACTGTTATTGTTCCCTGCTGCCCTTGCAAATAAAACAATTTCAGTGGTCATCAGACATGTGCAAGCTGATGGCAGAGGAATGAAAAATAATCCTTCACCTCATTTTTCTTTGTTGTTGGCCATTTTTGTCTGTATGATGCAGTGAAAAAGATAAATTAGAATTTTGTAAAATCCCATTTGATACTGGGTGCCAACATTTGGGAGTAACAAAGTTTTTGGGATGACTTTAACTTCATTTTCAGGGCTGTAAACATCATTAATTCTTATTTATTCACTAGGAACAGTGAGGACTAAGTGTATTTTACAGTCAGCTGGGACACTAAGATCCAAAGGCTGTTGACCTTGCTTCTTCCTATTTGTGATAGGAGAAGAATGTTTACCGGTATTGTAAAACACACTGGTACCTCCTGGTAAGAAAAAGCTCTGAGCTAGGTCTGAACAAGTATTTGTACCCACCTGGAGGTCAGTTCTTTTCCTGAAGTGCAAAAGAGTTCAATAGTGACCAGCCATAGCCAGAGAAGGAATGTAGCAAGTTACGAGGCAGTGCAGATTATGCATTTCCACAGGATTATCTGTGGCATTTACATGCAACTTTCCTGGCAAGCAATCAGTTGGTTACATCTCACTTGTTGGGACAGTTTCTTTAGGTTGTCTGACAAGCAGTTACTTCCTTGCCTGATATTTCCCTGACATTCCAAGAAAACCTTTGCAAGATGAACTTACACTGAAAATAATTCCAAGATTTCTGCAGTTATAACTGACCACAGAAGACAAGCTTCTTTTTGTTGCTTCTCTTTCCTTATGTGGAGCTAGAGTCAAGGAGCTAGTTTATGCCAGCAGCAAACAGCATCAAAAATAGATTTTTCCCTTTATCCTTCATTCTTTTCTTTCTTAGTTCTTCATTCTTGCCTTTTGTGAAGGCAGCATTAACCTGCTAGTGACATTTAGAGACGAAAGTATTTTGTGCCAGCAACAACCAGGAATGATCACTGCCGTGAACCAGTTTATTGAGCTTGCTTTTGAGTCCAGCTGGCACAGTTAGCAGTGACTAAACCTCTCCCCGAGGCAGGCCCGTCGCCATGCACTCACTGCCTGCCACCTTTACTGGCTCAGGCGGCCAAGTAAAATGGCTCCTTGAGGGCCAGGTCTGAGGCCTGTAGCACCTTGTAATGGCCTGACAGAAGGCACAATCGATGCGGTGTGTCTAAGTTGTTACTAAGACACCAGGGGCTAGATTCAGCCTTCACAGAAGCACAACAGTAGTGTAATGTAATTCAAGATAAGCCACCTGGCTTGCTGCAGCTAAATGCAATCCTGGTTTGAATGTACCTGTTCTCCCTTATGCTCGGCCTCTGCTAGCCACTATATTTCCATCTTCTGTTCTGCCTTTCTCAACAGGGCCATAGGAAGACATTTTACATGCATCTTCCAACTCTCTCTGTGTCTTCGGCCAGCCCAACCAGGTGTAGCTGGTGGTCTGCAGGCCCCCTAGAAGTAGTTGGTGATGCCTGTGAGTTTTTGTGTCCGTTTGATGCTAGCATTACCCTTCACTTGCTGTGGGTCTGCTGCTTGGTTCTTTTGGTTGGCTCTTGAAATTAGTTCAGAAAAAATGTGATGGAGGAGTTGGATATAGTCCTAATGAACACGAGAGACATTCCCATGCTGCTTTATGATACAGCAAGCAGCTGAAGCCAGCAGACCCTCTTTCATATGAACCTTACTTTCTGACCTGCCCTTGAACTTGTCATTGGTAGCTGCCACTCCCCCACCACTGTTTTTGCAGGCTGATCGAGCTTGGCAGATGAAGATGCAGGAGTTTTCTGCAGTCCTGAGATATGTTTTTGACAAATTCTGAGTACATAAAAGACAGGAAAAAGAGACAAAAACCATAATAGCACATCACCATGGCTAACATATCGTGTTCAATTGGATGATGACTCCACTTGCAGCTGCTTGAGCTGATTCCTTGCAGAATCTCACAATGTTTAGAGTCACATGGGGGAACCGAACCCTTTAAATTCTATGAGTTTTGCTCATTAAGAAGTGGAAGCATATTGTTGGGTAGGTGGCATTAATTTTTTTTTTTGATTTCATGACCAGACATCCTGTTCCTCATGTAAAAATAAATTTTCACTAGTTATTTAAAGCTCTGCTTGCAGACTTCTGTAAAAATGGTGGTAGGGACATAGCTAGAAATCATGTAGTATACATTTCTTAATTCTATATTAAAAAAAGTCAGTTATTAAAAAAAATACAGGTATGAGGGATGTGTATTTCAGGTTATTGTATCTCTTGATCATTCTGCTAGTACAGTCATGAGATTGTAAGATTTATTTTAAAAAGTCATAATGCCATTGTTATGACTGCCTGTAGTTTGAGGTAAAAGTGGACTACAAGATATATATGCTTGAAATAATTTTCCCCTTGTGTGATTTTATACAGTACATGAAATTTCACTTTGACGGAATTACTCCATAAAAATAGGCTGAAGAGAGTATTAGTATAGCGTTTGTTGTAAGAATGTGTAATGGAAGAATCATTAAGTATGGTTTTAAACTTGCTTTGCTGTGTGTTCTCTGCTTTTCTGTGTGTGCTCAGTTCTCTCGTTGCAGTGTGTCAAGAACCTCTCAAGGTACACATCAGTTCTCATAATGAGGAAAAATAAAAAGTAGATTGAAGTTCCCTATTGCTGCAGCAAACTGGTAAAGTCCACTTCTGGTGCACTGTTGCTGTCAACAGTGTTTATCCTAATATACAGGGCAGGACTCTGTCATTATTAGGAAATTCCAGCACTTTTCACAGTTGTCAATTTCCCATGGGGGTTACAAGGAAGCTTCTTAAATTCTTCAAGTCTAGACCAAGCTGTAGCAACCAGCTACTGCTGGAAAAACCTTGTAAATGCCAGTGAGGTCCTGTAGACTCCATCCATTTCTGTCTCATGGCTGAAACATAAGGATTGTTTTTCCAATAATAAAGGAGCAAAGAAAAAGTTGTAACCTTCCCTCTCCCATCCAGTTAGCACTACCCATGGGTATGTGCAGTGTCAAGGTACAGAGGAGAAGCTTCACTAAGTGTACTGGCATACAACCCTGATACTTTCTGCCATAGATTGAGGAGTTCAGGTACAGATGTGCATTGAGTCAGACCCTTGCAACTGGCATGTTTATAGCAAGAGCAGAGGTTGATGTGGATAAAAGGGCAAACAGTGATATAAACTGTTGTTCTGTTGAAGCTCTTAGATTATACTAAGAGGATCTGCCCACAAAGTGTTTTGCATAAGTAAAGCAGAATTTCAATAATTTGCACAAATAGCCATCTAATTCAGTGTAGAAAACTGGCTTTCATAAATCAGTAAGAGAAACTGTTTAAGAAGCAATTGGGAACTATGCATTACCAAAATATACTTAGTTAATTTGCTCTGGCAGGTTTGCTGGTGGTGGTGGTTTACAGTGTTGTAGTGTATTGGGATTCATTTCACAGGCCATGACTCTGTGATAGTGGATGCTGTGTAAACTGAGGCCGGCAAGGCAGCCTGTGCCTCAGCTTTCAGTCAGAGCACAAAACAGGAGGGGAGGAAGTGGAAAGAGAGAATACAACGGAGTACAAGATGACGGTGTGAATGCAAAGCAGTATTTTCAGCATGCTTGAAGCATAGCTGTTCTGCAGCTGAATCTCTTATTCACCCAGTGGGAGGGTAAAAGCTGCATACTGATGATACTTCTGGGAAGATTTTTGTTTTTTAAGTAGTGGCTGTCTAATGCAAAATGTCCAGCATGCTCTGGAGGGGAGATTCACAGATGAAAATTGTCAGCAGCCTGGCAGTTGAGTATTCTGAGAGGAGTACATTATGTTTTTGATTCAAGCTAAAAAGGGAATTGATTCCTGTCTCCTGCTTTCATAATAGTGATACAACCTCTACGCTGGCATTGGAGAAGGTACATACACACATATGCTGTGCTGCCAAAGCCTTACAGTTGGTAGTGCTAGCTGTTACTACAAGCTTCTGTTAATTATGCACATTTTTCTATTTACACTTTGGAGAAATTTAACCCTGACACCACAATAGAGGCTTAATTACTTAACTCAAGTGGGGGACCAACACCAAATATAGGTAACCTAAATTCTCCCTAACACCTCTCTCTACCTTACGCATTATGTTGCTCAGATATTTCTGAAGGTTTGTGACACAAGTTGTGGCACAGGAGCATGGGTGGAACTTAGGCTGTCTGGAATGAGGACATAATTTTTTTAGTTGTATACTGTCTGTGATAGATATTTGACCCTTTAAGCCTCACAAGTTGAGGAACTGAGAATTTCTGTTTTCTCCATTGGAAAAGGAATGTTGTCATGAGACTGTTGATTAGGAAGGAGGGCTGGAAGGAGCTTGACCTCATTGCTACTGAACAGACAAGGTATGTGGGTAGACTGAACTGAAGCAGAGAAATGGGAACGCCAAGTGCGGATCTTGAAGACATTCTGTGCTTCCCAGTAGTTGCAGAACCTTATACCTCAGGAGAACATAAACTGCAGGCAGGGAGAATTTCAAAGACTTGTCCAGATCACCGAGGAGTTTTGTAGGCAGGAGTGAATTAAACGGAGATGCTCAAGTTTCTGTTCTGTAAAGGCATGATCTTTTTGTATAAGTGTATTACTTTGTCCAAGTACAGCAAAGTCTATATAGTCCCCTATATAATATCATAAAATGTTTCGTCGTAGCAGGAGACTCACTGCAGTCTCTTACTGGCAAAGCTGTGCTGAGGTGAGCCTGCATGCCCTTTGAGGTGCCTATGGAGGCAGGATGGTTGGGTTTAGTTAAGTGGTGGTAAGTGTTGACGTACTTCATGTGTTGTTTAAGGAAAATCATCAGATTTACCTTTTTGAAGCCCTTTGATGTATTATTGCCCCCATTGTGATAGGGAAGGATAAAGCATGCTGTTTATACTGGAGAAATATGATGCGAAATAATGTTGTCACATAGATGAAAAAAATCATAAATCAGCTGGATGTAATGTAAGGGTATTGTTCTCTAATTGAATCATCCTTTCACATGTTTTTACATATATATAATATTTTAATTTTCATTCACTATAGTGATTAATGTCTTTGGCACCCTGTACTGATGGTGTAGCTCTGAGATGTTCATTGTTAGGCGCAAAATATTAAAATAATTCCATTGCTTTCTCTGTCTCCATGTGTAATTTTCAGTCAATGATTTACAGCCACGCACCCCATGAATTTTCATATTAATAAGTTCTCTCATCTGCAAAACCGGATATAAATGAGTCCGTTGTCTATTTCTTCATAGCTCCAATGCTGTGCACAGCTTGTATACAGCCAGTGTACAAGAATACTCGTTCTCATTCTTAGATGAGAATACTCATCTAAGAGCGAAGTCAAGTTATTGCCACTGTTTGTATGCGCAGTTTTTCTAGGTTTTAGGATAGAATCACAGAATGACTCAGGTTGGAAGGGACCTTAAAGGTCATGTAGTTCCAACCCTCCTGCTGTGGGCGGGGTTGCCACGTGCTGGATCAGACTGTGCAGGGCCCCTTCCAGACTGGCCTTGAGCGTCTCCAGGGCATCCACAGCTTCTCTGCACAGCCTGTGCCAGTACTTCACCACATTCTGAGTAAAGAATTTGTACCTTACATCTAAATCTCTCTTATTTTAGTTTAAAGCCGTTCCCCCTTGCCCTGTCAAGTTGGTAAAAAGTTGGTCTGCCTCCTGTTTGTATACTTCCTTTAAGTACTGGAAGACCGCAGTGAGGTCTCCCCAGAGCCTTCTTTTCTCCAAACCAAACAAGCCTAGCTCTCTCAACCTTTCTTCATAGGAGAGGTCCTCCAGCTCTGATCATCATCATGGCCCTCCTCTGGACCCGTTATAACAGCTCTGTGTCTTTCTCATGTTGGGTGTCCCAGGCCTGGATGCAGTACTCCAGATGGGACCTCACAAGGGCATCGTAGAGGGGCACAATCACCTCAGTCTCTCTGCTGGCCACCCCTCTTCTGATGCAGCCCAGGATGCAGTTGGTCTTCCAGGCTGCAAGCACACACTGCTGGCTCATGTTAAGTTTTTCATTTACCAGGACCTCCATTCCTTCTCATCAGGGGTGCTCTCAATGAGTTCTTCTCCCAGTCTGTACACATATCTGGGATTGCCCTGATTCAAGTGCAACCAGGTTCACTTGGGCCCATTTATCAAGCTCATCCAGGTCCCTCTAGATGGCATCCCTTCTTTCTATTGTATCAACTGCACCATGCAGCTTGGTGTTGTCAGCAACTTGCTGAGTGTGCACTTGATCGCACTACTTACGTCATTGATAAAGATGTTGAAGAGCACCAGTCGCAAGACAGACCCTTGGGGGACACTGCTCTTCACTGGCCTCCACCTTGACATAAAGCCATTGACCACAGCTCTCTAGCTGCAACCATCCAACCAATTTTTTATCCACCGAGTAATCCACCCTTCAAACTCATTTCTCATCCAATTCAGAGATAAGGATATGGTGCAGGACCATGTCAAAGGTGTAAGAAGCCTGGCTGCCAGTGAAGTCTGAGGCAAAGAACTTGAGTTCAGCCTTCTCTATGTCTGTTGAAGCTAGTTCTCCCTCTTTTCTCAGAAGTGGTACACTCTCCTTTGCCTTTTTATTCTGATGGATATAACTGTAGAATCCCTTCTTGTTATTTTTCAGATCCCTCACCAAGTTTGGTTCCATCTATATGTTGGCCTGATCCCATCTCTGCATGCCCAGGCGGCATCCCTATATCCTTCCCAGACCACATGTCCTTGCTTCCACTGCCTGTGTTTCTTCTTCTTTTCCCTCAGTTTGTCCGGCAAGTCCTTGCTTAGCCATGCCAATTTCCTGCCTCTTCTGCTTGATTTCTTTTGCTCTCAGAAAGGCATCCTTAAAGAGCAGCCAGCTCTGTTCCATTCCTATGACCATAAAGACAGTTTCCCGGGGAACCCATCCAATAACTCCTTAAGCAGATGAAAGACCACTCTCCTGAATTTCAGGGTCCTGACTCTGCCCTTTGCCTGGCCCATATTCCTCAGGACCACAAACTTGGGGCATGGTCACTACAGCCCAGACTGCCTCCAATCTTAATCTCTTTAATGATCTCCTCTGCGTTGGTGAGCATCAGGTCCAGTAGTGCTTCACCTCTGGTTCTTCTGTCCAGTACCTGGACCAGGAAGTTATCCTCAACAGACTCCAGGAGTCTCCTGGGTTGTTTGCAGCCTGCCATGTTGCTTTCCCAACATATATCTGGGTGGCTGAAATCCTCCACCAGTCTGAGAGCCTGTGAGCGCAATGCCAGGCTCTGGGATAACAGCGTTATCCCTATGTTATATTGTCCTTTAGTCCATGTTACAAAGCTATGAAAAGCAGATGAGAGATCTGTGTTGCAGTTGTGTGGTAGAAAGTGCTCAGTTTTGTTCTCTCAGAAGGCTAAGATCTCTGTCAAGTACATTTACTTTGAATATATATTTTTTAATGGCCAGCTTCAGTGGACACCATATGTTGAATATAGATATTGAACAAGCTGTGTTTTGAAAGCCTATAGGAGTTTCTGATTTAAAGTTAGTTTAAATTTGAAATAGAAGAGAAAATGTTTCCTTAAAGAGAGGGGGTTTTTTGTGCTTTAGAATATAAGGGTAATATAATTTTTAGGTTTTAGGAGTATTCTAACAAAAATTTATAAGTCATCCATAATCAATTTTCTTATACATAAAAAAGAAAACCACTGATTTTGTAAATTTTAGCTCAGCAAACTCAGCCTGTCATAAAAAAAAAAAAAAAAAAAAAAAAAAACAGGTTCTTACTGGCGTTTGTTATCCATGCAAATGTGTGCAGAATCTGTTGTCAGAATTAGCTGATATTATCCTAATTGGTATTTATTCTTAGACATTTTGAAGTTGTGTAAATCCAGACCTGTTTTCCTCTTTAGTCTCTTTTACTGTGTAGAGGTAAATGATTAATTGATTTTGTATGGAATATAAGCAGATATATCTGAGAAAAATGCAAGGAAAAGATACCTATAATAGGAGCAGAGTTGTAGTAGTGGAACAAAGTGTTTTTTTTTTCCCTTTGCGAGAAACAAAAATTTAAAAAATTGAAAATTGTAGAATTATGATGAAATTTCAAATGCTATTTTTTCTGGATTTGTTTTGTTATGTAAGATCAATCACTATTTCTCTGCTTCATCTAATATGAACTAATGTTCTCTGTGCTTTAGCAAGTGTTGTTTTCCTGTGAAAATCACTTAGCAAAAAAAAAAAACAAACTTAATTAATGACTGTGAGATTCAGATATGAGCCCAATTTCTCTGGTCTCTACCTTTCTAGAATGCAGGTAGCAATAGGTATTAATATTCTTGCAATCCAGTGTTCACTTGCTTCTTGACACCTTCTTGGAAATACTTCAGCTCTTTTTTAGTCATGTTAGTGGACACAGAAAGAGAAACCCAAATATGGCACTGTACGGTTATGATTTTTGTGTGCCTCCAATAGAAGCTATGGCACTCATCTAACTGAGAAGGTGATCAGCATTGGTCTACAAGTTAAATTTTCAGGGGAAAATGCCTTCTTTTTGATCACTGCTTAAATCAATGATGGAATAGCGGAATAACTTTTAGAAGATCCAAATCATAAATTTTTCTTTGAATTAGTGCTGGGGTACTGTTTACATTCTTTTTTAAAAAAGCCTTATTTTCTGTTCGTTCATTTGTCCCATTATAGAGTCAGAATGGTTATACTGTTTCACAGTATGATTGATAACATAATAATGTAGCAATGCTAAAGGTGTTGCTCTGTCAATTAGCGGGAGAATTTATTTTTCCAAAGCAGTTGAAAAAGGCCTTTCACATTCATTTTTTGTTTTTAGCATGCATTTTTCACTGGTGTTTCCCAGGTCCACAAGAGTAAGAAAGTCTTTTCCTTAGTAGGTTTTTTTACTTCCCCTTTGCTCTCTTTATGCTTGCCTAATTATAAAAATAAAGTTGTTGTTACTGATTTAGATTATTCTTATAATGGAATTATCTCTGTTTGAACTGCATTCAAGGAGACACAAATTCTTAATTAACGGTATAAATTTAATGGCTTTCTTCAAAAAAGACAAAGATACTTGATCTTACCATCCTTAGCAGTTACTTTTCACGGTTAACCATGCATTACAAGTTGCCTTCAGTTCTGTGTAAAAGCATCTATTATGTCCTTTTGGGAAGGAGAACTTTAAACCTTGAAGTCCCATGCACATACCAAACAGAAAGGGGGGGAGAGAGAGAATAAAAAAGTCTAGACACCAAGGAGACACTATATATAGTAGATTTTTTTTTTTAATTTGACTGATTAAAAAGATAAGTGGCTGAGAGAGAGTCAAGTGTTGTTTCTCTATAAATTGTGTGCCAGCAGGTTTATCGCTAAACATTGTAGATTATGTTGAGTGGAATAATCAGAAGGAAGAAAGGGAGGCTAAAATAACAGAGTGGTAGGACTATTTTGACTCCACAATCAAACCCTCCTTGACTTTTGCCCTTTGGGTGGAAAGTGCTTATGTTACAAAACAACATGAGGTCAGCCTCTAGGTTTTGCTGTCAGTTTCTTTCTTGCTGATCTAGACTGAGGGAGTAGTTGCCTAGTGGATTTGTGTTCTTCACTTTTGTGTTAAACACTACATGCTATTACTGTATGGGTGAGAAGAGCGACAATCGCTTTTCCTGCAAAGGAGAAGCACACACTTCAAGAATGAAAAACTGCCTAGATGAGATTAAAGAGCCATGCCCATACACAGCAGGAAGATACCCTGAAAAAACATGTGAGCCCCCGCTTTTCAAATATCTCCTTCTCTCTAAGAAAGTCTACAGAGTTATTTTTACAGTTACAAAGTCAGTATTAAGAAAAAAGTGTTTGGGGTGCTCCAAGTAGATTTAATAGAGTTCTTTGAAAATTCTCCCAAATCCTTTTGAAAGTCTTTGTTTTTTCTCTGAACTCTCATCAGCCTAGGATTACAACTGCTTGGTTAGTGATCCAGTGGTAGACTTGTGATGTGGAAGAGGTGTGGGAGCCTGAGTGTATTATTTAATGGCTGTGGTACAGTGGAGGAGGCCCTTGGCAGGAAGCAATAAAGTAGTTAATAGGTAATGACTGTGGAGGCACTGTATATAAGGTTAAATTGATATATGTAAATCACTGATTTTAAGATGCTCAAGCTGCCTCTTGGCACCCATCTTTCTTTACACAAGTGGGTATCAAATAGTTACTGTTTTGATAAATGGCATGTAGCTAGCCTACATTAAAGATCTTAAGGGAATTGAGCTCTTAAATTCCTTTGAAATGTAATGGAATTTGGGCGCCTAGTGCTGTTTCTTTTACAAATGTCACTGGCTCATTTGCTTTTATTAAACTGGCTTTTGGAACAGTGCAAAGGCTTTGGTATGTTCTATCACAGTATGGAGGTAGCATAGGCACAGAATGTACACTCAGACCAGTACCTCTGACTTCAAACGTGTTGGCAGTGGCAGAAACCAACACAAACCAATTGTAAGATGAACTGTTGATGTCTTTTTGCTTCTGTGTCTAACACTTGTGGTACGTAATGCTGATAGTGTATATTGGACGTTTCTGCACAGAATGTATGGGCTAATTAGAACAGAAATGTTCCATGTTGGCTTGTTACTCACTGTACATAAATATTACTTTCAAAAATATATTATAAAAATGGAAAAAATCTGCAATTTATTGGAGGTTAGACTCCTGTCAAGTATGCAATCCTTAAATCAGCAAAGTATATATGAACATGTGTAAGTAACTTCTACTCACATACGTGTTTTGTCTTCTATACAACTGTATCTTAAGAAAGTGCATATATTCAGCAAAGCTATTACACATACTAAAAACATAAAATCAAGTCATTATCACTGTTACCCAAACATAGAATAGATCAAGCATATTCTTAACACTTTGCTGAATTGAAATATATATAATATATTATACATTTATACATACAGCATGTAAGAGTGGATATATTTGTGTACAAGATAGCTATAATGAAGATTTTACAGGATTCTATTAGCTGCAACCTTACAAACATGGCCTGAGCTTTTTGTGGAACCTGTCTTTGCTTCCATTTTGGGGGCTTTTTTTGTTTGTAAAAATCAATATTGTGCATTGCTTGTGCATACAGTGTATTTATAGGAATTAAAGCCAATTTTTTTCTGTGCTACCCACAAATTTTCTTTCCTTGGGCTACTTTTCCTCTCATTTTCACATGGCAGTGCTGCAATATAAATTCTAATTCATGTGTCTGTGGGGAACTCATATTTTTTTTCCTCTGGGTTTACAGCTTCAAATACAGCTCATCCTACTCTAGAATTACAAAACAAATTTTAATTGTGGTTCCTCCCAAAAATATTTGTAAAATAATGTGACTTTGTTAGGTTGCAATCTGAAACATTTGCCTTTCATTTACAGTGGAAACCATTACAAGGTTTTTCATGGCCCCACCTCAGAGCACTGTCAGATTGTATATATATTAAAAACAAAACCCCAAACCCTTAGACATCTGTCACGCTTCACAAAAGAAATTGAGTTTTCATTGAGTGGTAGTTTTCATGTGAAACTGTACCTACCCTTCAGGTTGAATCTGTTACGATTAAAGAATGTAACATACTATTCGTATCGATTGTCTGTGCTTGAAAACTGTGCAGCATGGTAATGACAACTGAGTAGAACAGAAAGTAAACGCAATCTGCTTTTCTTAACAGATGTGTAGAATTAGGCCTCTGCACAGGCTTGCATTTAATCTTAGGTACTCTGCTGCTCAAGTGGATGATCACCACGGCGACGGACTTGCTTTTGTTTATGAAGATACATACAACAAATGCACAGTAGACCGTTACATGAAATTGTGTTTTAATGTTGTTGTTGTGTAAAAGAAACGAAAGCAACTCAGAGGTAATTTTTTTGCTAATGTAGTTTCTTAGCTGTGAGTGCAAATTCTGCAAGTGTTCAGTTATAAGTTCACAGGCAAATTGAGAGGTCCAGTTATAGAGTTAGGACAGGAGAAGGATCTTAATCACGATTATACAAACTTGTCTAATCAGCATGAAAGTATTTCATAGAATCATAGA
>WBMW01006185.1:0-83215 GCA_013396635.1 Penelope pileata
CATGGTGTTATTTTGCTGTTCTGTCCCCATGTTTCCATTGCCCTGGCATCAGGTTTATGCCATAGATCCATCACCTATGGACTTTCAGTGATGAGGAAGAACACAGTAAAAACAATGTGAACACTACCTATATGTAATAGGAGGGATTACATATTAAGGATGAGAAGTACTTTCCTTGTGTAATTTCAGAATTGTTACCACAGGTCAAACGAGTGGCATACTCTGTACCATACCTTATCATATTAGGGATTAATATGCTTTCAGAGAAAGGTTCACAAAATCCTCCTTTTATCCTGAAATTTACTTCCTAACCACTTTTAATTAGATGATCTTTCGTAAGAAGAACCCTTAGTCGTTATATCTTTTCCTACTGTTGAGTCATTTGGCCTAATGCAATGTTTCCCTTGGCACAAGAAAAAAGGAATCTTGCTTTAGCAAAAACAAAAACTAAAATAATTCTGAGAGTAGTCTTGGTCTGTGAAAGTACAAAGAGGGTCTAGGTAGCAACAGAAAAAAAATGTACCAAGATAAAAAGCATTTGATTTGATGTTTTTACCATTGAGAAGGTTTTGAAAATCCTTTGCAATACAACTACAGTGCTCAGCATTCTATGTCTTAAGTAATGGGCTGTAAATTGTCCATATGGTCCTGCTGGATAAATGAGAAACACCCATAGGATTTTTTTTGTTCAGCATTCAGCACAGCATGTTAAAATGAACCTAAAATGGGTATGATTGAGACAACCCAACACATGGGTTCAACATAACAGATTAACTGCTGCTTTCAGCCCACTGATGAGCGTGTCAGAGCTCAGCACATGGCCATGTTACACCAGCACAGTCACTCCCAGGGCCTCTTGATGCAAGGCATAGCAACAAGTGTTGTTCTGGGAATGTTGCTTGTTAGTGAGAACAGGTCTGGAAGGGGAACAGGAGAGACAAGAAATACTATCTTTATGTGACACTAGTGAAGGCCATACTTTGCAAAATTAATGTAAAGAGATAAGATTGCTGTCAGAGATGGTAGAGGATGCTGGCTGTGGATAACGTGTGGTGTTCAGAGCCATGCCTCTATATCAAGACATGTATTAGTGTCACTGTTGAGTTAACCTCCTTTTTTCTGATGCCTAACAGACTCAGCACAAAGAAGGGAGATAGGCAACTTCATGCCTCGTGAAAGGTCATTTCTTTATGTCTCTGATACTCTGCTTGGTTTTGTTCACATCTAATTATGTCAAAAGTAGTTGAAGAGAAGATACAACCTTCCAGATGCATTTGAACATGGCTTGGTCTAAATTTTTTACCTCAATTGCTGTCTTTAGAAATGCTACTACGTCTATATATTTTACAAGAAAGCAGCTTTTATACCCAAGTAAAAAAAAATAATTATTCTGCAGAAGCACATGCTTTTCAGCACCAACTCATTGTAATATCTACATTTCAGCCAAATATATGATCAGCAATCAGAGAATGAAAAAGGTGCAGTACATTCTCACCAAAGTATAAAATACTTTCCCTGTGTTTCAAAGTCCTTTGTTAACTGCTATAATTTTAAGACCGACCGCAGTGGCTGTACTATCTGACCATTTCAAGCCTTTTCAGTGTGCTCATTGTCTCCCTCCTCTAGCTCCTCTGAATTCATTGTAGCTTAGATTCTGCCAGTCCAAATACAAGTGCAGAAAGTGAGTCAGTCTGACAGAATGCAACTGCCTCTTCATTGCTGCTTCCAGATTCTTCCATCGGGAGGTTTTGTTTCTGGAACAGCCTGTCCCCATTGCCCTGGAACAAAGTAATCTTCTCACTGGTCTTCACAGTGCGCTTCAAAAAATTTCTTAAAAAGCATTTGTGTGCACACAGCACTCATCCACTTCCACAAATACATTTACTAGTCAGAAATTAATCTGACATTAAGGCTAAAAGCAGTGGTTGCAATGTAAGTGTGAGAGTATATGTGTTGCAAAGATGCAATCTAAACCAGCTTAAATGTCATAAAAATCGGCATCGTGAAATTAAGATTTTAGGCTTTGAGCTGGATGACAGGATCCCTCACCATGAATTCACACAGTTCTATGAAATTAAATCAGACTTCTGTGAGGAAGAGCATCTTTTGGGAACTATTCCCAGCCCTATATAAACGTTTTACATAAGGACACCTCTGGAGAATTTCAGATAGCTTTATTTATCATTCTTTCTTCCCAGTGGGCAACATCATACAACTCTCTGGTGTTGCAAGTAACCACACACATCTGGCACTTTTCTTCCTTTCTTCCTTATTTTCTTCCTTCCTTCTCTCCATCCCTCTCTCCCTCCATCTTTCCTTACCTGGGAATATTTGAGCCTGAAAAGCAATAGGTCTATGGTTGAGGCATAGTGGTCTGGTAAGCATTCAATCTATTTCTGTTACCTAGAATCTGTTTCATGCTACACAGTCCGCAGTGAACAAGTTTGCATGATGAAATGTGCTCTTTTTGTTGTTATGGTGCAGTCATTTCAGTCAATAATAAACTTTTAGAAGTTCTCAAGCATGCATTTTAAAGATTGTTATAATGATTCAGATTTTTAAGTAGCCCCCCAATGCTAATAGAAACATCATTCTCTTACAACCCTGTCCAAAAATATATAATGAGAGTGTACTTGGTGGATGAAACAACTCTTTTAAGCATTTAAATAGATATAAAAATGCATCTTATTTCCTTGTAGGACTGAAAAGAAAAGGACCACCAACATTTTCTGCCTTCTGGTCATCTGGAACCACTGCAGCTCTTTTTTTTTTCTTTGTTTTCTTCTTACTTTTTCTTACTTTTACTTTTTTTCCCTTTTGCTAAAAACAGTTGGAGTTTTAACACCAGTTGGTCAAGACCTAGTATAACAGTATAATCCAGGAAAAATTTAAAAAATCCAACAGATCAAATGTAATTAAAAAGGAAAATAACCCCACAAAAGCCAGGAAATTCACAGTGCAGGAATTGTTAAGCTCCCATCACATGATTGGAAAAGTCGTATTCCATAGCACCTGTGTTGTGCTGATTACACAGTGCAGGAAAACTCACACTTATGCCCAGTATGTTTGGAAAGATACGTAATGGATCATTCTAGACTTTACCAAAACTTAGTAAGCACCTTCTGATAACAGCAGCTCTTTGACCAAGTCCTTAGGAATGTGCTGAAAGAGGCATTTCATCAGGGGAGGTCACACTTCTCAAATGACCAGCAGCACAGACATTCAAACCCTTCTGTAAACAGGCAACTGCTCCCTTCAAAGCCTGAGTAGGAAACAGGAGGAGCTGCATTTCAAAATGTTGCTTGCTGGAAAGTGCAAGTCTTCTGCAATGCTTTGTGGCGTAACCATCCATAAAAAAAATTCTATTTTCCTGTCTCCTAATTCCTGTCCAAACACGTGTCGTGTAGTAAATAGTAAATCTTTTCTCTTCTCTGTCCTGCGTTGGAAATGGCTGCAGCTCACTCTATCTGTGGCACACAGGATAAGAGTGAATTGACACATAGCTCGGTTTGGTTTTATTGCTCTGATGAAACGTGTTGTGTGACATGAACAAGTGCACACGGGTTTTACAGCTGGGTGTTGTGAGCAAGCCTCTTATTAATAAGCGCTCATTCACCCTGACGAGCTAATACAGCTGGCTGGCACCTTCCAGCTTTCCCACTCATTCCACAGGATGCGTGTCCTGAGTGCCTGGCTGCTCACACACCTGTCTGCAACATCAGTCACTTGGTGAAGACAGGCACAGCACTGGCCAAAGAGTCTGCCTTGGGCCTGGCTGGCACTGGGCCCAAGCAGGAGGATGGCTGGGGCTGCACCCTGCTGCCACCAGCCTGACACGGAGGAGACTGCTGCTGCCACCAGCCCCATCACACTGTGGGACCTGCGGGGCACACTGGGCTGAGGGGCTCTGTCCCACCTGGAGACAGTCAGGAGGCAGAGGGAGGGTAGATGGGACTGCTCAAAGTTCTTCTCATCTCACTGGGAGAGCATCTCACCAGTGTTGCTGGTGATAGTAGACAGAAGCCCACAAGTACATCTGGATGCAAGGGTCACATTTTCATATTCAAAAACATGGGATGTCCCCATCCCTGGAGGTGCTCAAGGCCAGGTTGGATGGGTCCTGGGCAGCCTGATCTGGTGGGTGGCAGCCCTGCTCATGGCAGGGGGTTGGTACTGGGTGGGCTTTAAGGCCCCTTCCAACGCAAACTATTCTATGACTCTATGATTCTGTAATTCTATGATTTTCTGATTTTATCATGATATGAATGCTGCTCCGAAAGTAGTGCCTCCAATTTTATTACATTGGCCCACAACGTCAGAGGCAGATGTTGGTGGGATGGCAGCAGAGGCTGAACCTTCCCACCCATATCCCANCCTGATGTTCTGCAAAGACTTTCTGGAAGCCATGGTTTTCCTTGGCAAAACAGCAGCAATTTTTTCATGCTGGTGATTCACATTGCTGCCTAGTGTCATACTCCGAATCAAGTATTTGCATTTTTTCCCCCAATAACAAAACACGATCTCTTTTCCTGATAACCATTTTCTAAATGCCTACTGCTTATAAACACAGAGAACAGAATCCAGGTTTAATCCTGAGCACTCATGTTTTGTTTATATTGTAAAAAAGGATTGCAGTTTGCCAGCTGTAAACCATTCACAGAAATCCTCAGAACAGATTTTTATTTCTGAGGCCTTATTTTCTTCAAAGTTTTGTGGTATAAAGCTGGAATAACTTCATTCAAATTGAGTACTGTTCAGACAAGAGCACTGGCATCTCTGCAAAAGTTTGCTCAAGGTTAGACCCTAAAACACAGCAAGAAATATGTTCTCAAGCCATGTGTTGCCTCTTGAGCTCATATTTTTACAATTTAGGAATTAAAGTGCTATTTAATTTCCTTTCTATATAAGCTGAGTAGACCAATGTTGAGAAGAACAAATGTGTTTTTAAAGTTGGTTCAAATATCATGTATTAGAATTTTTTCAGTTTGAAAATAATGAAATACAATATACTATATATAATATAATTTACTTTGAGATATCATAAGTTTCCTTTTCTAATTTTTTTCCATACTGTAAATCATATAGAGGAATAAATGGATAAAAAGTTTTACAAAACCAAATCTAATAGAAATCATTTCAGGTCAATCATATTATCTGAGTTGACCCAGAATGTTTTTCTTCATTCTTAATTGAGAAAAACAATAACATTTTGGGACACTCTGTTGCCATGGTTACTTCTAATTCAATCAAAAAGAAAGTGCTGTTCCCATTAACTTGCCAGGCTGATTCATAAAATTCAGAGTCATCCAGACTTTCCTGGTTCCTTGTCTCAAAAGTATTCCCAGCTTGTCTGAAGTATGCAGAACTTCACAAAAGAACAGGGAGTCTCTGAGAGGGTAACCTCAGTGAGAATTGACCTGTGTTTTGGAAGGCTTGCCACTGTTAGATGCAGTTGAAAGGGTTTGCTTCAAAACAAGGCAAGTGGAATATGCGGGCCTCAGTGATGGACACCACCACATAAGCTGCTTTTAGTAACAGTAGTTTGTTCACTTCAGAAGGAATTTTTTTCAGGCTAAGACAGCTTGGCCTTCAGCCTCAAATCTCTCCTTAAAAATCGGGAAGATTTCTGCAAATCTTCAAGTTTTCTCTGTGCTTGAGGTGTGTGTTCAGCACGTACACACACAGAGCAGCACTCTCAGAGAATCTAATTTTGAGGGACCTGGTGTCCGTGTAGTACTTCTGAGTAAAGTGGGATGCTGCGTTTTCTCAGAAGCTCTGGCAGGAGATATAATGACAGCATTATTCTCTATTTGTGCAGAAAGATTTCCACTCCTCAGAGGAACAGTGCAGCAATTGTCCTTCTGGCAGAGCATGCGTGCTCAGACGACAGCTGAGTGTAACCCAACCTCAGTCAAGAGAAGTGCCTCCACTAGACGTGCATTTTGGAATGGACGTTGCAGGTTGATGCTGCTGTGCATCCAAACGCACACCTGTGCCCCTGCAGCCTTCCTCCCACTCAAAGCACACAGATGGAAAGAAAAAAAGCTCACATGTGAGGCAAAGAGCTGCTGGCAAGTGTCACTCAGGAGAGCTTTCCTCAGCCAAATGCCAGGCGCCTTTGCCTTCTCCAACCTTTCCTCTGGGGAAGGCATCTGTCAGCAGCTGGCACTCACTCTAACCTGCTCGGCCCAGGCAGGTGGTGGGAGACCCAAGGATGCATCTTGCTCTTTGCAGACAAGGTGTTACTCCAGCAAGTGGGCAGCAAGCTTTTGGCTGAATCAAGTCATGTGAACTCCGGGGGACAAGAAGAGCACACTCATGGACAGCCCAAGCCCCAGCGAAGCACTGACTCAGAGTAGAGTCATGGTGGGTTTGATGAGGGATGCTCGTCCACCAGCTTCAGATGCCTTCCCTCTCCTCCTCTGGGGCAAGAGCTCTGAGCTGCACCGTGCTGCTCTGACAGGATCTCTCACCTCCAGCTAAAGCTGAGCACGCTGCTGCCTCACTTGTGAAGCAGCATTTCTCACCCCTTTCTTCTGTATATCAGCCACCCCAAGGACATCCACTTAATCAGGCTGAATAATAGCAAAAAGGAAAAAAAATCTTAAAAACACCAGCTAAGTATTTTTTAAACCACTTAATGAGGGCCTGCCAGTACTTCTGTGTTGATTGTATTTGGTATACGCACATCTTCTCTCATTAACTGTCTGTGTGAACACTGAAAACATGTAGATTTCTTTTTTAACTTTAATTTTCACCCTGACTCTGTGAGTTTTAGTGACTGCTTGAGAGAAGAAATACATATTTTTACACAACAATACTTTCCTATCTCCAGAGTTACTGATATCCATATAACTATAGCACAGCAATGTTCACACAGATTACAAATTTGAGTTTGATATTTTCACATCGAAAACATATCTATATAAAAATATGTCCTACAAGGGTGTGTATATATACATATATATACATACATATATATATCATGTAGTGTGTACACTGTGTACATATATAGATATATATAGAGAGATATGTGTAGGTGTATATATACCACATGTAAATGGTATATTATATATATATATCATATATAGATATATTCATATAGGTGCTTAGCATACACATAAGGTACATTTAAGTAACATCTAGTGTAAGGCATTTCTATTAAGAGCTTTGAACAATGGTGTCTATTTATCAGACTGGCAAGACAGATGGGTCTGCAATCAATTTTAACCAGCATACCTGACTTAACCTGAAATATTTTCATCCCTAACACGACAGGATTGTTCACTCAGGGGAAAAAAAAAAAAANAAAAAAAAAAAAAACCCTAACATTTCAGTGCTTATTTTCTTTAAATGATATTCAAAACAGCAAGAAATATCTGTTAATCAAATTTATCTTTGCAAAAAGATGAGACAGAAATTATTTAAAACAATGAAAAAATCCATGTCAGAAAAAGCTATGATTTTCATCTCCTTATAGGAAGCATTCTCTAATATTTTCCTTGAAAATATATTGTCGATAGGCCCAGGCAGTGATTATTAAGCTGTCAGACTGTTTGCCACATTCACCGAGGAGATGTGCCTAGAGTTAAAATCAGCTCCACTCCTGGTGCTAGCTAGAGAAACACACCAATATTCAGACTGAACAGTTAAAGTCCAGGGTTCCAATAATGCATTATATTCACTGTCTGCTATATTTTTTATGCACAGGATTCTGTGTGGCGTTTGTCGTTGAATCATCTCAGTGCATGAGCACCATGAAATGAAGTTGTCATCACCGCACTGGAGCCTGGACTTGGAGACTGAGCTGTCAAGGGGTCTAATCATCTCTCTTCCCTTGAGGTATATGGTTTGGTGCTTCTAATCTTTCTGTTGGGTGTTCAGATGGTTTCTAACAGGTAAAATGCAGAAGGCAATGTGTTTTTGTTTTTTGGAGTGATCCCTGGGAGTGAGTGTTACGGGAAAGGGTGCTGCACTCCAGGTTCCATAAAAAGCCCCGGCCCAAAATCTGCTTTGAGACACTTGCACCTACAATCAATTACACCCTCAGCAATAAGACCTGTTCATGACTTTCAGATTTTATTCAGCATATTGCCTTGTCCATATTGACATTTTTCACCTCTGTCAATTTCGAAGAAGGAATACTGTCTGTTGAGTTGCTATGGGTAAATGTAACCTGTTACACACAGTATGCAGACAATGCTTTTCATTAAGGGAATGTTCTCATCAGCTTGATTCATGGAAAGTTACTCATCTTTCTACCTCAAGGAAAGAATAGGTATCTAATTCTGAAAATAGTTATTACATCACATGTGAATAGATGGCTCAAGGTGAGGCAAAGTTGTGAGAATTTAGAGAGGCAGCAAAGATTGCCATGCAATCAGACACTATTCAGCAGAATTTGTGTTGCATCTATAGGAAATACTTCGCAATTAATATACTATGAGCATTCTTGTCCTGTGAGGTGACCTCATACTACTGGTCTTTTCCATCTCTGATTATGCCTGAAGTGCAAGTTACAGCAGATACTCTTGCGTTACTTAACTAATTGTCATCACTTGCTTCATTCATTCCATGATATAATACGTGGTATCCTGTGAAAGCCTTGTAAAAGTGTGTTTACACATCATTATTATAGGGTACTGATGTCAAACTGGGAAAATACCATGAGGTAAATGCTTAATCATTTACTGACCTTTGAGAAATGTATGATAAAAAAAGAAGACAGTGCATACATGGAAATAAAACACGGATGAAAAATGGCCTGATCATTGTTAACAACAGGAGAAGCAGGAATGAGTATGTTTTCTGAGATATAAGATACAAACCACTGCAATTATTTTTGTGAACAAAATTGACTGGGACTGAGACCTTTTGATGTGGCTTTATGTTGTTCTCACCTGACATGTCTTGCCCTGTCTGAACTTAAGTGTGGGTCAGAGAGTCTTGCTGAATATTTGGCTGCATGTCCAATAGTATTCCAGCTTAATATAATTTTAATATGAAGTATGGTTTTTGTTGGTTTCTAGGCACCTGCTTATGTGTTTGAAAAAGAAACAAGTCTTAATTTGAAATTTACAGAAACTGTATCTTCCTCTGCTCCCTGTAACTTACGTATATTAGGGAAAACCTAACATAGAAAAAGAAGGCAAAAGGGAGAGGAGCGGTTGAATGGTTAAAGTAAGACTTATTTTTAGCAATTCTTTACATTTTGTCCTATACAGAACTTTTCCTTAGTCATAGAAATGTAAACAAACCCATACTCTGCCAACAATCGCTGTGTGCTTTCTGGGAAGTTCTTTAGGCATGTGTCCATGAATATGAACAAGTGGATCCAAGCTAACTCAATTTCCTCTTGAAGGAGGCTGGATGTTACTTGGAAGCTAGAGAGATGTGGTAGCAATGTGCTATGTTTGACCTAGGAAGCCTCATACTTACTGGATGGGTTTATTAGCTTGAGCATAATGTCATGCCATCACGGCAACGAGGTGCCTGTCCAGCGTGGCTCAGGGGAGCTTGACTCTGTCCATATGTATCCATGTGAGCAAACTTTTGCTTTTTCTGTACTAGGTGCACATGGTGAACATCTGAGCATCAGGTCTGCAACTGACCAATTTAGTGCCACAAATACAACCCTGAATTTCTTAAAGCCTTTGTTCATCTGTGGTCTCATCCTGGTGTTGATTAATATCCACAAATGTTTTTCTGGCTCCTAAAGGTCTGCCTGGTGTGCCCAGGACTGCCTCAGACATTGAGTGAGGTAGGCATTTCTCTTTCCATCTAACCTGTAGAGCTTGACCAGTGGGTGTGTTCAGCACATTCCTAATCAATCAGCCTCTGCTCAAAACATTGTTGGGAGCTGAGGAAGACGATCCTTTTCATCCAGAATCTCTGTGGCTCATGTACTTGTTAGTCATGTAGACTGTCTCTATACACTGCTCTATACTGAAGATTAAAGAGGCAGCATTCATCTGGAATCCAGCCCTGTTCCATTGTGTGGCTTGTCTTTTTCAATATTGATTGCAACGAGGATGGATATGGAGAGCTGTAGATGGTGGCTGGCCAGTCAATTGCAAGGTGAAAGCATTAGGATCCAGTACCACCAGACACAGCATGTGCCACCAGGCTTTCTTATCATAACCAAAGGTCACGAACATTTCACATCACAGTGTGTTTAAAAAAAAAAAAGACTGAGCTGTTCATCTGAAGAGAAGAAATTGTGTTTACCTCAAGAAAATCTTTAGGTTCTCAATAGAAGGAAAAAGCTTCCTCAGTAAAAGCTAGAGAAACAGTACTGCAAGTGTAGGTGATGAGGATTTAGAAGGCATTCTTGTTTTCACTGTTTATTCTTGGCCACCTTAAGAAATTTCCAGTCCAGATGATTACATTCAAAGGAGCCACATTGTAGAGGGAACATGGGCTTTATCTTAGAAGGTAAGAAAATAAGACAGTAGATGGGGAAATACATTCTGCAGTAATACATCAAAATTACCACAGGGGTTTCTGCTATCCTGTCAAACAGTAATGATAGCACCACAGTATAGCACAGAGATATGGTGACAAAAAACATTTGCTCCATTATCTGCATTATTACTGAATTCCTGCATGGCTAATGAAGAAGGAAAAGAGACCTCCACTAAGTGAAAAATAGTTACAGATTCTTTTGATAATTGGGAGTTTCTTCCAAAATAATTTATTAGATAAAGGGATGGATAATCAAGTAAAGTCAACTTTATCCTGAATGAGGAATAACTATTTTTCTGTTCTTCATGGTTGTTTTGTTTTGTTTTTTTCCCCTTCTCTCCGCTGGCTGCTTAAACATTTGATAGTTTAATATGGTAATTGAATCTGGAAAATATATGGACATTGTTCAAAGAATATATGCTTATTACGTCCCTTGTTGTATCATTATTCTGTGCATCGCTATGGTTACTGCAATAAAAAGGTAGATTTTTTTTTCCCTTGTGTAACTTAGCAGAGTAGTGCATAAATATTTACTAAACAGCATAGAAACTGAATCTCCAAAGTTCTTTAAAACAAATCTCTAATTATGGAACATATTCAGCTCTACTAAATTACATGTCCAAACAAACATTTGCTGAACGGATTTCAGCCATTTCAATGTTCATTTTGTGCTAGAGCTAAAAGGAAGAATTCTCTTCAGCAGAGCTTGCAGATTTATTTCTCTTCTTTTTCTTTTTTCACATTGAGGGGTTTTCTGTTGTAAATCTAAGCATAAACACTCCTGGGACAGTCAGATGCATGCAAGCTGATTCAATATTTGATGAAATGAAGAGAAAACACAGGCGTAAAAGTATTGACTACTCCAAAATTTAAAAAAATAATACCCTGACATGGCAAAACTAAATTTCTTTGCCAAGATTTCCTTGGCTTCTTGTTCTCCACCTAATATTAACGTTTTTTGATGTCCGTAGCTTGGTCAAAATCTCAAATAGGCAACTGCCTTAGTTCTACTTTTGATTATTATTTAAAATAAGCCCTCTGGGCTGACCTTCAGGTACTCTGCACCCATATGATTTTAAGCAAGCTCAGGTGTGACTAAAGCACCTAGAAAAGGACACTGCTTTCTTCTTTTTCTATTCCATGTCCCAGCCCTAGCTTTGTAACACATTTTTGGACAGATTTCTGAAACAGCTTAGCCTCTAAGCTCTGTTGAAATCCTGGCCATACTGCTCTGGGGTCCAAATGGAGCACAGCCCACTGCAGAATCCATTCTGAAAAACATTGGTGTGGCTGGCAGGACTGTGCAATAAAAAACAGCTGCTGTATCTTGAGAAGTTACCTCCTTTGGAAAAGACAACCGTGCGCTGTTCTTAATGGTAACAGCAGTAAGATTAATGTCTTGCTGTATGTTCCTCTCTGACTAGCAAATCTGAGAATTGGCCATTTGGCTGAACATTTTGTTCTGCTAGCAAGGAGAAAAAACAAGTATCAGCAATTCACAGACCTTTTAGTCTGTGAATACAGCAAGTAAAACGCCACGTTCGGCAAATCTCTTGTGCTTTCACTATCCCTCCTCAGATTTGTGCTTGTTCTGATGGTCATCTCCTGGCTCAGAGAAGCACATCCATAACACTCCTCTGCGCAGAATTTTGGGGACAAGCTACAGCTCCCGTTGAATTCAGCGTAAGTTTCAAGAAGACTGACAATCAACAGTGAGAATATTGAAATGTTATCTTGCTTCAGTAAGTGCACCTGCTGGTGACTTTGGCAGGGTTTCTTTCCAAATAATCATCTAAACAAAACTGGAGCTGGTTTTGGTAAGTGCATCCTCTAAAGCACCTGCTGGATTGCAATCTGTGGGAATTAAACCAAGCCTGTTTCAAGGGAGGAGCAAACAAAACTTGCTGAAATCTTCATATGCTGTCATCCAGTATTAAATCATAGTTACTACAGGATATTGTTTGTAATTTTCCATTTCATTCCAAAAACTACTAATAAATAATTTAAAGCGTATAAACTTGTCAGTAAACTGTTCAAGCAATACCGTAAGAAAGGACTTGCGACTCTACTGGCATTGAAACTACACATAGGTTGTAAAACAATTTGTCGGCTGCAAATGAGGGAAGCCCTACCCAAAAAAGCAATATAATTAGGCATTTTTTATTACATTGTGTTTGCGTAATTCCTCTCCTTGAAGGGTTTGAACAGGAAGGAGGATGGCCTTTGGCTGCAGAACTGCAGGTAATATATTGACAGCCACTGCATTTGAATGCTTGCTAGCAAACAAAAAACGTAATACCTAAGACGCAATAAATGAGAACAGCTTGAAAACACCACACACTGTTTCTCTTCATTTGTGTAATGTTACTGAATTCAGTTACTTCACATTTTTGTAAAGCTTTAGATTAAGCAAAACGTAATCTATTTAGAGATTTTCTCTCCTACAAGATTTATTGTTCTGCACACCCTATTAGAAATAAAAACAGTGATAATTCAAAAAAGCATTATATTAAATCTCACTTAGGTGATGTCTCCAGAAAAGGGCAATCTTACACTGAAGTGTTTTCCAGATGGGGCAAATGCAAATACTCAAAAGCTGTCTCTGTGAAAAAATAGAAGAACAATGCCATAATTCCTGAGCTAGCTTTCCTAAATGACTGTCTATTTCCTGGGCCACTTTGAATTAGTATTGTCAGGCCAGGATCTTAATCTGAGTCTCTCTAGGTTCCACAAGAAAGCTTTGGCTCCTGGAGTCTACGGATGAAACAGAAACTTCTGCTTCCGATGTATATCAGAAGCATTTCTGCTTCTCAGGTCTCTGAAGGAGGAATCTGAAACCATGAAAAAAGAAAGTGCAATATCCACATATTCTCATTTTTTAAAGTATTCTTCAGGTACCCTGGGTCACTACTCTAGACCTGTCATCAGATCTGGTGATAACTCTAAATAGACAAGTTTTTGCACTGGAAATATTCTGTAAAATGAGAAGTGGAAGAGCATAGCTTCCTTGTATCAGAGAGTGCTCATACGCATCCTCAGAGACCACCTCTAGAGCAGAGGGTGCATTTATGTGATGGCCTGGTGTGCCTGATGTACAACCTTGCTGTCTGTGGGGACATTTTGTAGCTGGAGTTAACTAGTGCTACCTCTCAGCCATACACACAAGCTCCGGCCTAAGAGGAATCATTTGTCAAAACTTGGCTGGCCTTTATTCATAAGCTGCTAGCATGACGTTTTTGGTCATGGGCCAAGGGATTTTATGGTGCTTTTCCACAAATGTCTTTGCTCTGAATCTGTGTGTATTCTGGAAGGACCAAATCTTCCTACAACTTCTTCAGAAAGCCCTGACAAGCATGGCACTGCTGAGATCCATGGGGTTCACTCCTGGAAGTCATGCAAGCACACACTGCATGCCAGTATCACAGCGAATATGGAAACTCACACATTATCTCTTAGCATGATTACTGTTCTTACAAAGGGCTTCAATCAGGAATGTGGACAGCTTGAGCCTGTAAGGGAGTGAATCTGCATACACTAATGCTGGGTGTCCTTAGTGCCTTTGGTTTGCCAGTAATGCCAACTGCTTTTGTGGATGGATGCAGTTATTGAAGCACAATTCAGATAAAATTGCCCATCTTCTTTTTTGTGAAAATATGTGGCAAATCCTTGATTTTCCTCTTCTTTTCATTCTGTGTGGCCATTTCCAAGTTGCTCCAGAAGCCAAGACTTCTGAAATATATGCACTGTTCTCACTTGTGATAAGATTGCATGTAAACTCCGTATTAACAAAAATTAAGGAAAAATAATAATTCAATGCTTTTTCATGCAATAATTTTAATCTGATATTAATTAAATGTTCATCGAAGCTGGAAGCTTCGTAAGAAGCTTCATAAGTTCGCTACGAACTAGATGTAATTTCCATTACCTCTTTGTCTTCCTAGTCCTCTTAATAGAATTCTAGTCTTCTAGGCTGAAGTTCATTATGGTGTCTGTGGAATTTTTTCATAACCAGATCCTGCTTAATGTGCTGTAATTACAGTACTAACAATTTTTTTGAGCAGAAACAGTAACCCATGAGAGAATATCATCAGATGGGACGAGGACTAGTCAGCCATGCCTTCAAATGCTTAACCAAGCACTTGTCTGTCTAGGCCTATAAAAGGAAAGTCCAAAGTTAGGTATCAAACTGAAAAGAGCCAGTAAGCCCTTTCAGCAGTGTAGCAGTGTCTTCCAGAAATAACTCATGTGAGTGCATGGAGATTAATTTTACTGCTCACTGACTAAAGTAAAGGGGCTTAGTGGTCCTCTGGCTAGCTTTGCCCATGGTCATCCTGGAACCAAGGGTCCCAGAGACAACAGTGCAGAAATGTCTGTGTGAGTTGCACACAAGCTAGCTCAGGCTGAGAGGCAGCTTAGCTGATTTAACCCCACCTAATACATCCTTTCATTTTGCCTGTATCATTGCACTCTGATGTCATGCTAAAGTCACCCTTTGTAAAATAATGGGAATCAGTGAAAGATCTTCATATAGTTCAAATTAAGGAGTGAGCACCAGTCCCCTAGAGGTAATATTCAACTTTCTCACATGCCAGAATTGCCCTAGTAGTATGACCCCATTCAGAAAATAAACCTTTTTTCTCCTGTGTCACTCATAGAAACACCACAGAAATATGAGAATAGTCCAAAGAACTTTGCATTAATTTTGGTATTTTTTTTTAGAATTTTGACTATGGCTATGGCATACATACAAATAAGAGGAAAGTTCTGTTGTAATCACTGATTTACAGCCTTTGCAACTAGATCTCGGCAGGGATGAGTATGTGACTTCTGAAGGATGCCAGTGGCTTTCTTGACACATGTAATCACAGCAATAGCAAGCTGACTAGGAAGAGGAGTTATTTAGGAGTTATTTTGTGTTTTCGTTCACCTGACAGAGTCCATAATCCTTTGATTTCACTGGAATGCAGTTGAGCTTTCTGTGCAAGAAATTAAGATGAAACAATTTTTCCTGCCTTTGTTTTCAGTGCAGGCTTTTTAAACTCCTTAAAAAAGCTTTTCTGTTTATTTGTTTTTGTCTGTTTGTTTCTTCATTTGAGTGAATTGCTTTTGCTAAAAAATACAGCAAAAACACCTTAACAGAAACCACAACTTCAATTAAAAATACATAAAACACAGATGATCAGAACATCTGCAACCTGAACAAGGCTCATATGGAGCTATTATTTTTAAACCAGAAATTTAATCTGTAAAGTTCTTTTGTGGTTTCTGCATATAGAGGCTTCCAAATTTTCTCTTTCATGTCGTTGGGGGGGGGTTCTTTTTTATTCTTTTTTTTTATTTTTCATTTTTAACTCCAGAATAAATATGTTTAAAAATTAAACAAATAATCTGGAAGGTGTTGAAAACAATTATATTACTCCTCTATTTATAATTAATTTATTTTAAAGTAATAAATTAGACTGAAGGTCCATAGCATGTTGGTTTTGTTGTTCATTTGTTTCAGAAAGACTCATCATGTCTTACTGTTGCTGCAAAAACGAATGGGAACTGCCAACGATATGATGTGTTGATCATATCACTAGGCATGGGCGAGAGAGACTAAGTTACCTGTCTTTGATCTCTAGAGGAAAACGGAGCACATGGTCCTTCTGATTTTAAAACTAAGAGTTATGTTACCTAACCTTAGATCTACAGCTTAAAATAACAAAATAAGGGAAAAAACATGAGGTTCCAAATGGGAATAAACACTGTAAAAGAAAATTTTGAGGGGAAAGCAGGTTCAGTGGCAAGTGGGAATGGCTTTCATATTGAAGACACATTGAGAAGCATAGACCATTTATCAGGAAATGCCTTATCCTTAACCAGCTTCGTCCCCAAGCTCAGAGTATGTTCACAATTCCCAGAATCCAGGGTGGTAATTTACTCCATGAAAAACTGGGGGAAAGTACAATATTGGACCTGCCTTTCCTGGTTGAAAATTATCTCTTCATTGGAATGTTAGGAAGCTTTGTGACTCTTGGGTAACACATAGAGCTTGTTTATCCTGGAGTTCGTTTGATCTCAATTACTGCCAAACTCCTCCTGCTATTTGCTCTCAGTGACAGCTGTGAGCACAGGTTCTTCTGGGTCAGCCATATCACGGAGCCAAATGCACTGAATTCTCAGTGCTGTATGCAGGGTTGTAGTGATGAGTCACAAAACAAAAACTTGATAAACTGAAGACCCAACAGTTACGTTTTCCAGGCCTAAGAGAAAAACATTTGAACTCTGAAGTTTTCCATCTGGAAGACCAAAAGTAAAGATTGGAAAGCGAAGACCACCTCAAGTTCACCTCTAAAAATAAAGGTGCTTAGTGCTTTGTTCCCACTTGATTCCTTTGAATCAAAAATCCTTCCTCAAAATCCTTCCTCAAACGATTCTATGATTCTGTGATTGGAATAGCGAGTTCTGGGACTGGGTCACCTGCTCTGGGACATGGAGTACCTTTTGTTTGGGAATACTTGGCTTCACAGCAACTGCCTTATGAGAAGAGTTCAGGAGCTCTGTAGAACATAGCTAGAGATCCACTAAGCTCCATTTTGATTTCTTCTCACTTATTGCTGGGAGCTCACAAGCAGCTTCAGCAGCTCTTCAGTTCAGAAAGTCCTAAAGGTCAGCACTCCATTTCTTTAGAAGATAAAGTGGCAGCAAGGCGAAGAAGCTTTGCACTTGTGGCTGTGGAGCCACCATAAGAAAAGGCTGAAATACAAATCCCAGTACAGTTTGCATCTGCACATACCAGGGGAAAGTGTGTGCAAGTGTGCCACATAGGCCTAACACAACGTGCAGCTAACTTAAGACCAGATCTGGCCCCTCAGCAATCAGCAAAAGCAACACCCAAAAAATCTTCCCTGCACTTCTGTTGCTTTTGGATGAGGTTATGTGTGCTGTGGCTTTGGTTCAAAGCAGTAGCAACAATGTCCATAATTAACATTTAGCACTGGAGGGGAAGCAAAAACTGACCCCATGACCAAAATGGAAGAATCATAGTCTCAACTGAGTATTAAAGCGTTTGTGGAAGGAAACCTGTGTTTTCAGGGATTTTTTCTGGAGCAAAAAATGAGTTAATAGAGTAGAATGTCAAGTTATACATTAAAAATAAACACCGGGCAGAGCACTGCCACATCTGGAGCACACAACAGTATTTAAATTACATTTGGCTTGTCACTGTGTGTTTCCCAGCTGTTAGGGCACAGAGAAGGATGATTAAAAGCAGCAGGTTACCATGGTATTTAATAGATTGCTGTTGAACAATTTGTGTGTTTGTGATCTGAGTGAGAATCATCTGGCAAGTTGTGGCTATGGAGGAGGAAGACGATGTTTAAGACTGGTAATGAGTTTATCAAAGCCATTTACATTAAGTTCTGGGGCAAGAAGCAAAGATTTCAGAGCATTGAAAAGCTGTAGGAATCACGATGTAGTTAAATTAGAGGGGTACTTAAAGCAGACTAAAGTCTATCTAGCTTAAAAGAAATCCAAAATGCATACATTGATATGTCACACATGAACTATATCAGCTAAGGCCCCGAACCACCAGATAAAGAAGAGAACACAAGCAAAAGAAAGTTAGATTCTGACAAAATACATGAAGGATGAAGAAAATTGGTTGTGGTAGTCCAATTGATTTTCTGGTGCTCTGAGCTCCGGTTGCAATTCATCCACAACTGGGTTCATTTCCAAATTGCACAGGACATACAGCAGAGACTGCAGTTCCCACCTCAGAGGGGACTCAGAAGACTCCTGTGATGTGCTTGTAACTTCAGATTTGAACACACGAAACCTCACAGTGGTACGACAGCTGAATCTCCCTCAGAAATCTTTACAGCCTTGATGAAGGCCTACTGTGAGCTTGTGGCAACCTTGGTGTGAATGCCAAGAGCTATAAGGAAATTGGAAGACTTTCAACACTGCCTCACATGGTCCAAACAGATAAGGGTAAGCTGTGTTTTATTAATGTGTACAAATTCCAGATGAGCATTCTTCTGAGTTTACCAAGGTTTCGTTCAACATTTCATGATTTTGCATCTTCATCTGAAAAAAAATACAGTCCTTTTTGTCTCAATCAGTAAACACTTTGCCTTTCTTCTTTCCTGAAATCTTTCTGGTGCAATGTGCACCTCTGGTGCACCTCCACTGCAACCCCCCACATATTCAGATATTATGAATCAGGATGGCTGTTTCCTGAGATATCAAGAAACCAAGCGTTGGTAGGAAGGATGAATTGAGTTCTTTGTACTTGCCTTGATTTCTGAAGCTGCAGGATGCAGTCATCATATGTGTTCCTGCTTTTCTGTATGGACTGACAAGGAATAAACTTTAATTATTACTTAATATAAAGCTGTGACTCTCACATATACACCTGTCTCCAGACGCTGAAGTTTAAAGAATGAAACCAAACAGGTAAAACAGGACTTTGGGTTCCAACCCTGCAATCTGAAAGATCATGAGAAGCAGAAAACTATGACAATAAAATGAGTGTCTTTATTTTACCAAAATACTGACACAATAGTAGCTACTGAAGTCATCTGAGTTAATTTGCAGGCACTTCTTCAAGTATAAGCATTCTGCAATGTATGAGGCCAAAACTTCTCCTCCTCTATGGGTAATACAGTTTCCCTTGACATGGGAGCAAACCAGAGGAGACAGAGAAGGAGCTTTTGCTGTCACCTTCTGATCCCAACTTGCCAGCAAAACTCGTCTCAGCAGCTGCAGAGAAGGAAATGGCCACTACCGATCATTTCTCTTTTCTAGGTAATGCAATGACATGCTGCTTCTCACTCCAGGTCACATCAGAGCCAACAATGCTCTGCCTGTGCATTTTCTTCTGTATCTTTATTGTGAGCTGCTCCAGGCTCCTTACAATGTCATCTAAGCTTCACAGTTGATATTATCATGTAAGAGTTAGCAGTCCTAAGTTAGCACATCCTGAAATTTTTCTTTTAATTTGCACACCCCCTCACTGCACATGCTTGGTTTTTGTGGAGAGAGAATGAGTGTATCAGGAGCTGGTGATCATTTTGCTTATTTTCAAAATAATCGTAAATGAATTTTGGTTATGATTACACCAGACTGGCAGTGCTTACTTCTACACACTTTTCTTCTTGAGAGAGTAATTGCAGTGTAACAGTATAAAGCAATTATGAAAATGCTGATCTTTAACTGTGTTCATCAAACATATGTTTACTTATGAATTTTCTCCTGAACAAATATTAAATGTTATTTAGCATATTCTTTCAGAAACAGTATCTGCTTTTCCACATGCAGCAACACTAGAAATCTATAACACATAAAATATCAGTTCTTATTACTTACAGCACATTCCTATGGAATTCACTCAAACTGTGATAAAACATTTGGCCATACCCCAGGATGCCACATTCAGAGCCTTGGTGCTGCAAGCCATTGCTCAGAAGAAAAATCCTTAGTCAGATTTTTTTGTCTACAGGTTTATTTTCACACGTTTTTATTACACATTACTCAAGGGAATTACTCAATGTCAAGAATAAATATTGGAAAAAAAAAAGTGTTTAGCTCTGTAGAAATTAATAAATATGTGAACAATTGAAACCAAAACAAATATACCTTTATTTCAGCACCTTTAAATTTAAGAACTTATTTTATAACAGTTCTTTAGCCTAAGTGAGCCATAATGTAAATAGCTTTAAAAATCAAATCACACTGAATAGACCAGACAGAATTTTAATCTAGCAAAACGATTTATAGACTCGCAAGCCTCCATGCTCGAATAAAGGAAAGTACGCAAAATAACCAATTTACAGTAGTGGAAACAAAAGGAGAGATTGTAAACAGCAGATTAATATTTATGTGAAAAGATATTCATTTTTCATTTAAAAGAAGCAAATCAATGTTTCCAAATAACTTTTTCATAGCGATATATAATTGGCAGTTAAGTTTTCAAAAAAGTTTACACGGTAAGAAAATACCAAATTAGAGAGGGCATCACAGTGGCTGGTAAGGTAAGATTTATTTGCTAGTGTTCATTGACTGAGCATTAGGTTTCAAGGATGTGTGTTTATTTGTCAGTCAAGCCCCAGAAGAGCAACATTTCCCCACTTTAGATTGTAAACAAATGCTCGGAACTTGTGGTTCCCCCATGCCTCCATCTTGAGGCCAAATCCCAGCAGTCAAGAGAAAGATTAATAACTGAGATGGTGAATAGGCTTAGTGACTGGTGATCCGGAAACAGGTGCTTTTCCTTCTGATTTTATTCCCGCTGCAGATGTAGACCTACCACCTTAACTCTGAATTTCTACTTGATTTTCCCTCAGTCATTTCTGGGCAGCCTGTTCAGGCTGTGTTCAGACGTTGAAGTGAAACAGCAAAGCGTATTTGTAAGCATTCATTGCCAGACCAGGCAAAGAGAGTCAACACTATGTAGAAGTTAAACTTTATTTAAGATTCATGCTTGTAAAATCCCTGCATGCAGTTAATTATGGACACAGCACATACTAGTCCATAATGGAACTTTGTTTCCAGGAATCAGGTGCGATGTCAAGAAAAGAGAAATCCAACTGGAGTGGTGGGGTTCTCTGAGCTTCCTTTGTTTTTTGTTCTGCTCTATTCAGTTTTCTTGTTTTAATAGACTGATCTCTGTATCAGAGAAGAGGGTGCAGAGATAAAAGAAATGTGAATAACTGTAATATAACTGATATTTAAAAGCATTAAACATTTACTGTAAATAGTTTATCACCTGATTGTTCCCTGCAGAGTAAACACTTGTTCTGGTTTCAGCAGGCAGGCCTGGAAACCCCACACAGCCTTTCGCTCACCCCCCCCCTCCTCCCAGCTGGGATGGGGGAGAGAATCGAGAAATAAGGTAGAACTCGGGGGTTGAGATAAAAACTATTTACTAACAGAAAGAAGAAAATAGAGTACAATAACAGTAATGATAATTATATACAAAATAAGTGATTGTACAAAGCAATCGCTCACCGACCGCGACCGATGCTCAGCCAATCCCCAAGCAAACGGGCCCTCCCCGCTCACTTCCCTTCCTTATATTACATGATGTCATATGGTATGGAATATCCCTTTTGGTCAGTTTGGGTCAGCTGCCCCATTCTTGTCCCCTCCTAGCTCCCTGCGCCCCCCCCCAGCCTCTTTACTCTCCTGGCAGAGACATACAAATGTCCTTGGTTCTGTTCAGCGCTGCCGGGTGTTATCAGCCATGTTTTCTTTCTAGAACCAAAACACAGCTTTGTAGCAGACACTGAGAGAAAGTTTCAGTTAGAAACTAAGACAACACTGAACACAAAAAAACCCATGTCACTCTATAAGCATAGCACAGAGACCTGGGAAATGACAATCATGAAAAGACTGTAATGTTAAAGTTCAGAAAATCATTAATTGCACAGTCACAGAATCATAGGAGTTGGAAGGGGCTACTGGAGATCACCAAGCCCAAACCCCTGCTAAAGCAGGTTCGCTAGAATAGGTCACACAGGAAAGTGTTCAGGAGAGTTTGAGTATCTCCAGAGAAGAAGACTCCACAGCCTCTCTGGGCAGCCTGTTCCAGTGCTCTGCCACCCTCACAGGGAAGAATTTCTTCCTCATGTTCAGATGGAATTTCCTGTGTTCTAGTTTGTGCCCATTGCCCTTTGTTCTGTTGCTACTGAATGGTACTACTGAAAAGAGCCTGGTCCCACCCACTTGACTCCCACCCTTTAGGTATTTATGTTTACAAGCATTGATAAGGTCCCCTTTCAGTCTCCCCTTCTCCAGGCTGACCAGCCCCAGGTCTCTCAGCCTCTCCTCATAAGGAAGATGCTCCAGGTCCCCAGTCATTTCTGTGGCCTTCCACTGGACTCTCTCCAGTAGTTCCTTGTCTCTCTTGAACTGGGGAACCCAGAACTGGACACAGCACTCCAGATATGGCCTCCTCAGGGCAGAGTAGAGGGGGAGGATCACCTCCCTCGACCTGCTGGCCACACTCTTTTTAATGGACCCCAGGATCCCATTGGCCTTCTTGGCCACCAGGGCACACTGCTGGCTCGTGGCCAACCTGTTGTCCACCAGGACCCCAGGTCCTTCTTCACAGAGCTCCTCTCCTGTAGGTCAGCCCCTAACCTGTACTGTACAGTATGCATGCAGTTATTTCTCCCCAGGTGTAGGACTCTGCACTTGCCCTTGCTGAACCCCATCAGGTTCCTCTCAGCCCAGATCTCCAGCCTGTCCTGTAAATGTGTCCAGATAGGTACTATTTTACAAACAAATCTAAGCCATTCTCTGGCTATGATTAATCAGACTTGGAGGAGTTTATTCACAAAAGGTCCCTAATATTAATGTTTCCCAAATCAATGATGCTTTCAGTGTTTACAGCTTTCCACAGCTTTGCTCAGATTCCTGATATCAAATATATACATTGTGTTTGGGAAAGAAAAGAAATACAATGCCATTTAGTACTTTATGCCTAATGGGAACAAACCATAATCTGATATAGAAGACAAGGATTCTGGAAGAACCTAAAATCCTGTGTTTGTTCACAAAATTGCAAATAGACAAGATACTTAAAACCAGTCCCCTTCACAACACTGAATGCTACACTGCTGTCTGACATCGTGGATAAAAACATGTTACATGATAACAGTTTCATATACTTGTATTTTACATTGATAGATCTTCTCTTGCACATCTTCCAGTGCTGAAGCTATTCGTTCACTGGAGAAACTAAGGCAGAAGGGACTTTTCTGAGATGACCTGGCAGGAGAATTTCTGCTTACTTGCCTGCCCTGCCTGCCACAGTGCGGGGTAGTGGTGTGTTTCAGCAGTGGTAACAGTGACATGAAAGACAAGTCACATTCTGGACAGCCATACACAGCTGTCACACCACAAAATGAAGAGCATCTTAATCAACTCATCCACACCAATCATTTTGTGGTGGTGACTATGTGAAAAAAGACAGTTTTGTAACTGAACATTTGTTCTATCAACCAATGTTACCGTGCTCTTAGTACCTGTTGTAGTTTCCATGGAAATAAATAGGAGACATTACTTTGGAGGGACCTATGTACCTTGGTTTGGCTTTACCTTCAGATACTGCTAATTTGACAAAATATCTTTTCTTCCAACCTGTACTCTAAAACCTTGTCCTGCAGCTCCTGATGATTTTTTTTCCATCTATATGCACTGTGAAGTAGTACATACAATCAAGGGAAAAAAAGTCAATATTATACATATGCTATCTCCATTGCATATTGATAGAACAGATATTCTACCTTTCCTTTCTAGCAATTCAAGCTCATATTCATATTTTGTAGTCAGTGTCCATATTCAGCAAAAAATGATTATTTATTCGTTTGAATTCATTGGACTTATGTTGACAGTCGCGGGAAGATTTAAAATTCTTTGGATCTGACTGTTTATAAAATAAGAACTCTGTAAATTATAAAAATAATTGCCAGTGATACACAATTTATGCAATTGTATAAGGATTTCAAGTATGCAAAGAGACTGAAAGCTGTAGTGGAGCTTTATGCCAGACAGTAAATTTGTGATGATTTTAAGACCAAAATCTAGTAATGCATGTCATTGCACGTTTTATGAGTGTTTTTCTTGTCTCACAGTGTCGCCACCTCTGTGCAGCCTGCCATTCACCCCACATCTTTGAGTTCCACCTTGCCCATGAGATACCAGCTCTGTATGGAAATACTTCATGTGATTTCCAGTCGAGTCCAGGCATGTTAAAAGATAGATACGTACGTAGGAATTTCCTCATCAAGCCAGGCTGTGGTGAGCGTTAGAGATATTCCCATTTTTGGCTCTGGTACACATGCTCCCTAGTGCTAACTCAAAGTTTACAACCTTTATGACTTACACAGTTATTGGAAGGTAACTTACCATGCAAGGTCAGCTTCTGTTGGAAGTGCCTCTTGAAAAGCATAGTGACAGTTGTGTTGTGTTCATTACTGAAACAGAAGCAGTTGGATTAACTTTGCACCACTAAAGGGAGTCACCTGGCCTGATCAGTATGAGGAAATGCGCATTTATCAGGCTTACCTCATTCTGACATAGAGAAAATGGCTACAGTTAGTGAAGACTTCCATGATTCATACCAAACAAAACAAAACAAAACATAAGAAAGGTTATCAGTCATAAAACCTGTTCTTATTCTTCTCCTAAACCACAATGCATATCGCATTCATAAAACCAGAGAGTTAAGCAACTCCTTTTTATTCCCGTAAATAGAGAGAGCATCAGGTAGTTCTTCCTGTCACACGGCCAACCTGCTTTGGAAATGCCGACTGCACACTGGATGAGGAGAGTTTCCAAAGCACTGTAGAGACAGGAGTTTTGAGTGAAAAGAGTTTCCTAAGACATTGGGATCATCGGTCTGCTGACTGACAGACTACATCTCATAGCAGCTTTTGAAAACTTGCTTCTGTGTCGTGACACTTGTTCTGGTCCTGCTGCAGCGTTATTGGAAAGCTCTGCTGTGTAACCCACAACCTGGACATTAAAACAGACAGTTTTTTGTGTGTCAGGATGGACAACCTTACCTGCGTGAAAGATTGCATAAAATAAATTTAAGGGAGGAAGGATATAGACATTTTCACTGTTTGACAATTAATAGGTCTTTTTCTCTAAGAAACAGAGGCAAAATTTCAGCAACCTTCACTTGTCCTTACCAATGATATCTCCTATCTCTTTCACTGTATGTAAATGGTTTAACTGGGAACCATAAGGTCTTGGCTCCAATTTGCAAAGTGCTGCCACGAGCCTACAGCCAGAAAACTGGGGAAGATTAAAGTTACCTTCCAGATGTTCAAGAAGGTGGTTTTCTGCACTTCCTAAATAAATAAATAACAGAAAACATCAAAATAATATTAAAATGATTTCTTAAAGGGAATGTAAGGCCAAGAAGAATTTGGAGTAACACCTGGTACTTAGTGGCTGAAAAAACTCTTACTATTCTTTTACAGTCCTCTCTTCTTTTTCCCTTTCTCCTGAGGGTACTCCTGCAGGGCCAGATAGATATTTTCCCCCTCCTGAAGTAGGACTCACTTGCAGTTGAGGATCATTGAGCTGTGGGGTAAGGTCACCAGTCCTGCAGGGTATCAGAGTCCAATTTGATGCAATGCTGCTGTGGCAACATGAGCCACTTCCCCTCCATGATCTCCCTCAGATTGCTCCTTCTCTTCAGCTGCTCTGTCACCTACTACAGCCTCCCCTGGGCTCAGTGTTGAATCAGTTCCCCGGTCAGATCACATGCAATATTTAGGAACATATTGTCTTTCCATACATGCAGATCACCCTAAAGCAGTCTTCCATTTCTTAGCCCCCAGGTAACTCTTAATTTTAAACCAGACTTCCACTTTCTCAACTCCGTCTTTTTCAATACAGGGCTGGAATCTGTTCCCTGAGATTTGATGGGAACAGGCTCACTAAAGCCTTGTTGTGCAAGCCAGATTTTCATTTCCATTACTGATGTAAACCATTACCATTTTTCCACTTTGTAGAACGCCTCTTCCTTTCATTTTTAACGTAATTCCTCCTATACACAATAAAATAACATATGTAAAATGTTCAGGTCTGTCTGTTAGCTCTTTCTACTTGTTTCTTCTTCTTTCCACTTTTGTGGAAGCTTTTGTATGTAATCTTTTCGGAATTTGTTTGCTTTGCGTTCTCTTTTGGGGAAATGATTTCTCTTTGAGGTGCCAAGCACCAAATTTTAATGTCCAGAGAAGCTACTTTTTTATGCAGTATACAAAACTGATGAGGCCTTAATCAGAAGTTCCCTATTCTCTTTCCTCTTCTTCCACCCCTGAAATCCAGACTTTGAAAAGATCAGAAAAACAGTCTGGTGAAGAGAAAGGGAGCAAAGGAGGGACAAGTGGAGATGCCTGAACGTAATTTGGTTGTATTTCCACTTTAAAGAGTGGTCATGTTGTAAAGGAGCAAAAATAATGTGGTAGAGTAACATCTGTAAGCCTGAGCAAGCATGCTTCTAATTGTGCTGGGGTGGGCTTTCACCATTATCAGATGTAGAACTATGCATCTTTGGAATGAAAAATATATTGTAAAAGATATTTGGCAAAGGTTACTCAAGAACAACAAACTGAAGGAACTACAGCAATGTTTTAGGAGCTGACAGCAATTGATTGCACGTAGTTTAAGTGTGACTTTCCTCTCCAGCAGTTTTGTGATAGCACTGCAGGATTTGATACTAGGAGATCTAGGAAGAAGCGCTGGAAGGGTCCTGAGTTTTGGCAACAAGAACTCGGGAGAACTTCAAATAATAAATATTCCACTTTGATAAAGGAATAACTTCTTACGACACTTAAGACACTGGCTCTTCTCCTTTTCTCCTCCCTGAAAAGTACAGTTCTGTGTTGCATTTGATTCATATTGTCAAGTAAGGGTTTCCCAGGTTTCTGTAGGCGGACTCAACCTATGCTCATGAGTGAAGAAGTTGCTGAATCTGGCAGTTGAGTACAGAAAGTCAAGCAACAGTGTGTGACGACAAGTAAGAGTTGACACAGTGAGTCAACGAGAGGATGGAGACTCATGGTTTTTTAATCCTGTAGGTGCTAAAAGATGCTTTTCCCCTCCTTACCCAATCCTTTAGAAACACAGAGCAATAACTAGTACAAATATTGCTGTACCTATCAGGAAAGCCAATCACCTTGGATTTTGCTGAATATCAGAAATCAAACAGAGGATTCATTTCTGTTCACATGTATGGATTACAGGCAGGTGTTTGACTGGAATACATTTACAAAAGCGTGCTGTGTCTAAATGGAGCACCAACACTGCATCATACCAGCACGTCCCAGTTCCTCTTTCATGGAGACCCAAAATCCCCTCAGCACTCCAGGGCATACACAGGGGGCAATACACGTTGCCATCTCTGGGGACAGAGCCTACCTGCTCCACCTTCACCAGCTTTGACACTGCTGGGGTGATCTGCTCTAGGCAGACTGCAAGCTGCTGAACCACCAGGCTGCTTCCAGGTATGGCAGAGCCCAACGGCTGCCAAGTCGGGCTGGGGATGCAGAGGTCTTGCCTGGCCACAACTCCTTCAAATCTGTGCCTTGAGAAATATCATTAATTCAGATTAATGTTTGCTCTGAGGCAGAAATTGCTTTAGCACTGCTCTGGTGGCTTTGCATCTCCAGGTCTGTGATCATGGTGCTTCCCCATGTGCCAAGAACATAATAAAAGATGAGAGACCATGTGAAAAAGGAAAAGAAACAAAGCACACAGGCAATTTGATTCCCCCCGAGACCTCAGTCTGAAAGGCAAACTTTCCTCTTCATACTTACGAAAAATTAAAGCGCCAATACCCCTGTTTTTCCTGATCCCTCTTTTCTTCTTTCCAAATTGGCTTGGATCTAAGAACTGGAAGATAGGGGCAAAAAAGGAGGAGGGAGCTATATATGGAAAGGAAGAAGACTTACTTGTCCTATAATGGATCTGAGTGTTTCACTGGGTACTTATTTTCATTGTTTTTTTGTTTTGTTTTGTTTTGTTTTGTTTTTTAATTTGGTAATAGCAATCTCTGGTGGTTCATAGCAACCCTTACAGTTCCACAACGAATAGCCATTTCCTATAGAGGTACTTGTGTCAGAAACACCACTATCCACTCCCAGATGGAAACTGTACTGTTCCGACTTTACAAGATTGGAAAATGATCCCACTCTTTCATGCTCAAATTCTCAAATTTACTGTAAAGTAGTGACCTCTTCCCCCAAACAAGACCTAGTGTTTCCTTTTGGTGCTGGTGATATACTTCAGATGATGTCTTATTCAGGATGCAGAAAAAACAGGGGGCTGCATTTGAAAGTTATCCCACATCTGGCCCCTGCTTTGAAGGCTCTGCCAACCAGCTAGTGAAGGCAGGTGCAGGAAGTATCACTAGCCCAATTTTACAGATAAGGAAACAAGGCACAGAAATATTGGTCCCCAACATGAGTAGCGTATACCAGGAAGAGAGGTGAGTGAGGTGGTGATCTGAATATCAAGAACTATGGAGAAAACAAAACATATGCAACGGATGCCTCTGTTCTGGTTTTGTTATTAAAGCTTAAGGTCAGAAAATAAGTGGGAAAACAAGAAGCATATAAGCAGAAACATCCCAAACATTTCCTGCTATATTCTGCCTTTTTAAATATTACATGCATATGCTTCAGGCCTCGTGTGTCTGCTATAACGCTGGGGGCTGTGTAAGAAAAGGAAAAGACAGGAGCATATTTCAACAGCTGCTTTCAGTGAGAATGCAGTGCATGAGCTCTCCCTAGTGGGATCACAAATGCCTGCACTGAAGGAGCAGTATGGTCGCGCAGTATTTTCTCCGCAGCTTTCCTCCAGTACTGGCCAAGTTCTCACAGGAGTCCTGTTCTGCAGATGAATTAGGTGCAACGAGGACCAGAGATTCAACAGAGAATCTTAATTCCGAGAGCTGCACAATTCAGATTTTGTGTGACCCTCTAGGTGACTTTAGGATCCCTGAAAAGGTTACTGCAAGATGAAATGAGTGACACAGACAATACAACCCAATGAGAGAGTAATTTCAGTTTCTCGGTGTTATTCAGTTTTAATGATAAAATTTTGGTTTACATCATTGTTTGCAAAACAGAGTTCTCCCTTTTGCCCCAGAACCCAAGTGTACAGCAAATTATAGTGCTATTAATAAGCACATCATATCTCCTTCCCAGGGCTCTAAATTCTGGATTTTAAAAAGTCAATGACTGAAACAGTCTGTGATTTTAGATGAAGGGTCTGTCACATAAAATTTAGAAGTACAGATAGATCAGCTAATCCATTGCTAAAAACCTTGCCATTTCCAGCTTGAATTGTGATTTCCTGTTGGCTGTGCAGAGGTCCTGGACATCTCTTCCTGACACAGTATGCATTTTTGAGGTGTGCTGGTCTTCCTGAGGACGAAAACAGAGCTGCCAAATGAAAATAGGCACATTCAGATTAGAAATAGGACAGATGTATTAAACACTGCAAAAGATTAATCACCAAATGAACTAATCCAGAAAAGGACATGTTCTCCACAGTGTGTGTTACTGGACACAGTAAAAGAGTAACTGCTTGGAATTCCCTGGCCTTTGGACTGATTGGATGAGTTAATGGTCCCTCTGGCTTTAAAACTATGAATATATACATTACAAAAGTCTTAAGAACTGTTTATTTATGACACAGATGTGCTGAAATTTTGCCACTGTTGCCTCCTCAAAGTGGAAAAGATACTACTTTAAATAACTGTTTCTAAACAACCTTTTGCTCACATTTTTCATAATTAAATTAATCTGTATTTTTCAAGATAAAGGCTGGACTATTTGAGGTTATATTTTTGAAACTATGAAGACACCTGAATTCTGTAGAGTACCGTGATCAAAGCAGAGAAGAAATGTGACTTCTGCAGAGTGTCGTAAACAAATGCCTCAGTCTCAATAGCTTAAAGTAACCAACAATCCATATGAGCATCTGTTCCTTAAATAACTATCCCTTCACACTAAAATTATTCTTCTGCTGTTGCACAAAGTTTTTTGAAGAAAAAGTTCAGTGAGAAGGACACACACAAACAAATCGCAAATATTTAGGCTTATTTGTATCTTTTTAGAACCTCGAAGTCTAAAACAACTCAGTGAAAACAGAGATCCCATCAAGGTCTTTACCTTGTGAATAACGAAAGAACCTTGAAGAAAAGGCATTCAGAATGCTAGTTTTAAATTAAATTCTTGTCTTCTGCAATGTCACTGTGGAACAAAGAGGAATCTCTAAATAGTTTATGTGAAAATGAACAAATACATTCCATGTTCATCCAGTGCCTGAAAAACTACACATGACTTGGCATTCAGCTCAGCACCTTATCAGACATTATACTGTCTTTGTAAGTGACCTATCTGCAGATGACTTAATTTTAAAAAAAAAGGCTTTAATGTCTATCTCGTGAGAATGATCCCTTCCTGGCCTTGATACATATTCAAAGAACTTCTCTTTAACATCTCTGAAGTTGTCTGATTTAAATGTTCCACTTACATAATGCAGCACAGTCTGGTAACGCTGAGGAGCTGTATACTGAAATCCTACAGGGACTGTGAGAGTTGCAGTGTGCATCTCTTGGACCAGGACTGGAACACATCAAAATACCAACCTCAAGCCAAAACACTGAACCCATAGCATTTCTAGTGGAAACAGTTTGGCAGAGATTGTGACCAAAGAGAAAGAGCATATAGCTCTGACCACATTTCTTTTCACTACCTAATTCATGTTAATTTTCCTGTTCTAAAACTCTTCTTAAACAGCCTATGGCCTCTGACCTACTAGGTAGTAACTATAGCACAAGATCACGTGCAGCAGGCATAGCAACCTGAAGAGGTTTCTCTGCTTTTAAACTTGATATATTGTGAGCTAAAATCCTCACTTAATCCTCACATGCTTCTCTAACTTCATGTTCTTTTTTTCTTTTACATTAAGACCAAGGGTTAACGCCTGGAAGCTGAGATCACGTTTTTCCAGATTGCTCCAGAGATCTGAAAGCTGAAGAGAGGAGAAAAAACAATAAAATACATTTAACTGTCATCATGTTTTTGCTGGTTGTGCCATATATAACAACACGCACTGTAAATATGGCATAAGAAGCATGCTATTGAAAATTTGAGAGGATATCAACATATCAACATGGAAGTGGAAGATTCTTTTTTGGAAGAACCAGCTCACTTCCTTGCTTTGAGGAGAAGTATAGCTCAATCAGCATCTCAATCGTTTGATTCTGTTTCACCAGGCGTATGGACTAGGGCCTAATGGTAGTGGTGACTGCTGGCAGCCCCTCTCACGGGCAGCTGTGCCCTGGCAGGAGGGTTACACCTCAAGGGTTTGCAAACACTGCTGTTAGCTGAATGTACTATCTCCCAGTTGATTTCTGCAATGTCTGCAGTGAGGGAATCCCCCTCCAGGAAAGCTTTAGGGTCACCATCTCTGCCTTTGGATCTGCACTTGAGATTTAATCTAAAGGCCATTGAAGCAAATATAAAACTTTCACTGATACCGTAACTATAATGTTTTTTAATGAGTCATATCTACGAATGCACCGATTATTTCAAAATGCTTCGTGAAAGGAAGACAATAGCCATCATATCATGATCTACTTCACAAGGAAAACCATCCAGGCTAGTGTGAAGCAACAGGCTCAGGCCTGCTACCAATGACCGCTTGGCTTTCAAGCAAACCTGCACTTTGCAGGTTTGAAATACTAGATTAATACTAGATTAATCTCATGTTGGTACAGCTCTGCTTCCAAACTGATTACTATTTTTGTTCTATGTAATATAGAAAGAAGAGCTTTTCCTCTTCTATAGTCCACATGCAAACTGTATCATCCCTTTCCTGAAGGGCACAGAATTTGTTAGATATTTTATCTGTACCTTCTCCTGCCTTGCATGCTCACCCTCTCTGAAGAACAAGCACACTGTGGTTCTGAAGTGGAAGACGGAGCCTCAGAGTACTGCTTCCATTGCCAAACATAGCTTCTTCCATGATCGGTGCAATAGTTCATTGTGCATCATCTGTGCCTACCTGCTGGAGATAAGGAGCACCACAGGACTAAGGTCCATCTCTGCCAGGCCAGCCCCTGCTGAACACAGCAGGAGTCACCGCACCAAACTCTGTAGAAAAGGGACACAATCTTAATCTTGGAGAAAACCTTCAGAGTTAAACATTCACTACGAAGGCTTACATTGTTGTCTATAGTCCATATTCCCATTCAATGCTTCCTCATCAGGCAAGAAGACACAACTGATGACAATACGTAACACTACCAAGTGTTCCAATATGTCCATATAACAACTGTGTTCAGAGGTTTGTATATCAGCTTCCAGGGTGACCTTTTTGTATCTCCTCCCTGACTTAAAAATCAAAGTGTAGAAGAAAATACAGAATCATAGGATCATAGAATGGTTCAGGTTGGAAGGGACCTTAGAGATCATCTTGTTCCAACCCCCCTGCCATGGGCAAGGACACCTCCCACTAGACCAGGTTGCCCAAAGCCCCATCCAGCCTGGCCTTGAACGCTTCCAGGGCGGGAGCATCTACAACTGCTCTGGGCAACCTGTTCCAGTGTCTCACCACCCTCACAGTGAAGAATTTCCTCCTTATATCTAGTCTAAATCTACCCTCTTTCAGTTTATAACCATTACCCCTTGTCCTGTCGTTACCTGACATAGTCCCCTCCATGCTCTTATACTGATGTAATTCAAGTATATCCATGCATAGAGATTGAATGTGTGTTGTGATGTCAGAAGGACTACACTAAAACAAAGCAGAAAATAATCTATAGCCTGGGTGTGATGGGTTTCTGATCTCAGAAGAAGGAATTGCCTGCATATTTGAAGAAACAGTAGCATATGTAAAAGTAATTTTTCAGTTGAAGGATTTTGGCAGGAGGTATGAAATCATTCTAACGTACCACATAACGGAAAAGAACAGCTCAGACCCTGGACCAGGACCATCCAGTCCTGTGGAAGGTGGTGAGACAGCCATTCCAGTCTATGTGTACATGTACAGTCTGTATGTGCACCCACGCACGTACGTAAACAGACTTTCATTATGTAAGACAGAAAAGATGCTGGGCTTTTCATCATGATTTCTGCATGCGCTGTCTCTCACAAGAGGTAAGAATGATAGGGCAAAAAATGACTGTTGAAATGTAATTGTAAATAAGAAAACTGTCTGAAAAAATAAAACTGCCTTTCACGATACAAGGAGAAAAGTGTCACTAAAGAATTCTATACCGAGAGAGAAAAAGAGGATATTAAAAATAGATCCTTGGTATGATTCTGCTTTCCTTCCCTCCAGCCCTTCCTTTTCTTTCTTTGTCACCTTAGTTTTAATTTTTCACCCTGTGTGTCATCCCTAAATCAATAGTAAGGGAAAGACAAATTTCCTCTTCTTTCTTCCTTCCTATTTACTAAACAATAATAATAAAAATCTGATGTTCTGCTCGATACCTTTCCAATTAATTAAGTATAAAATTCAGGAAAATATCAAAATCAGATTCAGAACTACAAATGTGTAATTAGCCATTATATCAGAACATCTTTTTCCTGTCAGGAAGAGAAAATATTATGAAGTAGGAGAAACCATTGATAGACAGGGGACAGCAGTACAAGGAAGTCCGGGTCCTGGTGAAATCAGTGGGCACAGAATTACTGCCAGGAAATAGCTTCTCCCTATCTGTTTTGTACCAGTCAGTTCTACCCCATTCGAAATGCTTTAAAAAAAATAAAATCAACAACCAAAAAACAATTAATTTTAATATAATATAAATACATTTAATAATTTTATTATTAGAAATAGTAAAATCTTTTTGATCTGCCTTTCAGTGAGTGGAAGAGCAGCACTTGTTGCAAAATGACCCCAGCATATTGTTTTGGTGGAACTGCATGTTTGATTCTGAAGTGTTCAGACTAACTCTTCTTCACATTCATTAACTTAAGATCCAAGAACAAAGAGGATGACAGGGAACACTCAGTGTTTCTAAAAATGTCGTCTTTTGCAATGCCCTCTCCTGCATGCTGAGGCAGGAAGAGCTGAGGGCTGAAATCTCTGTAAGACTCAGCTCTCTTTATACCAGTTTGACTGCAAGAAGGAATATTTCTTTTCCTCCTGTCTAAATCTGGCACCCTATATATATAGGTGACTGTTTTTGTCTACTGCAAGACCTCTTCATGCTGGGAGAGCACTTAGGTTAACACCACCCGAACACTTTGCTCAGATCTCTCTCATAGGAAAGGAAATACGTTAAAATCTTTGGAGTTCCAGTGCATCAGGACTCTGTGCTCACCCTGCCCACCCTCTGCCTGCCTGCTCTCAAGGCCAAATCAGACATAGCACTGCTGTGCAGCCCCGAAAAGAGCTGCTGAGGAAGAGCTGCGGGAAGTCTCCACAAGGCATGCCTTCCTCTCTGGAGCTCCTTGCCTGAGCTGTCTTGCAGCCATACCTGCACCTGGTGCTGTACACTGTTGATCACAACCCACTGATTTTCCTTCCTGGCTTGACCATGGACCTCGCCCATCCTTACAGGCCTGTCTGGCGGTTCCTGGACTCCTGCCTGACAGCATCCCTGACAGGAACACTGGTCCTGCCCTGCGCTGCTGGCTTGGCCACCAGGGACATGCCCTTGCTAGGGAGGGCACAGCCCTGGTGGCATGGAGTCACCTCAGCTCCAGCTGCCCTCCTCTTGCAGAGCAGCCTGCTTCTGCCATGAAGCTCTGTACCTGTTTTCCATAAACCTTCCGTAAGGACAAGACTGGCTTACAGCTCATCTACTCACAAGAGCAATCTCACACCCGAGTTTGGTGGAACCAGTCCCTGTGGTACCCTAATCGAGTATCCAGCAAACGCACTCCACACCAAGGCACGCAGCACTGAGAGCATAGGGCTGCTCTCAGCTTTCTGTATTATATAAGCCTTAAGCTTTTGTTAAAAGAACTGGTATGTTTATCTCCCTGAATTAATTCCCTGCTGTTGGGAGAGGCTGGGAGAGCCTACCTGTCCTGTCAGTGCTTGCTCCCTTCATCTCCCTGGAGCCTGGCAGGTCTCATCCATGCTCCCTAGGTGGTCCTTTCCTTCTCTCCTCCAGGGACAGCAGCGCCTTTAGCCTCCCCACTCACAGTCCTTTCAAGGCTATTTTCCGATTAAAAAAACCTTCCCCGAGATTCATTGGAATCTCCTACTGCTGTATCTCTGGAGGTTTGCCCCTTTTTAGTTGCACTGCAAATATCACTGTGCCTCCTGACAGGGTAATATATTGAAAATAAGTCAATAGCTGCATACTATTTGTGGGGAAAAAAAAAATTCCTCATTCCTTCTACACCACAGTTTGCATGAGCTTCATTTGCCACATTCAGAGCTGATTCCAAAGCTGTCAAACCATTGCTTAGAGTAGCTTCTTGAACAGGCTTGCACTAAGAGCAAGATGTGGGGAAAAAAAAAATCCCGTTTGCCTCAAAATGTTAAGGAGTTGATTGGCCTCCTGCAGCTCGTGCCTGCCATATGCTGTCTGGAGGACCAGCATGGCAGCTGCTGTTCATGTTGTAAAGGATACATGCAATAACAGCCCGGCAGCATCTGTCCCTGCTGCGTCTGGACAGAGCATGAGCAACACAGGACTGCCTTCCATGCCTACTAGATTTAAAAATAATGATAATAAAAGTAATATGCAAAGGAGCCTTCCATTCTGCCCATCCCATACAGCCCTTCTGTTCTTTTTACCCTGCTTCTTAACATACTAAAGCAGCCGTGAAGTTCGGGTGGAATGGCAATTTTGTCTTAACAAATTACAAGCCAGGAAGATAACGTGAGGGCAGTCACCTTTAAGTCATTCTTTCTCAACGTGTCCAGTTTTGAGGCAGAGGGCAGAAGAAGGGGGAGCTGTGCAGCTTACACAAAGAAAGCAGCTTGAGCAGAGGCTTTCAGCTGTAGTGCTGCAATGGAGGTTTAACACTGCTCTGCTGATTTGTGGCGTTCACCGGCCCCTTCGGGAGAACAAATGTCAGATTGGATCATATGCTTGTCAAAGGAGTGATGCCTAGTGGTAGCTTCTTCAAATGAAAGCACACAAATTAAGAAAAACAGCATCAATGAGCTCTAATTCCTTTAGATTTGGTCCTAGCAGATGGTAGTCACCTCCTGTGAACTAAGACTCAGTAAGAACCAACAGCACTCCATGCTGTAAGAAACAATGGTCCTTGCTGGCTAAAAGAACATATCATTCAGACAAGAAAAAAAAAATCATCCTAATAAAAGAGATCACACATCCTCAGTGAAAAGGGACAAAAGATCAGTGTGACTGCATGTGTTAGTATACTAAATCCCACCTGCGCACAGTTAAACACCTCTCTAGCCCTCTTTGTCATCTGAATGCTCTCTAGCTGCATCTTCACTTCTGTGAGATCAGGATGATACATCAGTGCCATTTTATACATTGGATGAAGGTGCAGTGTGCATCGTGATTCTTCTGCTCAGGCAACTCCTGCACAGGCGTCCGAAGCACAGCAACCTATCTACACTTTGGTCTCTACAGGTAAGTTGGTCTAATATATCCACCTGCTAATTACAAGTGTTTCTTTTCTGCTTGTTTTGCATTCAGCTTATGTTCTGTGGACCTAGCACTAAATTTATTATTTTTTAAGAAGGAAGAGATTTTAGGTCTTTGAAAAAAAGGTATTGGAATAGTTTTGGTATTCTCCCTGTCCTTCTAACATCCAAGCAGATTTTTAGACCAATATCTATCCTATACTGAAATTAAATAGCAGTTAAAGAGATGGATAGCCCAAGGATTATACCTCTATTGCATTTACACTTTTACATTTCTGGAATCCATCCTGGTGGCAAAACCTCTGTTTGCCTTGATTCCATGCTGGCAAATCACTGAGTTGCACTTTTTAACTCAAAAAAAGGAAAAAAAAAAAAAAAAGGATATTAACAACAATTTGAATTTGGACTGTAGTTTATGTCACGCATGTGCCTACTTCCATTCAAGAAAGTCTTCATAAGCTTGCATTGCCACGAACCTCCCCCAGTTGCAAGCTGATCACTCCCACGGCTGACACAGCCTGTGACAACGAGGCAACCTTGCTTTCCCTTCGCCAAACACTGACCTGCATACTTTCTCCTCATTACGTATATTCTTTTCTTTCCAGAACAATTGTAAAGATTGACTAGATTTTCTATACAGGAGGCATTTTTCCCTATACTAACACTGGTTCCCACTATTCTGTGATGTCAGAGTGTCTCTGAAAATCGGGACGATCACTATACCAAAAGATACATTTTTTAGGTTAAGAAGATTGTAATAACTCATGCTGGTACTGCATTTCAGAAACAGAAATCGAGATTTTTTTATTGCTCCAAAGGGGAAAAAGTGATATATTTTTATAAATGAGTCAAGAATATCTTAGGAAATCTTCATAATTACGAAAGGAAACTTGAGGGATTTAAGTTTGAACATAGGAAACTAATTACATTCACTTGTTTTTATGTGTATTTCTCTCTCAAAATTATGAACTGAAGGGATCTGTCATTTCCTCTGATTGTGGGTAATAGCATTTGAAAAAAACATGGTATGGGAATGGTTCACAAACTGAAGTTAGACATATATATTGGCATATGTCAGAGAACCACAAAGATCTTGAATCTGCGCATAAAGGCCCGTACTTTATTTTGACATAATGTCATGCACTGATCATCATGCAGCTTCAACAGGCTTAGGAATGAGGACTCAATCTCGTCAAATGCTGACCAACCATCACATGTTAACTCATCATTACTTTGCAGGATTTCACTCTTAACAGAAAACAAGACTTTTTTGGATGACAACTCAATGAATGGCATTATAAATTGCACCGTCCCATGCAACAGCTCTTGCGTGTAAAGGCCCCTGATGGATTGCTTTCAAGACAGTCTTAACGTTGTGCTGAAAGGGTTCTGCCAGTTTCAAGATGCAAAAGTGTTTTGGTTGGCCTTGTTACCTTGGAAGCTATTTTGCTACATGTATTTAAGTCATTAGAATCTGGGGGTTTTTTGGGGTACCTTTACTCCTACGGGACTTTTGTTATTTTCATATTGATTTCTCTTCTTCTTTTTATATTTGCTGTCAATTGGTGAACAACAATCGCCTTTCTTGCAAGGGGCACAGCCAAGCTAAGAGCAATTCTCTCCACAAAGAAAGATCTATCTACAGAGACTGTTTCCACAGTACTGCATGGACAGCTGAGACCATGATATATTTTCTTTCTTAGAGGAGAAAATCTTGCTTCGTAGTACACTGGACTAAACCTAGTTGTCACTCCAAGGTAGCTTTGTTTTGAAGACAGATATGCTGTCTGGTTTGCACTTGTCCCTGAGCCATGGAGCACAACTGAAGGGGGAAAGAATCCCAGCTGACTAGAGCTGGACTAGAATTACACATTGTAAGCAACTCACTAAGCCTTACATGCATCTCCAGCTGTTGTTAGAGTCACTAACCAGAATACAAACCTGTAGTGTTTTCACCAGAATTTAAGTCTGTTAGAGTCAAAATGAATAATATAACATTGATGATATTCATTTATGTAATTATGTACTTATTTATTACTTAAATGAACAAGTCTCTAGGATGAAGAGATCTCATATTGCTACAGTAAAAGCTGTAGTATATTTGCAAGTGAGTACCAATTTCAGTTATAGCAGAAAATCTAAAAGGTACTGGAATTTACTTGTGGAAAGTTTTAACTTTCTTTGCTTGAAAGTGGTGCATTTTTGAATGCCCAAGGATGGTCATTTTCATTACCATTAGTGGCTTCCTGAAGATGATTTTCTAAATTTTTGCTGACTCCTGCCTGTCTGCAATGCATGGAGGTTTATCTCTTACTGCAGAGCTGTTCACTGTCCTGTAGCAAGTTAGCTAGCTATCATATAGAATGCATTACTTAAATTTATGTTGGAAACTTACTCTTCTTTATAAGCAACTGTTGTGTGACTTCTCCTGGAAATTAAGACTCACTATGACTGCCCCAACTTGATGTTGCTCCAAAATAGTTATTTCTTTCTCATGGATAGATCCATATGATGATCTGCTTTGCCTCACTCAAGTTCCTCCATCTTTTGCACTTGCCAGAGAACAGACGAAATGTGCTCAGTTTCCTTATCTGCGCATTGAGGCTGACATTCAGCATAGCTCATGGCTACACATAGCTACACCACACTAAGGTAATTGTGGCCTGAGCTGTTTAGAATGCAGATTTTTTCTTCAAGCACAAGTTGCCCTTCCACTTTATCTCATCCCTTCTCCAAATAATATTGATCAAGGTCCCAGTAGGGCTAAGGTGTAAAACAGAACAAAGGACTAAAAAATATATACTGTTTTAACTGGCATCACTGCAGTGCAGCCTTACTGAAGATTGTTCTGGCATAGGAAAGAGGTAAATGGACCTGAGCACACCACAGATGGAGCAGCTGGAGGAAGAAATAGTTTCATCTGCTTCCACTGCCAAAGAAAACAAACAGCAGCCCTTGTTCTTCTGTTGTCTTTCTACATTACTGTTGTTTCACTGACAAAGCCAGAAGAAAAGGGATCTTGCCCAACATACACTTAGTGTTTCTGAGGATTTATTTAAAGTTAGATTATTCCACAAAGCTGGTTTACAGAGTCATGAAAAATCCTCTTAGTTTGACCTGCCACGTCTATACCACTACAGCTACACAACTCAGCAGAGGAAACAGCATGTATGCGCAGTTAGACTTTTTAAGGAATTTTCCAACAGATTTCCTAGTTGTTGGCTCTGAGCCACTTTTAACAAAAAAGTCTGTAAGGTTAGGGAGAGAAGGCTGTCTTTTGACTGGACAGGTATCACACAGAGTTTTCCTTCTTCCCAACTGAATGAGTATAACATTATCTAGTTTCCACTTAAGTATCTTTCAGGCATGCAGAATTCATGTTGTACAATCTTTGTTTTGAGCTCAGTATTCCAGATCTGGTCATGCCAGCAAAGGCATTCAGTGAGGTATTGTTGTAAAGCGAATACATTTGCTGTTGAAAACTTCCTTTAATGGTTTACTCTTGCTAAGAGAAAGGTGGATAGCCACATATACAATGAACCAGAGACTTTGAATTTCTTGAATGAAATACATTCATCTGATCTTCAGTTTGAAGCTATATAAAAAGAATGGTCACTCCTTTTTCTTTTGCTTCTATGCTAAAACACAAGTCCTCTGAACTCCAGCACAGTGGTTTAAGTCTCACTGGGATGAGTATTTACAGCTTAAAGTCACAGCAAACTTATTGCCTGGCTTTCAAATCTCTGTGCTTATCCAGATTAACAAGCACAGTCCAGGCGAGCTTCCCAGCAGCTGCAGTGTCCCAGTGGAGCACCCCCAGGCCACCAGCTCTTAGGTAATTCTGCCACCAGAGCCTGCTTCTGGGGCAGGTTTCTCCTGCCAGGACAGCAGATCAGGCTGCCAGTCTAGTTCTGGCAAGGTGGTCAGGTGAGATAGCTGAGCTGAGCTAACAGCTGGCCCTGGAGGCAGGAAGAAGTCCTGTGGAGAGCCATGTGTCCACTCAAGACCTCCAAATGGACATCGGCAATCTCTTTTCTGTGGTGTTTGGGGACAGGACGAGGGGAAATGGACTAAAACTGGAGCAGAGGAAGTTCCACACCAATATGTGTAAGATCTTCTTCACAGAGAGGGTCACAGAGCACTGGAACAGGCTGCCCAGAGAGGTTGTGGAGTCTCCTTCCCTGGAGATATTCATGACCCGTCTGGATGCCTACCTGTGCAACCTGCTGTAGGGAACTGCTTTGGCAGGGGGCTGGACTCAGTGATCTCTCAAGGTCCCTTCCAACCCCTACAATTCTGTGATTCTGTGATCATTCCTTCTGTTCTCTTAGTGAGACAGATCAGGTCATTAGCCTGGCAGCCATCTCAGTAACCATCTCAGTCCTTTTGGCTTTCTCCTGGAAGAGTGAACCGAACCTTCCCATCCCCCAGGGCCTGAGTGTGAGAGCCCATGAAGAGGGTGTCAGAGCAGCGTGCATCTGCTGCACCTCAGAAATCGGAGCACTGCAACATGAGTCCACTTGGAAAAGAGTGGTTTCCTTTTTTTTTTTTTGCTTTAGCAAATGACAGAAAAGGAATCATAACTGCGAGCTTGGTCTCATGTACTCTTTGTTTCATATCCTAGTAAGAGGATGCTTTTAAAAAGATTTAGGGGGAACTTTTTGTCCTGACTTCTTGCAGACCCATACCTGCAGGTTCCCTCCTTGAGAGCTCATCCTGCATCAGTGGCCCTAACACATCAAGGCAAGGCCTCCAGCCACTGCGGGGCAGTGAGCCCTGCAGGGCATTGCTGAGCACCACCTCAGCAGAGCTTCTGTATCCCTTCTGCCTGAACTCCTGTACCTGTTGGCCACATCCGTTGGCTGAACTCTAGGTTTTCTCTTACATTTTCAGTTCCAGCTCCCTTTGAAAAAAGAATCCTACTAAGAAAGCCTTGATCTTATCCTTTTCAGATGTTAGAAACAAAATTAAGAAAAATGGAGTACAAATGGTTGTGCCTTACTTACCCTGAACATACTCTTAGTTTCTTTTGCAGAACTGAAATTCTGCTGTTTTACTGATTTCATTCCAAAACCATCTAAGCTCTGAATGTTTCACTTATGATGAATGACAAAGGCTGTGAAAGAATGTATCTTGAAAGCTGTGAGAGCAAGAAGAAAATGTGGAACTCACACAAGCAAACAGAAACGAAGGAGTGGCCATGGCTGTCCCCTAGCTGTCATGGTTGAGATGCGTCTTAGAAATTTCAGGCAAGCAATGCCAATGCAGCTTAAATGAGTACAAAACAGAATTGTGCTCTGCATTTCACTTGGCAATATTTTTTCTATGCTATAACACCAACCCTATGGCTTGCTAGAATAAACTTACATAAAAGACAAATTTGGTAGGTCGCTTACGCCTGGAAGGAACACGTGCAAATTATAATGCTCTAAGCATGCACTGTGTTGCTCTCTACAACAACCAAGGGATCCATCCAAGGGGTCCTGGGAGTTGTCCATACTGCTGCAAATGGTGACTGGGAGTGGGACTGACAGTGCTCTGCAAACAGAACTAAACTTGTGCTTTTCTGTAAGGAGAGGGCTGCAGAGTGGAGCCACCTGAACCACCAAGCAGAGGTACAGAAAGGAGTAGAGCTGCCTTAAGAAGAAACAGCTGGAGCAATAGGCTTTTGCAAGGTAAACAAGAAAACCGTAAACTGCAGCTATGCAGTTGGATATTAGGTTGGATATTAGGAAAAACTAGTGATCAGGCACTTGGGAGGTGGTGGAGTCACTGTCCCTGGAGGTGTTCATGCCCCTTGTACTGTGTACCTCAGTCTAGAGAACTGGCAAATTTACAGGTTTCCCATAAAAACCAAGTCACACGGCCTAACTCCAAAACCTTAACTGTCTCCTGTTAAGTGGCAAGATTCCATTTATTGCTGACTCTCTCAACTCACTTATTCCATCACAATCTTCATAAAAGTCTGTTAGAAGGCTTGGGTAAGTTCAGTCAAGCACCTGCAGGAATGTGCTAAAAGCTGAAACAGAGCATACCAAATATTCATTTAATTTGATGCATACAGCTGCTGAAAAGGTTAAGTCAAAGGAAATGTGAGTATTGGCAGGGTGGAGCACGCTGGGACTTGCTTTCAGCTAGTAAAAATGCATCAGTTGTGCCTGAAAAGTCACTGCCTCACAAGGAAGCTGAGCTGTAGCTCAGTAAAACCTGTGGTAGGAAGTTTTTTGCCCCTGGGATACTCTTCTGGGAACCATGATAAGAGCTCCCAGAATTCTTCAAAAAGTTACAATTAAGCAGAAACTTGCAGCAGTTTTAAAACACAACTGAAATGGGATACTGTGAGTTTCACTTCGAGTCATTTTATTCACACATTTTAAGAGTGAAAAACTGTTTCCCATTTGCATGATTTTACTCTGTATGGTCATATAGGCAGAAACCAATTTCTCTGACTCTTCACAATCATCTTTCCCTTTTCCCTTGGTTGAAGTCCATAGTTTTAAACCACGAGCTGAACAGGTGAAAATGTGAAGCAAGGTCAGAACAGTTACTTACTTCAAATTTATCTATTTCTTTATTTTCTTTTGCTTTTTTTCAAAGTAAAACAAGTAGAAAAGTCCAAGGTATTGCCTGATTGCAGATAGGGATAAAAGAGAAAAATAAAAATTGTAAATTTCATATATAATTGTTAAATAGTTCTAAAATCTCCACAAATCATAGAATCGTATCATAGAATGGCCTGGGTTGGAAGGGACCCCAAGGATCATCAGGTTCCAATCCCCCGGCCACAGGCAGGGCCACCAACCTCCATATCTGGTACCAGAAAAATGAAAGAACAAAGTAACGTTCTACATGTGCTACCCTTTTGGAACAGGCAGGAGGAGAGAATTCAACCAGCAGAACTTCACAAAATGAGCGATTACTGTTTTTAATGGCTATTTGCTAATCTTGGTTCTCATTCTGATTCCTTGTATCAAAATTTGGCTGCAGTAGATATGCCTGTGGGCATAGTTGCTGTGTAATTGCTCTCTCAGTTAGTAAACACAAAAAACTGTTATTTATTAATTTGGAAATACCCCAATATGGGGAGCAGCGGTTCTAAGGCAGTGAAAACACAACTGATGCTAATTGTCCTTGCTTGTATTTACATAGTGACTACTGTGTTTATACAAAGTCTCTCCTCTCCTGACGGGCATCCAAGCTTGGCTCCCAAGAAAGGATGAAAAATGAGTGGTTTTATTCCACCTACAGGGAAACATTCAGGGCTCTGTTCAGATCAATGTCTGGTTAATTGTCAGACTACACAGGCAGGCTCCTGTAGACAGACACTCGCGCAGAACGTCTGTTCAGAAGAAAAACCCAAAGCTAACTTACTTGTACCTTGGAATAAAGTATTGCTCACATGGGGAAGCAAGCATCTCAGGCAAGGATTGGTCACGGCTAGATGGTGGAAGAAGTCCCTGTTGCAGGGGTCCTTGCAATGATAACTTCAGCTGCAGTGAATGAAACTCCATGGACTGCTGCTCTGCTCGGCCCTAATCATCCAGATGGCCCACAGTCCCCTCTCCAGCACACATGTGATCCATTGTTACTGAAAGCATGTTAACTTATCTGGTTAACTTACCATGCATCGTCCTGTGTAACTACTCTGCATCTGCAGGAACAGTTTCTGCTAACTGTTTACATGTGTCTTACCTGTGTTCAAGCTCAGCAATAACTACCTAGGGTTAGGCAGGTTATACACCTACAATGTCGAATAACAGTTTTTAAATTGTTCTTGGCACAGTAGGAGCTGCCCTGGGAGGAATTCTTCAGGGCAGTCAGAAATTTCCACCCAGAGACCTCCTACACCACTTAGCCAAATGTGCTGTGAGGGTGGCTAGGAGCTCAGCCAGTCACCTGCTTCCAAATTGGCCCGTTTTTTATAAGCCAGTTCATTATCTCATCTCTGAAAATAACTAGAAGTGGAATTTCTGGACCACCCACAGAACTAATGACTAAAGTGAACCAGGTGTGTACACAGGCGTTGCCCTGATACCCAAGAATACTATAATTATATGTAAATGATTACTCACACCTCACTTGTAACTTAAATCCCATCACTTTCGCAAAACTTCGGTTTAAATAAAAGCAAGATGCTCAACGTGTGCTACGAGAGGCAGCTCATCGGTCCTAGTCACCAGCAGCCACTCACTCACTGCTCAATAGACAACAGAGTCTCCAGAACCTGACTTCAGGCTTCTAAAACTGTTCAGGCAGGACAGAGCAACCTTCCTTAGGAAAGTGACCTTCAGAGAAGCCACTGAGGCCTTCTGCAATGAGTAGAGGAAAATAGAGAAAGCGGGACTCCCACAGAAGGCACAGATGGGCTGGATGAAACTGTGAGATCAGCTTTGCTCAATTCTCTGTCTGCTTAAGTCCTGCCAGACAGCCAGGCCCCACACACAGCTGCAGCACCCAGAGTGTGTCAAGCGCACAGCGACATCAAACCCAGAAAATACGGTTATTTTCCACCATTCATCATGTCTCAGTGATTTCCTAGAAGGAGGAAGACGCTACCATGCAGAGTGTTTGAAAAATGGTGGCATGGCAGAAGAAAATTTAACTAAGAACTTTATGAGGGAATAAACATGAATGCCTGAGTGAGCAATAAATTGTTTTTCACATTTTTTTCCAGCTCTGAGCTCTTCAATTCCCTTTGTCACCTTTTTCAGTTCTAACCAGCATTTAAATTAACAATTACAAAGATCTTTTCCAAGGTTTGCTGATATTCTCCAGCATTTATCAGATGTAGCTAACTAACAATGTCAGTTTTAGGGACAATGTGGCTTTCTGACAAGTCTGGTTTTAAACCACTCCCTGCTGTAGCTGATGGACAGAAGGATGGTGAATACCTTCGTGTATTTCTGTGTTTCCTATTTATAAGGCTCTGGCCCAAATACTCCTGACATTCTCCTTAACACTACTGTGTCTTATCTGAAAATAGACAGCTGCAATGCAGTCACGAGGCATTTTCAGCCCTGTTTTGCCTTCACAGTAAAGCATCACATGAAAACAGAGAGGAGAAAGATGTCATGAACATTTCACCTGATATATCTGTCAATTGCTATGTTTCACGCTCCCTGCAGCAGCCTGTTTCTAGCTAGAAATGAGCAGCTGCTTTCAAGGAAATAAAAAGGAGACTGTTCACCAGGCAATGTCCGACTGAGGCCTCAATGCTGGCTGTTGAAAAGCCTTATTGGCATACCCCAAGCCTCATGGAAGCATCATGGAAGCATGAGCTGCTACAACTGCTTTTTTCTTCCACTGAGGTAAGGGAAATGGTGAGGAGGTGTTGCTCAGCCAGGCAACAGGTTGGTACGGGGTCCAGTCTTGTTCAACTTATTCATCAATCACATGGATGAAGGCACAGAGTGCACCCCCAGCAAGTTCTTATCTTGGATCTTACCAGTGCTTACAAATATCTAAAGGGCAGCAGTCAAGCGGATGTGGCCAACTTCTTTTCAGTGGTGCCCAGCAACAAGAGGCAAGAGGCAGTGGGTTCAAACTGGAACACAGCAAGTCCCATCTGCACTTGAGAAAAAACTTTGAGGGTGACTCTGCACCGACCACAGTGCCCAGAGAGGTTGTGGAGGAGGATAGGAGGAGATATTCAAAATATCCTCCTTGTATAGGAGGAGATATTCAAAAGTTGAAGTGGAGTCTGGAGATATTTGAAACCCATCTGAATGCAATCCTGGGCAATATACTCCAGGCGACCTTGCATAAAACAAGGGGTTGAACTAGATGACTACAAGTGTTCCCTTCCAACAACAGCCCTGCTGTGATTCGGTAATATAAGCACTAGGACTGTGCTGCTTGGACTGCAGACACATCATTCAGGTCTACTCTCTCAGCGAGTGCAAATAATATTTTTTGCCATGGATCCTTCCTAACATTGCTATTTATCCTTTTCCAGATTTCATTGAAGCCTTATGAGCAGTTTCAGTTACAGTTTGGTTGATTTTTAACTACCATATTTTTAAGGGACGATATTTCTTTTGAAATAAGTAGGAGTTTCTTTTGAAATATTTCTTTTGAAATAATCTCCTAAAAACTTACAGCACACATTTTGTTTTTTGACAGCAGCCACAGGAAGAAGTAATTCAACAAGATAACTAGTAGGCAACCAGCTACATTCCTCAGCTTAAGCAGAGTCCCTTCTGGCAGAAAACGACTCTGAAAGGAAGAAAAAGGTAAACTCACCAGAAGTTTTTGTTCCATTGTTACTTTGGCTGAGTGACAGCTCAGTCCTGACATCTGTATTATGAATGACCACACCTTCTCAGCCAGTAAGAAGTGTGTTCTTTCATCACATATTTATTGGATGTTGGATTTATTAGACAAATGTAAATTGTTACACAATAAATAAATCCAGTTCATTACTTAACCTTATTATAAATAACCTTATTATAAATACTGTGTTTCCCAGATGTGTTGCCATGCAAAAGTGGGGTTATCAGTCATGTATTTTCACACTAACTACAATTCCCCTGGGAGGACACGTTGCATGTTATCTTTTTATCAGCCCCTCCTTTTTCTTTCCCATCTACCTTAAGACACCACCAATGTCGCCAATCTCTGTCAACTTCAGCCTGTGACTAGTGTGAACATTTATAGTCTTCAACATGCAGCCAGCCACCTTCCACACGTCCAATTGCTTTTGGCAGCAGTGTTTTAGAAATGGCTTCCTGAGTCCACCACTTTGCTAGATTCATCCTTTGAGCACCATCTTCATTTCATACCAGATCACTCATATTTGACATGTGCCTAGAAATGTGTCCTTTCTGCAGAAAGGAGCAAAATGGATTCTTCTTCAGTACTGTTGACACAGAAGACAATTCCTGGGCAATGGTTGGTTCTTGTTACTTTTTAGGAGGTCTTGGTTTTTGTTTTTGTTTTTTTTTCAAACAAAGGCTCAGTGAAGAAAAATTCTTAAAACAGTGTAACTAAGACTTTAAGACCAATTACAACAACCCTCTTCTCTCCTCTTTCTCAAAAAGACACATAACTCTAAACTGTTTAAGAGAGAAGTGGCAGATGCTTCGGAAACAGCAAAATTCTCAGCAATTTAAAGAGAAATTTATCCCCAGTGAATTGTGTCACCTTCATCTGAGATAGGGTGCAAGTAGGAAAAAAGTGATCTATTGGGAACATAATATATTATATCTTTTTTTTTCTTTTGATGAAATGAAATTTCAGTATTTTGTGGGGGGAGATGGAGACAGACCTATTAATGCTTTATTAATTAATACTTAATGCTTTATTAATAATACTTAATGTAGAAAAGTCGGTATGTTGCTATGGAACATATCCTAACCCTGATACTGACACTGATTTGCATCGGGGAGCAACAAAAGGCAAAGTAGAAAGAGATGACAATTGCCAAAGCCAACAACCAACTTTGCAGCATGCAAACAAGTACTTCGCCACTTGGTGTCACTGTAGCATTCGATGTTTGTAATTACTTGCCCCTTTCTAGCTGTGTTGTTTCATTACTGCACTGTTTATTTACTATAGTTATTGCTGCTCCTCTTCAAAGATAATTAAAAGCAGCTGTTAAACTGGTAGCTCCTAGTCGCCCTCAGATCTAGTAATTAATTCTGTTGTGCCTTCAGTCAACAACATAAAGCCTTGGACACCAAACTGATTTCAATAAGCTGAGCCAGAAACGTGCAGAGCCTGCACAATTCAAGGTGCAGACATCTCCCAAATCTATTCATGTAGTTATTGATGAAATTGGTTATGTTCACTGTATTCTTTCCCTTACAGATACACTTTTTTTAGTCTTCTTAAAATAGATATCTTCTGACACTGACACTTCTGAGTATATCTTTGTAACATTGACAGCTTTTCGTATAACTCCATTTGAAAGCTATTCAGACTGTAATTCATTCTAGTGACTATCTCTGTCCTTCGTAAAGCACACGACATGTCGTATAGGTCTCCTGTCTGTCCTAATGCCCCTAGGTATTTGTCCTAAACTTCCTGTGAATTCAAAGAAACAAAGGAAAACTGCCCCTATAAAGTGAGAATAGCCTAAAACTAATTATAGTAGACGAGGACATGCTAATGGGGTAAATGCAGCCTTGGTGCCCATAGGTAACCAGCCACAACCTTTCTTTTCCAAAAAGTGCAAGCATATGGAATATCTAGGAGATCTAGGGCAATGCACAGGGTAGATGTTCAAAACAGAGAAACCACAACTTACATTGTAAGAAGAGGAGGTGTCACTCCATAGTACTGAGATACTCACTGGTGGTTTACTTTTAAATTTTGTACTCAAGATGCTTAGTGAAAACCTTGTATCTCAACAATAAGATAATGAAAAATGTTTTGACAGGCAAATTTAAGTCTAAGGACAACTGAGTGTCCCGTTTAAATAGGATAACTGCTAACAACTGGTGGTCAAATTTGTATTTTGTAGGAGTAATACAATTTTTATGTAAGAGTTAAGCAGCAAAAAATTAATCATTGGCCTGTTCCTGAGGTATTTGTCTTTTGACTCGTGAAATGATTCACAGAAAATCTTCCTGATCCCTATAGGTTCATATGGACACGTTTTCAATCACCATTAAATCTCTCTTTTCATCTTGAACATTTTATTGTATACCACCACATCCCCTGAAAAATCCCATCCCACACTACACTTCTTCGATGTCCCTTCTTTCATAATTAATACTTATGTCCTGAGCTTATCTTTTAGCTGAACAAAAAGGTAGAAAGCAAGTGATACCAAAGACAACCCAGCTCCCAAACTGAAAAGAATCCAGATTTACAGACCAGTGGATTGTTTTAACTATGAGAAGTGAAAGCAGAGAACATTATTCCCTAATGTCATTGATTTAGAATGGTTTAACTCTGACTGATGAATCCATACTGATACTCTCTTCTCTCTAGCTGGCCTAGAGCTTTTGCCATGTAATCACTGCAAGTGTTATAGCTCATAATCCAGCCTTTTTTCTAGCACTAAAAATCAAGTGATATAGCAGTTACAGTTTTATTTACTCTTCTAAATTTTACAGTCTCTACACCCAAACATAATTGTGCATGAAAAGAGTCATCATTACTTGCTAGTTGAAAAACATGAGATCAGAGAAGACAAAGTAAGGACAAGATTTATCTGAGGACTGGTTAGCTAGCTCTAAGCACTTAAGTGCAAGCAGATGTGAAATAAAGGAAGATTGTTTGCAAGCTGATGAACAGGGGTGCCAGATTTAGTGCAGGATGGAATTGCTTCTTTAATCTGTAATAAGTTTCAGTCTACTTAACAGCTTCAGAACTTTCTCATTTGGAAAGCTACTTCCACGTGAATTTCCAGGTCTGAATTTTGTTTAGGCTGTCACATAAAGGACTAATACAGAGGACTTGTCTAACTGAGGACTGACCAATATCTTTTCACAAACAACATACACTTTCCATAAAAAAAATGTCTGTATGCCTTTATGTTTTCTGTTTTTACACTACAGTTTCAGGAAAACTTGAAGTAAATGGAAATTCTTTTGCTGAGTCACTCACTGTGCTTTGCTTGTTCCTCCTCTGAGTGGGCCTGAGGAGTTCAGATGAAGACCCTAGCACACATCTGAAATCTCAGCAGCAGCGTGAAAGGAAACATGTTTGCTACCATGGTCCTGTGCACTGACCTGGTTGGCTTAGAGGAATATCGGATTCAAGAGGCTTTAAAAAAGTCCTGTGATTCTTCATCTTCTCTATCTTTCTCCTCACCACTTCCCCATCTGCTACATTGCAAAGCTGGACATGCCTCTGAGGCAAGAAGCCTGTGTGCTTCTTCTTTTGGAAGTCTAGAATTTCATATGCTCATTACTGATGCAGAATAAACAAAGCTGATTTGCATATTACCTTCTGTCTTTTCAAGCTACTGTAGGTCATCCCTCTAGGGTGACTAGGGAGATGGAATGCATCCTAGTCTGCCTTTCTTTACAAGCAGAATCATAGAATCATAGATTCTCCTTCACCCACATTTCAAAATTTTCCACATTTCCTTTCTTTACACAAATAAACAGAAGATTCTCAAGTTCATGTGCTCTAGAACTTGGGTTGGAAGGGACTTCAAAGCCCATCCAGTTCCAACCCCGTGCCATGGGCAGGGCTGCCACCCACCAGCTCAGGCTGCCCAGGGCCCATCCAACCTGGCCTTGAGCTCCTCCAGGGATGCAGCACTCACAGCTCTCTGCGCAGCTGTGCCAGTGCCTCGCCACCCTCTGAGTGACAAATTTCTTACAAATATCTAACCTAAATCTCCCCTCTTTTAGTTTAAAACTGCTCTGCCCTGTCCTGTCACTATCATAGTGCAGAAAAAGTCAATCTCCCCCCTTTTGATAATTTTCCTTTAAGTACTGGAAGGCTGCAATGAGGTCTCACCAGAGCCTTCTCCAGGCTGATCAAGCCCACCTCCCTCACCCTGTCTGCATAGGAGAGGTGCTGCAGCCCTCTAATCACATTGATGGCCCTCTTCTGGACCCTCTGCAACAGCTCCGTGTCATTCTTGTGCTGGGGGTCCCAGACCTGGACCCAGCACTCCAGATGGGGCCCCACAAGGGCAGAGCAGAGAGGGACAATCACCTCCCTCTTCTTGCTGGCCACCCCTCTTCTGATGGAGCCCAGGATACCACTGGCCTTCTGGGCTGCAAGTACACACTACTGGCTCATTTATTGAGGGTTTTCATCTCATTCACTGCACTGTAAAACTACTTCTGGGTTTTAAATTAAATAAGCAATCCAGCCTCCCTTTCTTTGTCATTTTAATGTATTCAGGATGTTTTTCTTTTACTCATCTTGTGTATTATTTGACACCATAGCAGTATCTGTTGTGAAGAAACCTGTGGAAATGAAAATGCCAACAGGGAAACGAACTGATTTTAACTGCATCAGACAAAGGAAATGGTTTAGGACTATAAATTGCATAGGGGATTTCTGACTGCACAGACCAACACGGTCTACTGCAATAACACGTTTGCAGCTGTGACCTCTGAAGGCAACGGCTGAGTTCTGCAGTTTCAGTGATGGTGATGAGGTTTCTCTCTGGGGAAAGGCAAACTGGTTAACCCCTTTCAGAGTTTCTAACCCCAACTATAAACAGCTCAGCTGTAGTACCAGAAAAGCTGGACTGAGTCTGGAGACTTCCCTTTTTGCTGACAGCTTTTCAAAGACATGTTTTTAAGAGTCACAGAAAACAATGGGTCACTGAAAATAATGTATAGATTTGAGGCATTTCCGTAAGACAAGAAATATGGCAGGTAGGATCTCCTGCGCATTTGAACTCCAAGTTCTCAATGCATGGAATCATAGAATCATTTGAGCTGGAAGGGAATGCAAAGATGACACATTTTTCTTTTGACTTTTGCAAAGTCCCTGGACTTGCATGGGTCTTTTGGTGTCATAACCAACAATAACAGGAGAACTGAGATGAAAGCTCTGTGAAATGAGGATCTAATTCTCTGATTTCAGGATATGAGGCATTCTCTGCATTAGACCTCGAGTCCCTACAGACATCCCTAAAGGAATAAGTGATAACTTCAGCTCATGCAGATGCTTTCTCTGGAAACAGCTGACCTGGAAACAGACAGGCATATTTTTAAAAAGTGACTTGTGCAACAGCCTAGAGGTGCTGGTAACAGTGGGGGAATCTGCAAGGGACTGCCTGGGTCTCTTGTGTTGCAGGGAAGGCTCCTGGGTGGGTAGTCAACTGCGATACTGACTGTCCCCAGACAGATGTGGGAATCCACAGCCGTTGTCCAGCTTGAAAACATTTATGTTTTATTCAGGTCACTGTTGTCTTCTCCTCACGTGCTCTCTTCAAGATGAGAAACTAGAAAAATGGACAAATTGGGTGATTAATATATCCTGTATTAACGAGAACCCTGTGTAAAATATTTGGAAAGTGCTACAGAAGTATCCAAACTGCAGCTTCGTCAGTGGCTGTATCATTAACAGAAGTGAATTGTATCATCTATTGACTAAAAGTACTTTGTAGGAAACAATGGTGGCAGCACTGGAACTTCTCAAAGTTTGCACCAGGTGGGTCCCATGAGGGCTCACACAGGAACAGAAAGAACACCGTATGCAAGTTTGTCAGGACCTACTGAGCCAATATGAGGCCGAAGGTGACAGTTTCCTGAATCACTTCATAACCGGTAGTGAGATGTGGTGTCACCACTACGAGCTGGAGTCAAAATGGCAGCGTATGGAGTGGCAACATGCAAATTCCCCATCAAAGAAGAAATTCAAGACGCAACCCTCAGTGGGTAAACTGATGTATACTGTCGTTTGGGACAGGAGATTCTGGATTTCCTGGAACCTGGACAAACCATCAACGTCAGAGCTGGAATAACCAGAGGTCCCATTCTTTGAGTTTGCCTGCCTGATTTGAAATGGACAGTTGTGACAGAGACAAAAATAACTCGATTTCTGATTATCGATCCCTTAAACAAGCCAGTACTGTATATTCATTGCCCCATGTTACAGACTCAGCTACACTGCTGGAGGGTGACTCTTCAGCTTTACATTGCACAAATGGCAGCTTCTGCGCCTCACCCGAAGCATCCCCACAGCCACACAGCGACTCTGCCTGGTGATGGCCCAACGCAGTGATGACGAAAAGCCCCTCTGGAATGGCTGGCTGCTCGCTGAATATTTTGGAGGGGCTTCTCTTCCACCAGGATTGAATTTTATGGAAAATATGTGTTTGCTTGTTTCCCTGCAAACTGCGCTGCGCTGCACCGCAGCACCACACAACCCCACAGCCCAGCTGAGAAGCAGACGCCGTCTGCACGCGCAGCGCAAGCGCGGTAACGCCACACGCGGGGGAGCGCGCGCACAAGATGGCGGCGCGCAGCACGGGCCCTGCCCCGCCTCCCGCTGGCACTCCCGGCATGCTCCGCGCCGCCGCCTCCGCCGCCGCCGGGGATCACCGCGCTACGTGGAGATGGCGCTGGAGGCGCGGCGCATGGAGGGCGACGTGGAGGACGGCGAGCTCTCCGACTCGGACTCCGACATGCCCGGCGCCGGCTCCCCGACGGACCAGCAGCAGGTGAGGAAGGGGAGGGGGCGGCGGGCGAGGCCTGGCTTCCCTTTCCCGCTGCTGAGCGGCGCCGGAGGCCCAACCGCCAGAGCCGGGCCGGGCCGGGCCCGGTGAGCCCTGGAGCGGTTGCACGATGAGGAGCAAGGCTGCGGGGTTCGGGGTTCGGCCCTCCGTGGTCGTTTTAACGCGCAACGTAGTTCTGGAACGTGTAGCGTAAATTGTGGTGGGTGCGTTTTGTAGTTTGTCGAGCCGGTGTTTCGCCGTACTGAATGTGTTTGAAATGGAAAGGTTTGTGTAAAATAAGCCAAGACTTCCTCCGCTGTCCCTGCCCTAATAGGGAGGGGAGGAACGGTCGTGGTGGGGTTATTAAAGAGCAATTTTAACCTCGGACTGAAGAAAGTCTAAATGTAAAGGTCTCAGGGTAACGTATGGCTATAACAAGAAATCCACCCTGGAAGACTGGAAGTAGCTGTAAGAAAAGCGGCTGCTGAAGAATGGCACAGCCAGCATGGCCAGGAGCTCCCCACAACCGTGCATTAAGAATTCTGGTTTATGTTACCCGTGGTGTTACCACGGATTGGCTTTCTATTCAGCTTGCCTGTAAGATTGATGGGGAAGTACCATCTCCTGAATGGTTTTATAGCAATAAGACTTTATTGTAAAGCATTTTAAAACCTTCAGAGTTTGTAGTGGAGCTTTTTTTTGTTTGGTTGGCTGGGATTTTTCTTTTTTTTTTCTTTTTGTTTTGTTTTTTGCCCTAATTCATAATGTCCATGATAAGTCAGTATTATCGTGTTTTTTTTTTTTTTAAAAAAAAAAAAGGGGAAAAAAAACTGGTTGGCATGTGAAGTATTAGCATCACCATCCGGTCTTGTCCTTAGTGAATCAGAATCACCATGCACTGTTAGCTCCCTCAAAGTCTGATCAGCAAGCCTTGTGTGTTTAGTTTTGTTTCCTTCTTTTCTGCTCTGCCTTGAGTTGCAGGGAGCACTGCTGTGTTACCAACTACTGTAGCCTCCAGCTCTCTTTCTGGCTGATTAGACTACAAAGAAAAGTCTGATTTCTTCCACTGTTACAGAAACTTCCACCAAGTTGCTATGATGGTTTCCTTTTAAGCTTAGCACTGTGCATGTCTGTCACTGTCTGACTGGGAATTGTAGTAGCTTTCCTAGTCTCCTAATAATCATACTTAGTGTGATTCAACAAAGGTTACATTGGGCACAACAGTGACTCTTGAGATGTGTTTTTTCTAGAGCAGCCACCCTGTCTTTTATTTAGAACTGTTCAAAACAGAAGTTTCATTATAATGCTCTTGTCAGCTGCAGTCCATGAGGCTGTTTGGGCACTCCTCTACGAGCATCTCACGTTGAGATGAATAACTCTGCAAGCTAGTGGCAGTTTTGGCATGACTTGATAGCTGTTTTTCTTTACATGAATAACTGGATTAATGGACACTTACTACTTCATTTCAGAAATCACACGCTGGAGGTAATTCAGGCAGGCCTTTCCAGAGCAGCATTTCATCATGTGCACCAAGCGTTCCTTACCGGACAACCAAAAGCGTAGATTCAAGCGATGAAAGCTTTTCTGAATCTGATGATGACAGCTGTCTGTGGAAACGAAAGCGACAGAAGTGTTTCAACTTTCCTCCTGCTAAATCTGAGCCATTTCTGCTGAATCAGAGCCACCAAAAACAAACTGCTGTAGGTGGTAAGAAAGTTAACAACATCTGGGGTGTGGTGCTCCAGGAGCAGAATCAGGATGCGGTGGCTACTGAGCTTGGGATTCTGGGAATGGATGGTAGTATTGACAGAAGCAGGCAGTCTGAGACTTATAATTATTTATTGGCTAAAAAGTTGATGAAGGAAGCTCAGCAAAAGGAAGCAGAGACTTTAGATAAAGAACTGGATGAATATATGCAGGATGACAAGAAAACATTGCCAGCAGAAGAAGAAAATGGGCAAGGCTTTCTCAAACGGAAGCGATCTGTAAAAGATAGACTGGGTGAGAGACAAGAAATGAAGTACAAAGGAAGGTATGAGATAACAGAAGAAGATCCAGAAGAAAAAGTGGCAGATGAAATTGCTTACCGGTAAGCTAAATAATGGTGTGTCAGCATTAAATATTTGTAAACTGCTGATAATAACAAAGGCAAAAAAAAAAACATACTGATTGCAAAATCTGTAGTGTGTTGTAGCAAGCTACAAAAGGCATGCATACATTGTGGGCATTTCCAAAATCCTGAAATTAAAATGCCGCACTGTAACTGGTGTCTTATAGAAGCATCCAGTATTTGTCTTTTTTTTTTTTCCCCTTTTTGAACCAGCTGGGGAGAGATTGACTTTAAGCGTTTGTTACTTGACAACAGTGGCTGTTAAAAATACTGTTACTTGCTATTTGGATTTAATAGTGGTTTTTTTAGGAAATACCCTGTGATTAAAGATGTGAATTTGCAGTTGGATGCCAGTGTACACGTGCTGAAAGTCTGGCTAAGTTATAAATCTGTGAAACTGTAGTTGACCTGAGTCGTGTAGTGTAGTGTGTTGGAGAGCACAGCTTCTGTAAAACACACATTGTTTACATAAGCAGAACATCTCTGTCTGCAGAGACACTTCACTGCTGTTGTGAGAGCTGTGCCGAGATTAATTAGATACAAGTACTGAAATCAAGCCTTGTTTCTTTCTACATTGTGAAGTTGTGCATCTCCAGAGGAGACTGCACAACCTCTCTGGGCAGCCTGTTCCAGTGCTGTCTCACCCTCACAGTAAAGAAGTTCTTGTGTTCAGATGGAATTTCCTGTGTTCCAGTTTGTGCCCTTTGCACTTTATGCTGTCTCTGGGCGCCGCCAAAAAGAGCTTGGCCCCATCCACTTGACTCCCACCCTTCAGATTTTTCTAAGCATTGATACGATCCCCTCTCAGTCTCCTCTTCTCCAGGCTGAACAGTGCCAGGTCTCTCAGCCGTTCCTCCTACCGGAGATGCTCCAGGCCCCTCATCATCTCTGTGGCCTTCTGCTGGCCTCTCTCCAGTAGTTCCCTGTTTCTTTTGAACTGAGGAGCCCAGCGCTGGGCACAGTACTCCAGATGTGGCCTCCCCAGGGCAGAGTAGAGGGGGAGGATTGGCATCTAAAGAAACTGGTTTTGTTGATCGTTGTTTATTTCTTACATGTGATAGCTGCCTGGTGTTTCCAGATGCTGAAATATGGCAATTAGACTGATTAACAATGTTATCAGTTCTCAGTGGCTTCTCATTTGTGAATTTGAAAACCTAGGCCATGTCTCTTATAATAAACTAATCGTTGTTCTGTTGAGTTTCATCAAATTAAGAGCAGAAGTCCCCATTTTTTTCTAATTGCTTGTAGGAATAGCTGCAGTGAACTGTGTCAGTAGAACTGTGATTATACCTGATGGCAGTGTTGTTTAAGGTGTGTTGTGCCAGCTGTGCCTGGATTCATAACCTTTTGTTGTGCCTGCCCACACAGTGAACACAGGACAAAGAGCTTTTTTGTCTGTTTTGTGCTATTAACCTTGCTCAGCTCCTGTTGCCTTGCCCATCTTTAAAGTGCACAGAGAATTGTACAGGGTGAGAATAAACACGGGATGGGGATGGAACTGCTACTAACCAAAGGTCTGCTTAACAGCTCTGTGCAGAATCCTGGTTATCTCAATGTTGTCTGAATCAAGAAACATTTCCCTCTCTTCCAGTAACTCATCATTTACAGCTCAATGCTGTAGAGATATAAGAAAATATTTTATTTCTGATGCCTTGCCATTCATTAAACACAGTGAGATTAAACACAAAATACAGAGTTAGGCTGGTTGGGTAAACATCTGAATGCTTATGACAGTGATCATTAAATTGAGAGGTTTAACATTTAATTTCAGGTAACCTTAGTTGTTCAAAGCAAGCAGTTGAAACTTGCATGGTTGTAAATGATTGTCAGCCTTAACGATCAAACTACTTCTATTATTATAGTCATTGTAGAGTAATCCCAGTGTATGTAACTTTGTAGTATAGTAATGTGATTTAAAGCACTTAGGTATGTGGTGGTCTTCCAAGAAATTTTTGTAGTTGATGTTGTATGTTGCTCCCTCTCCCCTCCACGGATTTAAAACCACTGAGCTACAATGCTTGAAACTGTGCATAGTCAGTTTTGTCATTTAAGGAAAGAAAAAAAATAGAATATTACTCTTGCTCTGGACAGCCAGTTTTGTTATGTGGGTTTACATGTTTTTCTGGTGGAGTACACGTTTTGGCACAATGAGTTGATGCCATGTAAGCCTCTTCATTCATACAAACTGGTGATGGAAAATTTCTTAGAACGTTGTTGCTAACAAAATAGTACAATTTAACTCAGTATTGCAATTTTTTTCCTGTTTGCATTCAGTATATTATCACAGGTTGGTCAACAGAACGGTTTCCTTGTTTATTATGTGGGCTTGTTTGGGATTGTGCATGATATGGTTTAGCTTCTGTTTGTTATCTCTTGTAGTTGATTCAGCTGTAAAAGATGCTGTCATTTTAATCTTTTAATACAGATTATTTGTAACTACCCTAATTTTGCCTTTAATATAAAGTCTTCCTTGCTGATGTACTCACAACTCCTTTAGTTACAGTTAAGTGTAACACTCCTTAGTGTAGAGTTGGTTTGTTGCACAGCAGATTTTTATGCTGTGGTTTCAGAGGTTTACGTGCTGCTTTTTTTTTTTTAGTTTCTGATACAATTTAACTTTTGACAAATCAGTAGAGGGAAAATAACCACTGGGTGCTTTTTCATTTAAACATTTTTAAGATGTATGCTTGAGATGTTACTATCCTTCAGAAGCTCCGTATTGTAAAATTGAGATTTAAGAAGCCACTGGAACAAATTTAAATGTATAGACTCATTAATTACAGCATAATTTTATGTCACATAGGATAAATTGCTCATTCTGGAAGTTCCATGGTTGATTTTACTTGAAATTCAACTGACTGTAAATGTGTTTTTTTCTTCTCTCTAAGGCTTTGTGAACCAAAGAAAGATTTAATTGCTCGAGTAGTGAAAATAATTGGGAAGAGAAAAGCTATTGAACTACTGATGGAAACAGCTGAAGTGGAACAAAATGGTGGACTTTTCATAGTGGTAAGAAAAATTTGATACTGTGGGTTGGGGGTGAAGGAGATGCTTTCAACTTTCCGGATGTTTATGTAACTCTATTGCATAGCTTTTGCATCTGACAGGTTCTTCCAGATTCCATACATTCTTTAATGATCTTCCCTCAGGAAGGAGATCTTTCATCTGAGCCATGAAAGTCAATTAGCAATAAATACTAATCACCTGTAACCATCGATCGGAGTTTGAGTAAATAATAAGATGAATGGGCCTGAAAATTGCCCCTCTTGTCCTAAAATCGCAGGCAGAGTTTGAGTAAACAATGAGAAGAACGGACCCGGAAGTTGCCTCACTTCTTGTCCTCAAATCAGTATCTGATTTGCAGTGGTAACACATTGGTTACCTGCCGTACCTTGGGATGCTTCCCTCACAAAGTTAAGAGTAAGAGATTCTCAATTTTGAATAAAAGCTTGTACTTCTATGATAAAGCCTCTGGGTATATCTCTTTGTTTAGTCGGGTGGTTGTTCTGCAACACTGACCTATCTAGGTTAATCAGAATGCCGTCAGAGGTCAGCATGCTATGTTGGAAGCGTTCCTAATGTCACATTCAAAGAAGTAACTTTCAAAAGGGAATCTGTTCTTTGATTTAGGACCATTAGCTTGTGTACCTGTAGAACAGAACTGAGGACTGATTCCTGTTACAAGTCATGGTAAAAATCCTGTACATAATTATTAGGTTACGGTTTCTGTGTATGTTTTTGTTAAATAATGACCTATAGAGCAAAAGTTATTTGTTCGTTTTTTCAAGTTTCGTTTTCAAGGCAGAAGGGATGCATTCCAGCTAGTAACTTCACTTAAAAACAATGTATTGTCTTGAAGGATTAAAGTACTAATGAACAAGTATTTACCCAGGAGATGAAAGGGCACAAGTGCTAGTGGCACAGCTCAGAGTATACCATTTGAAAGGCAGATACAGTATACTGTTTTCATTGGTTGAGATTTTGTGCTAATAGTACGTCTGCTGTTTCAAGAAAAGATGTAAAAATTGAGCTTCCCGATTCTTAAACTTTTGGATTGTGTGTTGTTTGTTATTTAGTAGGAAAGCGTCATATTTAATAGAGTATGAGAACATTGGAGTAACAGTTCAACCTCATATGCTGTGAATAGTAATTGAGAAATATTCTGATAATTAGTGTTTATAATTCAGAGATTAATGCGTCAGTGTGATGCATCACACCACTGTTGTACCATTGAAAGTTACTGAAGTGTGGGAATAAAATGTTATGGGGGAGAAACCTATGCCTTAGGCAGAAATGCAAGTTCCTGCAGATAAACAAATGAGATTCTACACAATTTTTGAAATTTTACTAGGCTTCTTTGTTAGGAATGTTCTGAATATCTAACCTAACACATACATTATTGCAGATGGCTGTGAGAGTAGTTAGAACATCTTAGCCTTTTGTTTCTTTTCTATCAAAATCATATTTAGTATAGTATGAACAGTTTGATATGATATTATAAAGCAAATTTTTTGAGACCTATTACATAACCTGTACAAATGTAGCAAGCTGGATGATGACTTTCATACATCAGTCACAAACAAACAAACAAAAAAAAATAGCCAGGGTTGTGGTTGTGTAACAACTAGCACAGCAGAACTTTGCTTTCTGGATGCTGTCTCAATAGAAAGCATTGTCTTTTATGCTATTCTTGTATCAACAGTTGTGTTAGTTTTGCTGACATTACTAATTTATGCTTTTCTCTCTTAAGAATGGTACTAGGAGGAGAACACCAGGGGGCGTTTATTTAAACCTGCTGAAGAACACACCCAGTGTCAAAGAAGAACAAATCAAGGTAAAATTGTCAGCAGTGCAAGTGATTATCTAAAGTTAATTTTGTGGGGTTTTTATCAGCTAAAAATCTTATGATTGAATCCTTCTCATAATTTCTAGCGAGTTTATTATTCTAAATAAACCAGCTGTACATATTCAAAGTATAAGCAAATAGCAGTGGGCAAAATGCATTAACAGGAGGCTAAAAGAACACCTTTTATTTATTACAGTTGCAGAAACTTGTCAGGGATGATAAGACTGTGGAGTCTGAAGAGTTAAGAAAAATCCAATATTGTATATACCTTACAGTAATGTTATTTACAGTTGTATTTCTCCCTTGGGACATCTGCCTCATTATACGTGAATGTAATGATGTTCTCTTAATAAAATATTTCTATCCTATATTGCTCGAGATGTAGCACCAGGCAGTGCTTCCCCTCTAGCCAGGTTATTATCTGAACCTAGTCTTAATTGCTCACTGGCTTCATCTGTGGTGCTCACCACCCCAGTTTAGCGATCTGTAAATATTACTGCCTTTTTTTTTTTACAGTGTGACATAGTCTGAGATGGTTTTTTTTGTATTATTATTATTCTGTTAAAGCTGTTTTGCTTTTTTAGCTCACTCAAGATGCTTGTTCTAGCATCTTGTACTGGGAATTAGAGGTGAATCAGTATAAACTGGGATTGTCTGTTAGATATTTAAAAACAAACAAATCTTCCATAGCGTACAATGATCACAAAAAGTTGTGGGTTTGATCACTTCATCTCCTTCACAAAAAAAGAAATATACTCCACCACCCCCTTCCATGCTCTAGTTGTGTGCCTCATTCTTCTCTTGCTGATACTGGCAACAAGGCGGCAGTTTTCACTTAACAAACCTGATTGGTATTGTGAGACGTCATTTGATACACAGTCCTGCAGAAAAAACGTGTAATCCTGTCATCATAGGTTGTTCCTCTGCAGATGCAGAACTTTGGATTTCTTGTTGAATTTTGTGAGGTTCTTGTCAGTCCATTTCTCCAGCCTGCTGAGAATCCCTCTGGGTGGCAGCATGACCCTACAGTGTATCAGCCACTCCTCCCAGTTTTGTGTCATCTGCATGCTTGAAACGAAAATTTAGTGTTACTTACATATTAGTTTCAAATTACTGAGAAATTACATAATAAAGTCATTTATGGAACATTTTTCTTAAGTGCAGTCTATACTCCTACACTGAATAATGCATATATTAGTTATTGTTGAGCAGTATTAGAAGGAAAAAGGATTTTTTTTACTTCATGTTTTCTTCAGGGAATGAATATGCCTCTTTTTTTTTTTTTTCCCAAGGAAATATTCTACCTGGAAAACCAAAAGGAGTATGAAAACAAAAAAGCTGCTAAGAAGAGGAGAATACAAGTTCTAGGAAAGAAGATGAAAAAAGCCATCAAAGGGCTTAATCTGCAGGAATATGATGATGCATCTCGTGAGACTTTTGCTAGTGATACAAATGAGGCTCTGGCTTCTCTGGATGATTTACAGGATGGGCATCATGAAGCAAAGATGGAACCAGAAGATGTTATAGAAATTGATAATGCTCATGATTTGGAGATATTTTAGTTATTAGTGATAACAAAGTCTCTTTAAAACATTAAATGGGCTTTTCTTATTATCCCATAACTTCTTATTTTCATGAAGTGCAGAAACATGGGAAATATTTGATGAAGAAAATTACGTAAATTCTTAGCTAAATTTAACAGCATGAAAGGTTTTAATTGTCTTATTTGTTTGCCAAGTCCTCAAAAACTGTTAAGATTTTTCTAGATAGCAGCTCTGCATCACCATGTTTGTTCCTTAGGAACATTGTTGTAGCCACATGTTAATTTTAGCAATTAAGACTTAACCAAATAAATCCTAGTTAATCTGCTGAAGCTGACAAAGTCAGCGTCAAATGGGGGATATTCTTAATCGTAGTTGAACAGAAACACCAGTATAAAGTTAATAGTTATGTAAAAGATCTTGTGTTGATATGATAGTGTGCTGACAAGAATAGCAGTGTTTATATGTTAGAACCTGTAAAAGCAGATTGATTTGTGAAATTAACTGCATTTTTATATCAGTGACCTTTGAATAACAACCGTGTAAATAAGTACTGCTGAGCAATGTATGTTTTAAATTTCTGCAGCAGTTTACTCCATTGAATAATAGTGTTTTAAGCTTCCTAGTTGTTCTGCCTAAACGTTTTCCGTGCATAAACACGCAATTTAAACGTTTTTGTTCTAAAAGACAACTGAACTCTTTCTGAGTAGAGAGATTGTATTAATTTGCGTTTGCTTTGAGCGTCTTTATACCCTACGGGCAGCTATAAACATTGCAATTCTTGTTTCCATGCTTTCTCTCGTGTGGTAGAATGAACCAATGTGCAGCTTGCAGGAATTCTGAAGTTTTTCTTCACTGAATATTAAGAAAACAATAGTATGCAAAAGGTAACTTCTACTTAACACGGAAGACCTGTGTAGTTTATCAGTTTGAAGATAATGTTTTGGTTATAACTGAAGAACATTTATGACACTGATATGTATAATGTCTACAATACTTTGTCACTAATGAGTTGTGTTTTCTGTGAATAGACACTTTATTTTTCAGTATAAAATATTGTTGTGATTTAACCTGGCAGATAGCTAAGTACCACAGTGGGAGGGAGAGAATTGGAGGAAAAAAAAATGGTAAAACTCATGGGTTGAGATGAAGATGGAAAACAAAGGGAAAATAATAGTAGTGATGATAATATGTATGTTTACAAAACAAGTGAGGCACAATTTAGTTGCTCACCACTCACTGACTGATGCCCAGCCGGTACCTGAGCAGTGCTGGCCCGCAGCACCCACACGCAGCCAATTCCCCCATGTTTTATAGTTCCGCATGGTGTCATGTGGTATGGAATGTCTCTTTGGCCAGTCTGAGCCAGCCATCCTGGCTCTGTCCCCCTCTGTACTCCAAGCCCCTTTGCTGACAGGGCAGCATAGGATGTCAAAACGTCCCCATCTCAATGCTGCACTGCTCAGCACCAGCCAAAAATGGTGTGTTATCAAAGCCATCTTTCTCCAAAATCCAAAGCAACACCATGCCAACCACTGTGGAGAAAATCAACTAACCCAGCTGAAACCGGGAGAAATATTTCTGCATTCTATTTCACTTTCAAACCCACCAACAAATCTCTGTCCCTGGGAGTCCTGGGATTTCAGAGGCAAGGTGAATCACTGAAACAAATAATGCAATTATAAAACTATAGATCTGGTATTTGAAGGACTAAGTATCTTGAGAAAGATTTCTTAAATGTCCAGCAGTTTCCATTACACGCTTTACTAAATTTAATTAGAGCCCATCTGCACTTTTATGTTCACGTGCCTGAGCTCTGTTATTCGTCACATGTAAAGCAGGCTTGCCAGTAACGTTTGCTGTCACTGAAGTAGCAGAATTTGATTTACTCATTCGTTTTCCTAACACAATTGTGATAAGTACTAAGCTGATAAGTCATTCAAAATTTGGTATCTCCCGTCATTTGATTAGTTTGGGACTGTACTGGTTGATTCTAATTTTTGTAATTGTTTGGGAATGTCTTCAAAAAATTGTAGGTAGAACAGCAATTTTGGTGGGTTAAAGTTTCTGTTGATTTATTGGTTGGGGTTTTTTTCCATTTTTAGATAATTTGCACAGTGTATAAATTCATGTCTTTAAGGAAAGAATGATAAGACAGAGTGCCAGTTCCTTCTTTGCTTACCTCCTGTTTTTTTCCTCTCCTATTTTCTTTGGCTTTCATAGTAGTCCTTTCAAAAGAACATGCATTCAAAATAATCAAGCATCCAGAATTCATTCCATTTTCACCAATGTTTTTTTTTATTTAACTTCACAAATGATTTTTCTTCTTTAACTTGGGTATCAGAAAGACTGTATTAAGTAGGAACAGTGACACTGTGGTGGCTGGAGTCAAGCTTTGGTTGGTCAGCGCAGTCCTGGGGCTGTCTGTCCCCTCCCTGCAGCCTTGCACAGGCCCCAGTCTCTTGGTGTCATCGAGCTCTGAGCTGAGCATGGGCGATCCAGGAGCTGAGGAGCCAGGGGATTTGGGTTTGGTGCTGAATGCAACATTGTTTCCAGTTTGGACTAATGTAAATGTGCAAGGGTGAGAACAGGTTGTGATGTTGCTGTGTGTTCCCTAGAGACTGGGTTTTTTCCTCTATATTTGACTGAGCTTGCTGAAAGGAGAGGGGCATGTTGGTGATCATGGTCAGCTTCTTTATCAATCAGCTTTGCATTCCTCCCCACTTTATTTTTTTCCTCAAAGACTACTGCAGGAGCAAGAAGCATGGGGTGAGATTTGAGAGTTTTTCTCTCAGCTGCCACACGTGTTTGTGCAGGATGTCCTGAACTGCTACTTGCAGCAATCGTGGCTCTGTGGTGTTCATTAGTCACCTGCAGGTTTTGACCAAACTGGAGTGTAGGCTATGTTTTGTCTGGAAGCTGATACTCTTGGCTGTTCAGGATTCTAATAGCAGATGCTTTACAGGCACAAATGCAAATATAAGGATTGATGCTTTTCATTTTTGGGAAATTTCTCTGATGGGTGGATGTGGCTGACGCATCAGCTTTTCTGCCCAGGCGGATACCATCCTCCATCTAATAGGAGGACACAGAACCGTCTCTATCAGGCATGTCCAACCCGTGGGCCGCATGCGCAGAGCTCGCCGTGCGGCCTGCCCCATCTGCCATGTTGTCATGGCAACAGCTCTGCCCCCGCTGGTTATCACAGACAGTAAATGAGATTCCCTTACGTAGGAATTAGGAGAGCTGTGCCAACTGTCATGACAGTCTACCCCAGACACGCCTGAATCATAAAAGATAGCTTATTGCTAAAATTTAATTCTACCGTGACTTTGAGAAGCTGTTTTGATCTGCCATGGATTTGATGCAATATATGATATTTCAGTCAATAAATTCAGAACAGAAGCCATATACGTTTTTATGTGAATCTACAATGACTTCTATGGTTAATGGATGTTTTCTGAGAACAGGCAAGAGAGCAAAATGCTTCCCTGTAATGGCCACGGGTGAAAATTACCAAAGACAGTATAAAACATTTTAGCTGTGCACTTGACAGTAACAAACCTCAGAGTGAGGTCTGTATGGGGCCTCTGTAACACAGAGCATCCTCTGTGCCCTTCCTCATTGAACTGACTTAAGAATGTGACTTTTATCTGATACCTCACATTTTTTCATCCTTCTCTGCCAATTGGCTGGTTTTTGCTTGAAACTTTCCTACTTCTTTGATGTCAGAGCACCTTCTGACTGGCACTGCATCACCAGGGAGGGAGCTAGGAGCTCAAAAGTACTGCCAGCCTGCTGTTGGGCTACTTTCCTTTGTATCGATGTCCTTGTGGAAGGTGGAGCATCTCTCCAGCTGAGCAGCTGAGGACAGGAGGATTCCATGTTCTGGTTGTGTTCTCCTCTGGGCCTGTCCTCCTGCGCTTTCTCCTTCTCATAAAGTCCTCTTGACCTTCTTCCATTCTTTCTGCATCTTCTGAAAGTGAACCTATTCATTTTTTAATTCTTGTCTTTCTCGAGGTATTTTTCAGACCCACCTCGATCTTTATTGTTTAAGCAGTATTCCTATTTCTCTGCCCAAATCAAACATAATCAAAACACCTTTTTGAAAGGTAGACAGCAGATGTGCAGTTCTGCAGCATCAGGTTCTGGAAATTGTGGAAATCATATTGCTTTTATTGTTAGGTTTGTTTCTAACTCCTTTGTACTGGGGAAAAATTGTTCCCAAACATACTGCAGAGAGGTAACATTTTCTGAAGGGAGAATTTCTGATCGACGCTCTGGCAGCCTGCAATGGTAAATTAGATGAGCACAGACAGATTCTCAAGGGCCATCACAGAAAATATGTGCTGCAGATGTGAGTGAAGAATAATCCACAGTAAATGAAGTCGTAAAATAAATGAACTCCACAAATGACAGAAGCTGGCTGCAGCCACACAAAAGCCTTCCCTGTAACACTATCAGTCCAAACCAGATACATTTAAGAGGAAATGCCATTTAATTTAGTACTGTGATTCTCTTACCAATTCCTTGGTGTGGAAGTGCACAGTTTAAAGCTGGAGCATGGCAAGTGGGAAATCATAAGAATTTTTTTTTTATTTTGTGAAGTGTTAAATATTTTATGTTTTCCAGAATGTGTTTGTAATATCCTGGATATCTGTTTTACCGATACATGATACAATTAAGTTTGTGTGATACAACTAATTTTGTTCACTGTGATGCTTGCTTACATACTTTATCACTGACTTTTAAAACGTGGCATACTGAAGCTTTATTTTAGTTTACTCTCTACCTAAAGGTATTTTATTCAGTATCTTGATGTTCTGTTTTGCAGCAGACTTCATTAACCCCAATAGACAGAAGCTGGCTTCTAGGCTGTTGGTACTTAGCAGAAATTCAGAATTGCCATGGAAACAAATCAGCAGAAGGGCTTTGAAGGTTGTCTACAATTACTATCCATTTAGTTTTGTGTACATAGAAATAATAATTACAAAATAGTGATTTCCTTTAATGGTCTCAAATCTGAAAAAGTTGCATTTATATTTCTTTAGGAAAATGTATAGTGTGTATTTTGGGCTTTGTTGTTTCTCTCTGAGGAATTTGTCATGGTGGATAAACATCCATGGCTTGAGAAGGCATTAAAAATGAGCTAATGTATCATTGCTATTGATGGTAGGTGAGTCTGCCTCCCTGCTCTCAAAACACATAACATGTTCCTTTTTCAGTTCTTATTTGATTTTGCTTCTTAATGCTATTCCTCTGAGCTATTTTCTGAAAAGTGCTTCATTTCATATATTATCCAGAATTTACCCAATGAAGGGCATTCAAGATTAGTGTCTGTGTCAGAACAGCTACAGCATGTTTCATGGGACCGATGCTTCATTATTTCTTATTTGTAACAAAACCTGTGGGAGTAAATTGAACCATTTTTGTGACGGCTTTGTGTTTTTCGCAATGAACTGCTGATTGCACAGTGCTCTGTTTCAGTATTTTCAGTTGGGAAGATTACTTCCAAAGAAATCAGGATGTGTGCATGTGGAAGGAGAACAGCAGTGTCGCGTTCCTTTTCTTTGGAGGGGTTAACTATAATTACTCATTGTCAAAATGCTTATAAATGGGACTAAGAGAATACTGAGTGCATTTGTGAAAATCTGTGCACCCTTGCAAAATTTCCTGCAGTATCCGTGACTCCAGCCTGCCCTAGGTCTCAGGAATTTTCTGTGCTCAGCAGCTGTCCCTGGCCGGTCAGCACCCACAGGGTTTCCTGCAGATAGGTATGAAGGCACACACTGGACAGGCAGTGTGCCAGTTTGCCTGGCCTCTGCAAAGTGTGTTCCTTCCTTCCTCACTTCCTCCCTCCCTGCTCCAGTTCTGTTTACTTTTTTCCACCAGCCCATGGGCATACGAGTCCTCAGCAGAGGGTTTCAGATGTAGAAGGGAGGCACAAGCCCACTGAACTTTACTCTGTAGAGCATCCCCATAGAGAACAGAGCAGCGTGCACGTGAGACGAGCTGTAGAGCGATGCTAAGTGCGAGTTCACCTTAGCAATCACATGAAGAGTTACACAGATAACAGCAGGTATGAAATGGGACATTCTTGTAATTAATATATGACCCTGCAATGTCTTGTTTCTCTCCAACAACTTTCTGAGAGTGATATCAACAGACTTCTCAAACTAGTGTTTGAAAAAGAGGAAGAAGAAATGTACTTGGCCCTTCCTGGAGCTGCTAAGTCTGGGAGATCTCAGGCCTCCTGGCTGTGAACTGAAACTGATAATAATGCGAAGTCATCCCTGTAGAATTACTTGAGATGAGGAATTAAAAGATTTTAAATAATTTATTTTTACAAGGAAGTTAGCTTAAAAGGGCAATAGCAGAAATTCTTCCCTGTAGACATAGATACATGCAGTTTCAGAACTGCCAAGTATTTAGAAACGATAACAGCTTCTTCAGAAGCATTTTAAAGTAAGTAAGAGTAGATCTATGTGTCCTGACCTTATTGATCAAGAGAATGTGGTTAGAAGTCAACAATGCAACTCTTTCAATTTAGAACATGCAGGATGATTTAATGAACCCCTTCCAAAAGCCTTTATCCTATCTACAGTCTGCAAGCTGCACATACACTGAGCCAGAGGAAGGACGTTCATTGCTGCTTATGTACTGGAGAGGGTGCTGAAGAGCAGTACGTGAAGAAAATCTCACCTCTGTGCTCCTGCTCCAGCAGCTGGGCTGTTCCCTCATTGTTTCACGTTTATTTCTGTCTCCACAGTCTTGCTGTTCATGCAGTTTTGCAACTGCCCATCATCCTCTTTCCAACGCCAGCCCAACTACACGTTCGCTCCGGTCATCTCCCAGGGGGAACAGCCTTCAGCTGCAGGGCACCCGGGGACACCTTCAAATGTTTCACACCAACCAAAGCATCTGTTTCCACTCTGTTTACTGCGGTGCTTCAAAAGGAGAGTTGGGCCTTTGAGGAGGTGGCACTCAGCCCCACCTGGGAGTGAGTTTATCCCCTGATGGACAAAAGGAAATTGTGAAGGGTCACAGTGCTAGGAGCTAAGCAGCAGTACTTGACAGCTGCCAGAGATCGTTCCAGAAGCCTGGGAGTAATTGGTTTGGCTTTGGTTTTGTTTGTTTGTTGTTATCATTATTATTGTTTGTTTTGTTTGCTTGCTTTTGTGAAATGAAAAAGCATATAGGACAGAGTTTGTTTCAGTGACTCTGGAGCTCCCAGGCTGAAGAAATGGATAGAGACAAAAGTAAGCAGTTACGTCCTGGAAGGAAATTCTCCCTGTGTGGGGCAGCTAGGAGGAAACCTGCATCCGATCCGTGCTAAGATGCTAAGCTCCCCCAGAGGATAAGTAATTGGGGAAACAGTGATCTATTGTCTAAAACCTGCTGAGGAGGTGTCTGCAGCAGGACCTGAAGCCAGACTCAGTAAGCCCCGTTTTGAAGTCACACTGGGGGCTCACAGAAATCCAGACTGGGGCACCCACCATGCCCTTGGCTCAGCATCAAGAGGAAAATGAAAAACATCACTAAACGTAGTGAAAAACAGAATGTTAACAGAAAGTGTGTCACCTCTTCCCTGCGGTAAGAGTCACCCTTGCCCAAGCATTTCCTAGCAAAGGGAAAGCACAGAAACAGCTTCTTTTTTTATTATTATTATTTTTATTTTTTTTTTCCAGAAGGAGCTGGACGTGGGGTTCAGTTCATGTGGGTTGTCTGTGCTTGCTGGAGACCAACAGTAATCCTATTCATTTAAAAGTAATAACTGAAAAAGGCAACAAGATAATATTAATTCATGATTCCAAGCCAATTCTTGGAAATAAGTGTTACTGTGTTGTGGTGGTTCCATGTGGATGAGCGAAACTCCACCACACTGCTTCCTCACTCCCCTTCCGCAGAGGAGGAGGAGAAATTGTGATGAAAAAGGGCACAAGGGTTGGAGTAAGGACAGGGATATCACTCAACAATTATGGTCATAGGCAAAACAGTCTCAGTGTCACAGAATCACAGAACTGTAGGGGTTGGAAGGGACCTCGAGAGATCATCGAGTCCAACCCCCCTGCCAAAGCAGCTCCCTAGTGCAGGTCAAACAGGTAGGCACCCAGGCGGGTCTTGAATATCTCCAGGGAAGGAGACTCCACAACCTCCCTGGGCAGCCTGTTCCAGTGCTCCGTCACCCGCACTGTGAAGAAGTTCTTCCGCATGTTGGTGCGGAACTTCCTGTGCTCCAGTTTTAGCCCATTTCCCCTCGGCCTGTCCCCAGTCACCATTGAAAAGAGATTCTCCATGTCCATTTGCCTCCTACTCTTTATATATTTGTAGACATTGATAAGATCCCCTCTCAGCCTTCTTTTCTCAAGCCTGAACAGACCCAGATTACTGAGCCTCTCCTCATAAGGGAGATGCTCCATGCCCTTTATCATCTTCGTGGCTCTCCGCTGGACTCTTTCCAGGAGGTCCCTGTCTGGGATAAATGTAATTTATTCCCTACTACTACAGCAGTGAGAACTAGAAGCAAAGTAAACCCAGCTTCCTCTTCATCCTCTTCTACCTTCTACCCCCAAGCAGCACAGGGGAACGAAGAATGGGGGCTTTGGTCAGTCCACAACATTTCGTCTCTGCCGCTCCTCCATGGTCACTCTGCCGCTGCTCCACGTGGGCTCCTCCCACGGATGCTGTCCTTCCCAAACTGACCTTGCGTGGGCTTCCCACAGCTGCAGCTCTCCAGGCACTTCTCCAGCTTGGCTCCGTCCCACAGGGCCCACCCTCCAGGCACTGCTCCAGCACAGGCCTCACANTCCTCCAGCACGGGCCTCACAGCCAGCAGCTCCCCCAGAGCTCCTGCCCCACTGCGGGCTCCTCTCCATGGCTGCAGCTCAGCCCGGGGCTGCTCCTGCGGGGGCTCTCCATGGCTGCGGCCTCCTCCAGGCCTCAGCCACTGCCGCACCGTGGGCTCCTCCATGGCTGCACGTGGACATCTGCTCTGTGTGGTGCCCGTGGGCTGCAGGGGGACAGCCTGCTCCTTCATGGGCCTCGGCTGGGCGGCAGGGAGCTGCTGCTCCAGCCTGGAGCAGCTCCTGCCTCCGCCTGCACTGACCTTGGTGCCTGCAGGGCTGGTTCTCTCCTGTATCTCACTCCTCTCTCCCAGCTGCTGTTGTGAAGCATTTTCCCTTCAATCTGCTCTTCCAGAGCACACCCAGCATTGTTCATGGCTCAGCTCTGGTGGTGGCGGGGCCCTGTTGGGGCAGCTGGAGCTGGCTCTACTCTGACACAGGGCAGTGCCCACCTAGTTACCCAAACCTTGCCAGGTAAACCCAATATACAAGTATGGCTGTAGGGCTGTATTTTGAAAATATGAGTAATGCAGAAGTCACAAAAAAGTAGTTTATGTGTCATTTGGCTATTCTTGCTAGGCACAGAAGTGTTTTAGTTTCTTGCTTTTCTAATATGAGTGCAAATTACTCATTACAATTTCATCCTACACTGTGTAATGAGGACTTTTGATTAATATTATTCAATCAAACCTATATTTTATGTTATGGCAACAGAAAATATCTAGCACCAACACTTTATCAGTATATAGCAGAGCAGGACATGCAAAGGAGACATTCTGAGACTGCTGGCACATCACAGGAGAGAAATGAAAGGCCATGCTTTTCTTCTTTGAATCCTCTGAATTACCTTGGTGTTGTAATTATAAGTAGCTATTTATATGCTTCTGGAAGCACAAAGACACTCTCTATTCTCCTTAATTGTTCTATTATTATTACTATTTGTAGTAAATATGTTATGTAAATGTGTTATTTACTTTCTGTTGAACTAAAAGACGCTGCAGTACATAAAACATCTAACATAGAGCAGGAAGGCACACACTGCACTGGAATTAACATGATCTAGCACTGTTTGCATCTTTTGTTTTTTCCCTCCAGTGTGCAACTGTGGGTAAGAACACTTTGTGGCTCAGAGCGCTGTGTAATAAACTACAGTGGCTGGGAAGTTGGATTTGTAGACAGGAGAATCATACAAAACATCACAAAGCTGGCTGGAATTCTTCTGGCTAAAGTTTAAAATGGCATTTTGTGTTCACTGTTCTGAGAATCAGCTACAATAGGATCGAATGTCACTTTCCTACCTCGCCACAACACAGGGTGTTTTCCTTTCTCCCTTTGTCAAGGACGTCAGTTCCGTCCATGTCACGTTCTTATGAGTGCTGCCTTTATATTGATGGCACTCACATTTTTTTCACGTAAGTCTGTGATGTTTCATTTATTTTTCAACCCTTCTGCATAGCCAGGTAATTATGCAAGAATTACAAGGGGAGGTGGAAGGATACTGAGTTTTCCATCACAGAGTTTAAAGGTAATAAATAATAAAAATAACTCGTTCATTTTATAAGTTATTTTACCAAGGGTTGGCAGTTGATTCAAAGTGAAGCATAAATTCTATCCTGCAACTTAAACAAAAAAGTAAATTACTTCATTATTCTCTCTAGGTTGTTTCTATGCACTGTATTTCTCTGCCATAATATTGTTAGATATTGGCATGTCTAACAGAACAGGTGGTGTTTTGCAACAGCATATTTAGTGGAAAACCTTGTCAAGAAAAATAAGCTAAGTATGAAAAGAAAGGCAGGGAAAAAAACAACAGGTATTGTTTCTTACATCTCTAGCCCAAAAAAACTTTGGAGAGGATATCTTCTGGGTTAACCATTGTCTAGCTGTACGCATATTTTCAGAACTAAGTCATTTCTGCAAGATGTTGTAGCAATTTTTGGCACAATGCCTGAAAGAATAATTCAGATGCCTTTGAAAGTTTTGAACCAGTTGAGCAACTATTTGAACCTTCCAGAAAATTGGAAGGTGGACAGATTCCAGGTGTTTGCAGCTGTAGTTACAGAAACCAATCAGAGTTTTTATTTGCAGCCAGCACATCAATATCTGTATTAGCAAATACTGTATTTGTATGTAGGTTGCTCTGAAAGTAATGCTTCATATTTGTTTCCATAGAAACTACAACAGATACAAAGAGTACAATAATACTACTTGATAAAGCAAATTCTCATCTACAGAACACTCTTTTTCAACATAGTCACCAATATTAGCTAGGCATTTTCACTAGCCATGAACAGGAGCCTGCATGCCATGCTCGTAATAATCTGCACCAGCAGAGGTGCCCCACTGTCACTGTCACCACTGCTGAAATGCACACCAACCCACTGTGCTCACATCCACTGTTTGGTCTCCATCAACATTCAGTAAGTATTGATGAATGTCAGTGGGTGCCATTTTTTCCACATGGAGGAATTCAGTCCCACCCCTTTGCCCCATCCGCACTCCCATGTCAGACCCCATGGTGTCAGAGTGCCCCTCTGCTGCCATCTGTCACACGGCAACAACATGGAATGGGATATGGGTGGGAAGGTTCAGCCTCTGCTGCCATCCCACCAACATCCGCCTCTGACGTTGCGGGCCAACTTCATAAAACAGGAGGCATTGCTTTCAGAGCATCCCTCATATTATAGTACTTCTCTATAAGAATCAATATGAGGTAAGGGGTTTTTTAAGTCGTTGTTATCAAAAACTGGTTACTTGCCCATTCGTAGGCTATTACAATACAGAGTACATTTTATGTATGAGATGATAAGATTTCTGCTTGCTAATTCTAAAATGGTTTTTATCAGTAAGAGAATGGTAACTCAAGTACTTACTTGGTACTCTTGTCCTCTTTGCAGTGTTTAACACTTTGCTGTTTCAATAATTCAAGAGAATTACACGGTGTTCAGTTCTACAACTGAGAGCAGAATCAGGTAAGAGCTTTTATCAAACCCTGTCCTCAGCTGAGCAGAGCAGATCCCATTAGGGTTGGCATGGATGAGCAGCCATTTATCTCGATGGAATTTGGCCTTTAGCTGTTTGGAATTAATACCCAAATCTTTTACACCATGAGGAGCTAAGCTTCAGGATTCCAAAAATTCTTTATGTGCAAGGCAGCTGATGATGAATGTAAAACAATTTTACAATTATTCAAACAAAACTATTGCCAGAGAGAAAATTAAGAGTACTTGAAACTTAGGAAGATGTGACTTAAAACCCGATTATTTGCCTCACCTGCTTAGAGAAATTTCTAAATGCAATGTAATTCCAAATGCAATTTCTAGTGGGTAGGCAGGAAGCTTCGTAGCGCTAAGTGAAGAGCTTCTGAATATGACCAAGACACACATGTACATGCAAAAATGAAACTGATTTGGGGAAATTAACCCAAAGGGTGCCTGCGCATTTGTCATTGCTAAGGTCAAAATTCCCAATGAGACACACACAGAGCATGATATTCATAAGTTCTTATTTGACAGAAAATATAATGCAGGAACATGAATGTACAAGCACACATTTTGTTACAGGGTTCCTTGAAAAAGTTGCTTGTTATTAAAAAAAAAAAAAAAAGAATATTCCTATAATGAGCAAAGAATCCTACCCTTAGTTAGGCCTTTGTTGATTTAGGCACTGAGGGGAGTGGCAGATGGCTTCTCTTGGGAGCAAAAGGGAGGTTCTAGAGAGCTATCACCTTGGAAATCCCACCCAGGGCACAAGCATCAGGAGAAAAGAGCTCTTCATGGTGCACTCTGTCTACTGTGGTAGCAGGCCTCTAAGCAGCACAAGTATCTGGATCTGGCATTGGAGAGTCCAGCTAAGACTGATGGTCAATCACACCCATCCACTCTTCTCCATTGCTCACAGCTGCTGCCTGATGGCTCTTGACATGGCTGGACAAACCTTGCTGCTGGAGGCCTACACCTTCACAGAGGACCCTCAGCAGCAGGCTGCCTGCGCTCAGCCGGGAGCTTGGCAGGCTGTGGGATGTATCCCTCAAGAGAGGAGCATTTGTGCTCATAGACAGGTCAGATTTGTATGCAGGTTTGTTTCATCTTAATTTCTTGTTCACACTGGGGTAATCAGCTGACTTTCAAAAAATTTGCGTGCTGGGTACGAGAGGCAAAAAAAGCACAATTTCAGTCACTGAAACCAAATGGAAATAAGCAGTTCTTTTAGTTTTCTGTAGCTAACCTTAGATATTCTTTAGACATTCATTTAGTGTGAGTGTCAATGAAGGGAAGACATCAAGAAAGGTTATTTTGTTTTATGAGCTTTATGTTCCATGAAAGTCAGTTGTTAATAAAAAATACAGGGTCAAATCACTTTTAGTGAAGTACAGAGGGCCTTCACAATGAGACTGCATCCTGCTATGGGTTCATCTTGATGACTAGTTCACCCTGTATGCGTCAATACAAAGAAAAGTTCACCAGGAAGACAGAGCTGGTGACAAGGAAAGACTCCTTGTATCCTCTTACTTTCTGCTAGCAAATGAAAGAATGTCTGTAATGATGTTTTGGTTGATTTAACAGGCAAGTAACTTCTGCACCTAATTCAAAATGTATGTCCTTCCAGTGCATGAGATAATTGTTACTCCACAGTGAATTACTGACCAGAAAGATGTGTTGAAACCACGGCTATGTGTGAATTAAAAGCTTATCTGAACTGCCGAGTCTGGCTTTGGTGTTCCAGTAACAGAATTTCTGCATCTGAAGTCCTCTGTTCACGTGTTCATGTTGTCTTCACCATTCAGATTTCTACATGCCACAAAATACACAGTCTTCTGCATCACTTTTTCCTACAAGCCTTTATCCACAAGGTTAGAATCTGCATGTAGTCTGAGGTTCTTATTAGAATACAGCTCTGACTGTTAATTACAACTATGGGTAGCGTGAAATTAAATAGTACTTCCCGGTACTGGCAGAGCCTGCTTACTGGATTCAACATTTGATTTATCAAGAATAATGAATAATAAAATATTAAAATGTATGAATATTTGTATTGGATTGCTTTCGGGAAGTAGGAAAAAGTATTTCAAAATGAAATACAGCAATAGTAAAGAAAATGTAGGGGTCATACACCAACATGCCTTAAAGCATCTTTTCTATTTAATTTGCAGAGCTGAAAAAATTCTATACTCACTTGTAGCTATAGCATGATGTTCGCATAGCTCCAGAACAGAAAGCCTGGTAGAAAAAAACATGTTGCAGCTTCCTACTGAAGTTTTGGTGAATCTTTTCTTTTGTTCTCTGTTGTGGTTTAACCCAGCAGGCAGCTGGGCACCACACAGCTGTTTGCTCTTTCCCCCCAGTGGGACGGGTGAGAGAACTGGAAAAATGAAAGAGGTGCAATGACTTGTGGGATTAGGTAAGGACAGTTCAATAAGAAAGGGGGAAAGGGCTTGGGGAGAAAGAATTTAAAAAAAAAGGCAAGCACAGCACAATGCAACTGCTCACCACTGGATGAACAATGCCCAGCTGGTCCCCAAGCAACAGCAGCCCCCCACCAGCACCACCCAGTTTTATTGCTCAGCATGACACCATATGGTATGGGGTATTCCCCGTCACATTTTGAGTCAGCTGTCCTGACTGTGTCCCCTCACAGCTTCCTGTGCACCTCCAGCCTTCTTGCAGGCAGGGCAGTATGAGAAGCCAGAAGTGCTTGGCTCATTGTAGGTAACAACTAAGCCATTGGAGTTATGAGCATTATTTTCATCCTAAATCCAAAACAGTACTATACCAGCTACTATGAAGAAAACTAACTCTATCCCATTCCCATTTCAGAATAATATTTTACCATTTTTTATGGTGTTCTTGACGTCCATAATCTCCTCTTCATCACTCAGGGCTACAAGTAGCTAGGCTGTGAAAAGACACTATGACAGTCTGGAAAATTGCAAGTCTTTCCTTCTCCAAGCAAGTGGAGATGATTCCACAGATACATGTACAGCAACTCTTAAAAATTTGTTAAAGACTATTACTATCAGCTTGAGGACTCTGGAGCAAGCCTCCCTTTTTCTGCATTTTCTTTTCAGAAGCAAAAAGCAGCAGAACACAGTTTCCATTAGTTCTACCAGAGAATATTACACAGCTAAGAACGGACGTTTACTCTGCTAGCTGACAGAAGCACACTGTTGCTGTTGTTGGATGTTTGTTTATGTATGTCTCCAAGCGCCCTATTTACCTACCTCAATATCAGATCAGAAATATGTCATACTTCTCTGCACCTCCACGTGGGCTAGAAATATCAGACCTAAGTCAAAATACTGAAAAATACGTTTTCTGATGTATTTTAAATAAGTGATCACCCGAGTATAGTACAGTTTTAATATTGTGTTTAGCTCACCTATGATTTATGTTAATTTCATTGGACTTCTGCTTAATGCAATTTTTTAATAGATGGTCAAACCAACTGACTCATCAAACCTATGTTTTTCTGGTCATGTAAGAGAAACAAACACAGATGGTGATCTCTTTTTCCCCATGTTTTAATCATAATGCTACTGCAGTTCATCTATAAAGTTTTGTTAACAGTAATTTCAGATTGTACCAACACACTAATCACACAAACACTCATAAAGCAAATCCAAAAAAAATTTGGGGATGAAGCTGTGATGAACCAGCGAAACTTCTTTGTTATCGCTTTGGTTTGATCCTGCTGCTGTTGAGTACACTGGCTTCAATTGAAACATATTTGAGTATTGGACAAGAAGGAATTTACTACTGAGTTTTATTTCAGAGAATGTAAGAGTGTTGTGGGCTTTTTTTTTTTTTTGGCTTATTTGTTTTTCCTCTTACAGAAAAATGCAAAATCACATTGCTTTGATATCATCTTACAGTTTACAGTATCTTCCTAATGCTAGTACTCTACATTAGAAATCCCTTGATATGTGGAGGCAATCACAGTTCCTAATTCTGAATTATAGAACACTTTTTATAAGACTTATTTAAGAACAACAACAAAGAACTCCACAACATGGATGCCAAACTTTAAAATCATAATTATTGTCTTGTAATTTATTTAAAAAAATTGTAAGTCTTTCACATGCTTCTAAGTCCTCAAATGTTCAAAGTGAAAGCAGGTATTTCCAAAACTCGTATGAAAGCTGTAACACCCTTAAAACAAGCACTGACACTCCTTATCTTCCCAGCCACATAAAAGAAGATATTGGTACAAAGCTAAATATAAGGGCACGTCAACACCTGAAATTTGCTGCAAGTTTGTTCTATGTTGTGCATTGTCACCCAGAGCAGCTACTTTAGGAGCAGACAGGCTCAGTCCATATTCCAAGATTTCAGTGTTTTCACTGAAGGTCTCAAAATGCACTTTAAACCAGTACCCTATCATAGCACTACTGTTATGGAGCCTGGAGGCAAGTAACCAATGGGAGCAAAGAAATCTTAATTCCGTGCATCAATTGGAGTTGCTCTTCTTGTTCCAACCCATCATCAATGTGCATGGGTTGTGGTGTTAAGGTTTTGTTGTGGTTTTTCTGTGACCTAGCAGTCTTTTTTTTGATATTCTGCCAGTACGGAGGAGCCAGTCTGGTGAGCAGTCTGGTGATTCATGGTGTTGATTATAGTTGGACATTTCTCCCGTGGCTTTTCCAGGTGTTTACTCTCTTGAGTAAAGAAGCTCTGAGTGGTGAGAGAGCAGCATATGTGAGAGAGCAACAGGCTACTAAGATCCAGTTTTCTGAAATTCAGTGCTAAACTTGCTCAGGGATGTGGAGCAGATCAACCACATGAGAGTTCACATTAATACACAGAAACCAGGAAACTCACTATGCCTACTACCACCTCTCAGGTAGTAATTTAGAGTTAAATAAAATGTATAATTTTCTTTAATTAAGATGTTTAATTTTGCACTAACTCACACATTCAGCAATTTTTTCTCTACCACTAAAAGGACAAGAATCTTTGAACTAAAACTTTGACTTGTGACTAATCAGAGGAATTCATATAATTAGTATTTATTTGAAACAAAAATAAGCAGTTTTATAAAACTGATATCAGAGCTGCAGAAGTTAGCAACAACTAATGTGTTCTCTTAATCACTGTCCTTACAAAGAGAATTGGAGTTGTTCTGTCACCAGCTACAGCAACATTCTGTCACGTATTAACGTGATTAATACCTCTCTAATTCTTCAGCAAAAAGTTCTTCCCAAAGATGGTTATTTGATGGTAATGGAGATTCTCTGTAATTTGTTTTATAGCTGTTTGTGTCTTCTGTGGAAATGCAATGTTTCTAGTTTTGCACAGTTTTCTGAATGTGTCTAATTAGCTCTTTGTGTGGAGCTATGTAATTACCAGTTGCTGCTTCTCCTTTACCATCTGTAGTATCTTTCTCTCTCCTTTGAGGTTTTGCAATCACTGTGGGAAGTGACTTTAGCAAGAACTAACAGCAATATCACTGCATCTCTCCTATGTGTATTTGTGTACTTCAGCAGAGGGGGTGGGAGGTGTAGAATATTCCCCGGACATTATCTCAGTCAAAATCAACCACCAGCGTGCATTCATTCCTTTAAACAAGCATCCCAACGCGATTCTCCCTGCCTCGAAAACTCTAGGATCTGCTTGCGTAAGGCAAAATGAGCAGTGGAGGTTTCTATAATGGATACTGAGGAGCACTACAGTTCTTGCGACATTCTTTTTGCTTTGGTCTTTCCTGTACTGTTGCTTCAGGCTACATTCCGTTCTTTTCCCCTGCTCTTATCAATCTAAGAGTGAGCCATAGGCATGCAGATACAGCAAGGCTGCATCCCGAATACTTTTGTTCGTGCTATTTTGGCTTCTCCTGGAGGACGAGATCCTACAGAACACCAAATAAAGTCTTCTAAAAAAATACTCAGTGTGAGATATTCAGCAGAAATGAAAATCTGATTTTCCATTGTACCTTAAACAGTAACTTAAAAATTCCCTGAGCCCCTTTTTGCATTTCATTTGTATGCAGGAAATAGTGCTAGCTGTGTTGCTAGCTGGTCAGGTACAGTGTAAAATTCATATTTAATATTTAAAACTATTCTTAGGCAAGGGTTCAAGCTATACATGAGGGGACCTATTAAAAGTAATGTAGTCATACATTACATACAGAGCAGTAATTAGAAACACAGGGACCACGCAGAACTTGCAGTTATCTATCTGGCATCAGTTTTGCATTACTGAAGCCAAAAACAGGGAGGAGTATGACTATTATCCCATCTGCTGATGTGAGGAGTCTCCAGATTTTGCTGTCTTTCTAAACAGCTGCAGACATACCCGTTCCCTGCCTGCCTCCACTCCCTATCCCCCAACATTGCAAGTGAAAAATAACATTTTGTTTCCTAGTCAGCACTAGATAAGCAAAGAAAAAAACATTTCCATTGGCTTGTCAGAATTAAATGTGAGAGCATTTATGAAGCATAAATGATAATACAGGAAGGAAAAAAAAAAAGTAATTTCTCGAAAGAGTTTTTCAGCACCAAAGTGTAACATTAATTGCACTTGGGATCAGGTCCTGATATGATGTCCATGTATGTACAAGTTTATTTTGTGCTTTGGGGGGATGAAAATACTTAGTAAAGTTTTACATACTTGATGCCAATGAGGCTGACAGGAGGAGCCCTGCTACATCTAGGAGGAGTGCAACTATTTTTTTCTGTAACTTGGTGTTACAGAAAAGCATTGCTTTTAACTTTTTGTTCTTTTGCTCTGCTTCCTCAAAGCACAGACTGCAGTACTCACTCTGTTGGACTCTTCTTTGTTTCTGAGTGGAAACGAAGAGGCAAATTTTCACTGATAAATACTCAGATTACAGTTTCAAATGTTTGTCAGTTTCCTGAGTCATATTTGCCTCCCTGAAGTGCCATTTACCTTTGTAGTACTGATACATCTGCTGAATGTATTCACCATAATTCTTGACCATTTCAAAAGTAAAAAGTACAAATAGTGATGATTATACTCATTAAAAATTAGATATTTTAACAATACAATATTAGCAGCAGTAAAACTGGCTTATTTTCTAGGAATCATGGAACCTATATTCATCTCTCACAAATCTGCCCAGATTCTAGAAGCTTATTTATTTAAATCAGTGTACAAATGAAAACTTTGCTGTTAAATGGTGCATGCTGGAAAGCCAAGACTACTTTTTAAAATGGAAGGAACAAGCATAGTATTGTTGCAGTGAAGTATTTTCCATGTTTAAGGAAGGGAGGTCTAAATGTAGCACAGTCTGCTGTGTCTATAAAATGTACACATGACTGACATATACAATTTATGCTGATGGTAAATGTGTCAGACTGTGGCTGTGCTGGTATTTTGTTAGCTGTGTTAAAATTCTAGAAGGTAGCTCAGAGATCAGTTCTAACATTTGCAAAGCCTATCAGAGTTTTAGTAAGCTGAGATAGTTTTGAGCCAGGCTGTAAGCCATAAGGGTAAACAGCGCATTCCTTTGTTCTGCTTTCCTTTGTTTTGAGGTAGACATTCCTGATTCCCTTGGGCAGCAGTCTGAAGGCACGGGAGCACCGATGCTCCATCCTCTGTGGCTGTCCTGTGCCTGTCTGCGCGCACTGATCCTCCTGGCTGGTTTAATAACAGCACTTACTGGCTTCTCTGCACAAAGGAATTACACCATGTATGGGCTCTCTAGCAGGCCTGAGCAGCCACAAGCAAAGAGGAACAATGTTGACGTTCGGTTTCACAATCGAAGTGTCTGCCATCAGCTGAGGAGTGGTGTGTATCAGAGAATCACAGGACTGTAGGGGTTGGAAGGGACCTCGAGAGATCGAGTACAGCCCCCCAGCCAAAGCAGGTTCCCCAGTGCAGGTCGCACAGACAGGTCTTCTGTTCTTATTTTCTGTTACCAGAACAAGAAGAATTCAATGCCACAACGAGCAGGAAGAAATCTCAGGTGTAAGAAAACAGCAAAGAATTTGAAATGTGTACAAATATGTCCTTTTGACTTGGGACATGAAATGGAAAACATCCTGTGACACAGTGGCAGAGCAGAGTGGGTAGCAATATGTCTTTAAAACGAAATGAAAGCTCAGTGATTTAAGGCCTAGCAGCAGGCATAACCAAAGCCAGCAATGAACACCCGCAGAGGGCTTAGTGTACACCAGGAAAGTATCCCAAATTTTATTTGGTCTGGCACTGCCTGTGAACACAGACCCTTTCACTCCAGTGCCAGCTGCATTGTAAACCTACCTTGGGCTATAATCCTCCTTTGCTGACAATTTTATATTGCAGCAGGTGCTACAGAGATGAAATACTTGTTCTTTTTTTTTTTCTTTTTTTTTTTTCCCCAGCTGCTATCAGTCCTTCTCGCCAGTTTTACCATTTCCCAAAGGGTGGGAAACAGGGAATGGTAACACCAGGCAGAGGAAGAGGAGCGGGCGACACGTGGGGCAGCACAGGGAGCTCAATCCCCCTCAGCCCCACCAGCCCCTGCGGCCGGAGAGCATTTGTCTCCTGCAGCAGACGTCACTTCACAGCTGCAATGTGCAGAAATCATTCTGCTAAGGCAACTGGGCCGAGATGGGCACCCAGGAAGGAGCACTCGGGCCAGGCCGAACTCACACCCTGTGGGAAACCACCGCCTTCCCAGGCTGCAGCCACAGCTCCTTCTGCAGGAGCCCTGACCTCAGCGCTGAGGGCTGAGGCGTCCCCTGAAGCCCGCGGGGTCACCGTGATCACAGACATCTCCTCAGGACAATAACATCTGATAGGGGACAGCCAAATGGTGACGCCTGGACCCGGGCTGCGCTGGATCCCATTCATTACACTTTGAATGTTATTCATTCAAGCAACCCACAGCCAGGTGCTCGAACTGAAGCGCTGCTTTCCAACCACACCCCGTGGCTGAGGAAAGGCAGGCGGGCGGGCACGCGGGACGGCGGAGCCCCCGCGCCCCTCACAGCGGCTGCAGCGACAACAAAGGACAGACCGGGGCGGGGCGGGGCGGGGCCCCTCAGCGCGGGGGTCGGGGTGGGGCCTGGCGGCGCGCGGGCTGATTCCGCCGCCGGCGGCGGGATTTGAATCGAGGCCCCGCCTACAGAGCTCCAGGCGCGCGGCCGGCCGTCGCTCGCCATTGGCTCCGGGGCGGTCACGTGGGCGGCGGTGCGGCAGGGTCGGGGGAGCTGGGGAGCGGGGCCGGGCGGCAGCCGGCCATATTGCAGCTCCGCTCCGCTCCGCGCACGCCATGGCCGCTACCGCC